>CM062826.1:15941108-16279916 GCA_031772345.1 Himalopsyche anomala | reverse complement strand
ACTTTAATGAACGCAATTGATGAGGGAAATGGTGGCTTATTTTTCCTCCGCATTGGAAGCACTCAACCGAACTATGAAAGATCAGCGCAATGACTCAAAATGTTTTGGAGGCGCAATGATCCTACTATCTGGCGATTTTCGCCAAACACTACCAGTCATTCCAAGATCGACCGCTGCCGATGAAATAAACGCTTGACTTAAAACATCGACTCTGTGGCGCTATGTTAAGAAACTTCAGCTAACGACAAACATGCGAGCTGCATTTCTAAACGACCGTCTGCCGCAGATTTCTCCAAGCATTTGCTGACTATCTGTAACGGCCGTGTTCCTATCGACGAATCGAATGGATTTATTTCGTTTCTGCCGAATTTTTGCAATTCCGTCTCATAGAAGGACGACCTCATCAACAAAGTGTTCCTGAATATCATTGCTAATCACAAACATCATAATTGGTTGAGTGAACGAGCAATTCTTGCAGCAAATAACAAAGATGTGGATCATTTCAACTTCACAATTCAAAATCAAATCGTTGGTCCACTGCATTTCTTTAAATCTATCGACTGTGCCACGTGAATAACATCATTTCAATGTAATTAAAATACTTTTCATTTTTAATTTTGCACATTTATTGAACTTAATTCATTTTGAGTATTCATTCAAACTGAATTTAACTCATCCAATAAATTAACACAACATTTATTGATTCTGAGGCGGTACGAAGTTCGTCGGGCCAGCTAGTATTATATAAAACCAAAAAAGCATCGTCGCACGCCCCTGAGAAATGAGCGAAACTTTAACAAGACTAAGTTTATCCTAATTGCTTTCTGCTGTGGATAATAAAGAAAACTCTTTAATGTTGAGTAGCTGGCATCTCGCAAATCTTGTCGAAAAAAACGTTCATTTATCTAATAATCATTTCTAAAAATTCCTTAAAATATATGTAGATATCAGACTTGATCGGTTTGTGTTCATAAAGTAAGTGTTTTGTAAAATACCGAGTATGATTGTTGGTTGTGACTTATTGACGTTAACAAAAAATGTTATTTCGTCATTGATTTATTACAACTTTTGAGAATAAATCAGGCAACGGCTTCGAATCATTTTATATTATATTTTCCAATTATCGTTGCTTCACCTTAAAATAAAAATCAACCCATATAATATATTTGAATATTTAAAATTTTGTACATTCACACACGTTTTGTCACTAACTGACGAACTCTCTTCCAGTTCATCCGTATAGTTGAACGCCCGAAGATGCCAAAAAGCTGATATCTGGTTGTTAATGACAAAACTTAAACGATTCAAATTTAATATTAAAATTTCACCAAGCACCTTCCGTCGAAATCTTAAATCGTATATTTTCATTGTTTTAAAACTGATTTCAACGAGTTATGTTTTTTTTTCCGTGGCGCAGTTTTTAACATCGTTGGCTTCCGTGGTAGATCTCGCAGGCTTCGGTCCCAGCATGAACAGCATTTGTCTAATGATTTATCGATTTCTGTTTGCATGTTTGTGATGTCTGAAAATTTCTTACCACCCATGCAATCCTTAAAATAAAGTAGTCTAGCTAGAGCGATTAGTTGACCATTATTCTTTCTCTAGCCCTAGCCTTCTATTTGTACCTAACAACTCTCTTTGAAATGGATATCTCCATTAGGATGCTATATGCTCCTCATTGGGAACAGACATGAACATACTATACACTTATGTTATGGAGTTAGATGGACAGTTTTTTTTCGAGTTTATTAATATTACGACTTATCGAAAAAATTTCTATATGTCACTTTGAATGCTATTTTTTAATAGCAATTAAATAACTTTGTTTATAATTAATTGGGAATAATGTAGGTTTTTTTAAAAAATAGAATCAAGTTTTATGATCAATTTATTCTTGCATAATTATTTATAAATAATTTAATTCACAACTATATCCTACTAACGAGTACGAGAATCTTCCACAATTAAAAAAATATTTCATAGATGTCGCGGTTCAATAGCAATTAAATGGCTGACATCCATTTCCCTTTGAAGTTTGTTTATATTGCTTGAATAACCTGCTCATCGATACCTATACTACCAATTTATTACGAATTCCAAGCCAATGGCTGAAATAATAATGCCTTATTCATTTATTTACAACATATTATTATAACTAACGGCCCGATGAGGAATAGCGGTGTATCTTATTGAGGATTACATTGTCAGACACAGTTCGTGAAAGTTGAACATCGGCCAACTTATAATCTTTCATTAAAATTATCACTGCTGATATGATTCAATTTATCATTATCCAAGTCAAATATTAAAACATCACTAAATATCTATTCTTAAATCTATTCCGTCCAATCCCGGATCCTTTTTAAAATCCCGGGATTTCGGAATTCACAATCTTGCGATCCTGCCATTCCGGAATTGATCACGTATAATCATTTCATGCTCTTATTTTTTTTAATATTCCTAATTTTAATATCAAAATATCTGGCATTATAGGTAACGGATAAGGTGCCATTTTTTTAAAAGCCAAAATTGCTTTAGATAAATTACAGTACAAGAGATATCACTAATACCGGTTTCCAAGATCTCAATTTTTGTTGTCCTAACCTAATATATTGCTGTATTTTTATATGGAAAAAAAACAATACTCTGTTACTATCTACGACTACTGCAAAATATGAAAGGGAGTAAGGACCACAATTCATTTTTTTATTGTGTTAGTATCATACCACAGTATGTATGTTACATAAACAAACTGAGGTTCACTGTCGGTTATTATTTTATAATTAATTAATGTATTGAATTGCGAATTTTTTAGATTTTAAGTTTGTTTTTTTTTTTCAAAATTTTCTTTAAAAAAATATAATATGTATATTACTTGTTTTTTTTTACTCAAGCTGCCGATACCTCAGTGGATTTAACTGTCTCCTCTTTGATGGACATTTTTAACTCCTGCCACTTTAAATAACGCTGAATACGTAACATTTTATCGCTCTTGTATCGTAAATCAACCTAATAATATGTATTTTACACGCTTTTGTGAGCACACCTCTACAAAAGCCCCGATTTATTATACAGTAAATATCCCTCGATAATTCTAACGCGAGTCAATTTGTTGCGAAGCGTGGCTTTATAGTTCTATTTTACGATAGCTTATTTTATTTAATAATATGTCATTATTATTTTAAAAAAAAACATATTTTTTATTTACATTATATATCTATAGATCTATTTTAAAATTCTGAATTTTATTTACCCACTTATCCTGTTTTAGCTTTATCCTTGCATCCTCATTCCGAGAAAGTTAGGATATAATATAGAATAGTATGCAATTTTCTTCCTGTCGAGAGAAGCTCCATTAGGAGTCGATACTCTTTATATTAAGAGCGGGCATGTTTATTAAAAAAATATTTTTTAATTGACAGATCTATAAAAACCGATGAATTATATTACCTGGACTCATTAATAAGACTACTGATGCAAATAAGTCGAATGAGATTGTCTTTGTTATTCATATTTAAAACCCCACCTTGTTAATAGATGGGTATCTGTGTCTTAATTAATTCTAGAGAAACTGCAAATTATTTATTTAAGATATAGTTATAAATCATGGTGCCTTCTCAAGATGGCAACGTCTAGCGAGTAGGAAGAATACGATATATTATTTCGATATTTTTGAAAATTATGACGTACATTTAATTATACAAAAACGTAGACCATTCATAACACGCTTACATATAAATTCTACATATGCTATAATTGTCTCTTTTGGACATATTGTTTTACTTAATGAAATGGTTTTTATTTTTTTCTTAATGACCTATGTATCACTTCCTTTCATACTTTTTTATTATTATTCACCATTGCTGAAATTGAAAGATTCACCCTGTGCAGGTTTTCATCAAGCCCATACACATCTGCTAATTCATTTGGTTATATAACGTGTACGTGAAATTATTGACCGTGTAAGTCAGGCGTCGGCAATCAGCGGCCCGCGAGGCGTCGTGGTGCGGCCCGCAAGTTTTTAAAACTAAAATATTTGCCTATACATGTCATTACAGTGTAATGACATGCGACACAAGTGCGGCCCACACTAAAAACTTTTGCAAAAAAAGTGTGCCGACCCTTGGTCTAAATAATATAAATGATAGGCACAGCTGCCACGCTTACTAAAAATAAAACAAATAAAGAAAATTAATCACACAAATCGAAATTGTGGTCACTTTTCCCAAACGGCTAAGAAAATTCCGAAGGTTAGTTATTGTTGTATGTGCTTTAGAGCGAAATGTGATACTGCGTTATCGGTTTCAAGTTTTTTCAGATCAGCGATTTTATCAATCGAGATGCCATCAGCAGTCTCTCACACGTGATTGGTAAGAATCCTTTCCACCCTTCTGGATGGGAACCGTGCACCTGCGTGTGGAAGCCTGCTCCCAAGCCTTTGTAACACGATCACTTGCATCTTAGGATGGGATGATACCCGCGAAGTTTACATGCGATTATGTTGGGAATTTGATTTTATGGTAGGGGGTTACATTTTCAAGGTACAATTAGTATAGCAAATTAATCATACTTTCTCAATACTTTATAATATTTCCTTCGGATGTTTTTTTTATAATATTATGAATATATATTTAAGTATTCTTATTTAATAGTCAATGTTTATTTATTGGCATACATTAAAGTAATCCATAAAATATTATGGAAGAAGGAAGCTATGTATTTATTCGTGTATTGATATTTTTTTCTATCGATATTTTGACATCACGCAATCGGAATTTTGCTCGATTTTACCTGTTCACCTAAAAAATAAAGATGATAAATTACATTATTTTACAAGTATAGAAGACAGATTTATATCACGTCTACTAATGGGAAATGATCTTCAATAAAGAGGTGTTCCTTTTCGGTCTGTTCGGTGGCGAAAAATATTTTATCAAAATACGTAGGTGCAAAATATAACATATAATATCAATTAGAAGTGAAATTAGAAATTTGACACTGCCTCCAAAAATAAGTTCTCTTTATAAGCACAATAGTGCATGGTTAAAATATAGGTCCCGCGCAGCTATATATCGGGCCAAAAATATGAGGTGTAAATTTTTTCACTTTCTTGATCGCTATTGGGTTATAGAAAGCGGCCGTGAAACAACGGCTGCATACGCCTGGCTTATGGTGGTGGGATTATCAACAGCCAACTTGTCTCCAAGTATAAAAGAGTGGGCGATATCAATTTTGTATTCGTATGATGTATTAATTTAATGATAGGAAATGGTTTTATAAATAAATTTACAAAATGCCGAAATTATTCAATATTTGGACAATATTATTTTCATAAACACAATAAAATTATAATTTTATTGTTATATGTGTTATTTTAGTATCGTGTGACATCGCATGATACCAAAATTACATATTATATCAATAGTTGTGATTTATCGCAATACTTAACACAGCACGACCATCTTTTGTTTCAAAACTTTTAGCATATCGTCATATCTATAATATTATTTATTTTAATTTTATTCATTTCTCATTATCATAACAATTTCATCAACATTATTTAATTTGAAATGACAAGAATGAACTGTAAATTATTGTTAAGAATTTCAGTCGTAGAAATCTTCTAAAATATATACGATCAATTTTGACTAACCGATGAAGACAATCGATAAATTCCAATATGTATTTTGATTTATTCTTACAAGTTTTATTGTGAGTATATTCTTTGTTTCAGAAAAAAACAGCCATTAATTTAAGCTATATTGAATGGTGTGATTTTGAATATTTAATAAACTAGCCAAGTATCATGCTGATTTTTAAAAATCCTAAACGTGTTGGTTGTCATTTAAGTAATATCTCTATTTATTTATTTTTTGACATGAGATGTTTCTTAACGTCTATTCTTAAAGATTGATTTTATCGCATGTAATGTGCTTGTATTAAAATGCTACAAACACATATTTACTCGTTAGTATTATTTTTTCTCATTTTTCATGTTTAACATAAAATAAGTCTTGACAGACAATTATTTCGTATTATTTTTTTCTTTATTTAATGGTTTTATATGAAAGCCGTGTCTATATTTCGAAGCCTGGATTTTTTATTTTATTTTATTCCAAAACTATACAGGAATATTTAATAGTTTACAACGAACGTATTTAGAGTCAGGGCTGTGTATTCATTCGTCAAGAATTAAGACGACTCCGACTCCAACCTTAGCTTAAAACACGACTTCGATTATTTTTTAAGTTTAGTAGCATGCAGTGTTGCCACTTTTGAACCTAGCGGTTTGAATATATGTTTTTTTCTCAAATTGACTCAAAGCTAGTTTTTTCGAGTCCGACTCCACTTAAAACAATCTGACTCGACAGCCTTAGAGTATTAAAAACGGATGTTATTTACTTATTACATTAAAATCAGGGGTAGGGTTTTATTATAAGTTTTGTATATAAGCCATTAAGCCACCTGATTTGGAGATACCCTCTACACCGAAATTCTGCCAATTGAGTGTGATTGTATTCATAAAAAAAAAACATATTTGATAAATAATATACCCAATTCCTCCTTTGCACGGACTTTTTTTTTACACTGGTTTGAAATCGATCGATCCAATGTGATGGAAAATGACACTGTGATTTTTCTATGTTTACTGTATCCTTCGTGTAAGTAAGTGCACGTAGTGTATGTTAGAAAATAGTATTTTAGTATATAATATATTACACAATAAATGTTGTTTTTCTAAGTATTTAGTATTTAATGTGAGACTGTTCATTTCTGCCTTGTTAACCCCATTTTTATTGGTTAAAACAGATTATTTAATAATAAAAGAAGCTTACAAATCACAACTGTCTACTGTCATAAAATAGTTTAACTAAATTTATATTATCACACTTCTGATCCATGTCTCGGCCTTTTATCACATCACAGATAGTGGCAGCTATTTAAAATTATTTTCCCCCCTTAAATTTGAATTTAAATTGTTTTTTTTTTTAAATAAGCTATTTTTCTTTTTTTTTCCTGGCACTACAATCCGTACTGAACCTTTGTCGTCTGAATTAATCTTCTCCATTAATTTCGGTCGTTAACCTCAAGTACTCTCAAATCCTATGACACTCCATTCATTCAGTCATTTAAGTTCTGGTCTTATTTCAGGAGTATCAAATTTGAAACGTTTTGTAGATTCACTGTCATCCATGCGTGATAAGTGTCCAGGCACAAGTAAGCGGCACAATAAATCCACACGAGTTAAGGTGATTATATCATATACTATGTTGATGCACTAAAAACAAAAATAAAACAGTATGCTCCTTAAAACGAGCCAATGAACCTGTTGAGTGATAATCACACGTCCAAATAAAAGCATTCTTATACATTCCACCATCAACCATGCGTACTAAACTAATGAATAAATGTCCGAATAAAGATAACAAAATTATTCCAAGACACCTTTAGCTACTTAACATGTTAAACTCTAGCCGTGAGCGTGTAACGAACAAAAGATACATTCGTATTAGAATGTGTCATGTCGTTTAGAAGTAAGCTTAAGCATTATTTTTCTTTGAAGATATTTAACTAATGTTTATTAGTTATAATATAAATGAGCCCTCGAGAGGCGAAGTGAGCCGATTAGTAAAGTGATAAAACTCACGTCTTTATTTGGTGTTTTGGTGAATTGCATATTTGATACATTACGGAGATAAAACTAGTGCAATGTGTATTAACTGATGTTGCTTAACTTAAACAATACTTTAAAACGTGTAGAATATTACAACGCGTCTAACTTTTTTTTTAAATACCACTTGGCTCACTTTTTCTCTAATAAGAATAAATAAAAATTGAGTATGATTAACCGTTACCCGTTACCGTTATCTGGTTGAGAGTTTCATATAATTTTGTTTTTAATATAATGTATATATAAATTCCCTTTGTCCTGTCTAATCATTATGACAGTTAGCTCGTCGGAATTTTCTATAATACATATAGCCAATAACTGAAGCCTTCCACCAACAATGATCTATATTACATATGGACGTTTTGAAATAATCAAATACAACTATTTTGTTGTGAAGAAATTATTTATAATTAATTTTTGTATGTGTATTATATGTTTCGGCCTGTATTAAACTTTTTTTACAATCCGCAGGACTGACACATAGATTCTTATTGCATGGAGGACAACAAGAATGTTTAAAAACAACTGAATTAATGCTGCCAGATCAAACAACTAAATATACCAAAAAAGAGCCAATTTGATATTGATCATTGCTGCATATTTATCTGAAAACTGCCGCACAACATTATTGGTGTGGAGGTTTCAATTAGCGTTGTAGAAAAAAAAAAGCGAAACCGGTTCCTTATCTATAGTAAATTATTGGATAATGAATGTCTTTCCACAAATAATTGACAGTGAGCACATTAAAAGTTATTTTTACCCTATTTTAAATCGAATGAAGTATCCATCTATAAACGAGAAATATGTTTGAACAGGTATTTAGTATTTAATTTTTGCAATAATGGTAGCGTTGGGCGTATCCTATCTTTTTATTCCGAATAAAAAAAAACACGAACTTTATTGTCCGTATTAAAAATTTAGTTCATTACACGCGTGGTACAAATCACTTTTGAAGCTATTAGGTTCTTGATCTCACACCAGAGTCATCAATAAACGCTACTTGGATTGTACCTGTGTATTTTTTATATCATTTTACTCACTAAAACACCTTCGTGACTTCGCTATTTAACGTATTACATTTTAATGAAATGATACACCTTGGCATTTTTATACCATGCTTGATATGGACCGTTTTATTACATATAAGTTTTTTTTTATATCCTGTGTAAGTATATATTATGCTTAGTTGAAGAATTTTTGATATTAATTTTAATATTGTTTGTACACTTAAAGTATGTTTAACGTATCGTTCACTGGCGATGGGTAACCTGTTAATTTAAAGAAAGCGCCTTGTTACTAAAAACAATAATAAATACATGAACAGTCGTATTTTCGGAAAAAAAACTATAACTCGTTGAAAGTATAATATCGTTTTAAGATGAATATGTGATATTAAATTTGAATCGTTCAGATTATGTACATTCACACAGATTTTGTCACTAACGATCCGGGTTTCGCCTTTCGTCATCTTCAGGCGTTCAAGTGCACGGATGAACTTGAACTGACGCTTATAGACCGACGTTAGTGACAAAATCTGAACGATTCAAATTTAATATTGAAATTCCACGAAGCACCTTCAGTCGAAATCTTAAATTAAATATGTGATATGTATACTGAAATCATTAGAGCTAATTTTAATTTAGTAGTTATTTTCTGTGAATGAAACACTGTTTATAATTGGAAAAAAAACTGCAATTAGTTCAACGAATTATGTATTTCGAAAACGTATTAAATTATAGGAGCCCATTAGAGGTGATGTGAGCCAAGTGATATTTTAGAAAAAAAAGTAAGACGCGTTGTAATATTCTACGAGTTTTAAATTATCGTAAAAGTGAAGTAACCTTAGTTAATACACATTGCAATAAAAATATGCAATCCACCAAAACACTAAATTAAAACGTGATTGTACTTTAAAATCCAAGAAAAAGGTTTACCATTTTACTAGTTGGGTTACTTCACTTCTCGAGAGTTTATATTATAATAAAAAATAAGCGTTGTTAAATTATGATTATGGTTAAAATGCATATATATATATATTATAACGTGTTGCTATGTTTGTATGAATCTTTTGCAAACAATTAAAGTCTTTGATTTGTATTATTGTGACTTTCGCGATTTATGAATAATATATTTCAAGGTTTAACTAACAAATCGTTTATTAGTAATTATGTACACATACGCAGAACAATGTCCGTTATACAGGTATGTTTAAGCTTTCAACAAACAGTTATACGTAATATAATTGATCAGGTTTATTCCAGGTTCTGAATCAAGGAATAAAATGTCGAAAAACAAAGTTCGATCAGAATGCATTGAGTCATTAAGTGCACACGTCCCGTTGCTACTGTTTACCAAACATTCGTCATCAAAAATTAAAAATATTTTTTTATACGTACAGACTTTTTGTTTAACGGTGATTTTTTTGCATGTTTGATCGAACCGTCAAAACTATACAACTTTAGTCAACACACTCTCTCAAACGGAAACAGTTTAAAACCTGTTTTAATTATTGTAAAAAAATATTAACTTATTTATAAGTAATATAAAACTTTTACGGACAAACTACATTCTTACATCACCATAAATATTGTTTATTATTATTTAATATTCTATTTTTAATATTTTACCGAAATTTTAACCGATTTAACACTTTCACTGCGTATTTATTCTTGTGGTGCATAATAATTATTTCAATGGATGTGTTAAAACATCCGCATGAGAATTGATAACGTATTTTTAGAAACAATAATACTGAAATAAATATACAACAAAACGTTGTGCACATGTCTGCAATAAATTGACTACATTTAACATTGATAAATTACATAAATTTTTGAGTGAAACCGTTCTCATAATTTTGTACCGTATTAGTTAAAATTGTATTACAAGTTATATTACAACATGCGTAGCTGTTTATCAAGTGTTGCCGTTGCAGAATTGTTCGCGAATCAGTGTAGCGGCAAGTAGCGATGCATGCGTGTTTGCAAAACGCATGTGCATGTGCTGTGCTGCCAGACGCGAATCTCACAGCGTTCGCCAACAACAGCAACAATGATCATAATTGAAACCGCATTCTAGAGTGCAGATATCCTTTAGCTCGTATTGTTCACGCTTCACAGAGCGACGCTCTTCCTCGCTGATGCCCGTGCAGGCGTTGCACTCGCCTACAGGGGTGGCACAAATTTCACGAGAAGATTTCTTTATAGTTTACTTAATCGATTTTTTAAAATGAAAAATATTACTGGTCTTTCATTTATGAAATTTGAAACACACTATTTTCAATGCTGTCTTCACTGATGTTTTTTGATTCGGTTCACTGCGTTTAGTTTCAGTATTTACATATTGTATGTTTATCATCGCTGCTCTGACCGGGATAATTGTAATGACCCCGGTACTCTCAAAATCCGTCATATTACGTATTCTTGAATGTGGTGCACTCTTTTTAATTAAAATTGCAAATGTTTCAAATCAAATTCTTTCTATGTATGTATATATATTATTGACTATGTGTACACACAAATTTTCTATGTCTTACAATAATCAATATTTAAACTTTGAATTATTTTCATTCTGTAAACTTCCATAAAATTGTTTGTCGATAACGACCCGGGTTTCTCAGTTCTCATCTTCAGTTCGAGTGCATTCGTACACTGGATAGTACCAGTGTACCAAACAATTTTATGGAAGTGTACAGAATGAAAATAATTCAAATTTAACAATAAATTTCCATCAAGCACCTTCAGTCGAAATTCTAAACAATATTTAAACATTTTTGTTATATTCAATGCACTTTTTCAATGATAATAAAATACATAATAAATGGAGGAAGAGACCCTTTTCTAATAGTCTTATACATAGGTTCCCAACCTTTTCAAGTGGCGACCCCTTTTTATAAAAGCCATGTGATCCATGGCCCCGATGCAATTAAAAGGGGCATTTTTTTTCAATAAGGTAATTTTAGTTAACTAGTTTTAATTTTGTTGATCAAATCAAAAATCGAAAAAAGTTAGCGACCCATAGGTTGGAAACCCGTGGTCTAATAGGTTCTCTAATTAATGAGTGTTTTTTAAAAATGCCACGCGTAAATATATAATTTTAATTCAAGTTATCTTATTAAAACGATACACAACTTGTGATTGATAATTTATGTATTTTTGCATGTCATATTCATTAATGTTCGATAACTGATACCAATATTGATCACAAATGGCTTAATAATTAATAATTATTAAATTGTGTTTTAAGAATTTGCGTTAATTGATTTATTTCATCAATCTTTCCATTGTTTATATTGAATTGAAACAATTAAAATACTTTTTTTTTATTTCTCAGGAGAGCGGACTAAAACAATTCTCATTAACAAACAAATACTACTGAAAATTGCTTAATTTTCCGAAAAAGTGTGCATGTTGCGCTAGTAGTGTGAGACAGCCCTAATATTTTGTTCCTTTTTTAAAATTTTATTTTATAAAATGTTTCCACCAACTCTTAACACCACAATGTGAAGGTTTTGCAATATTTGTCTGTTGAGCGTATTTTGACACCCTGCTTTCCATCAATTGAATTATGACGGACGGCAAACGGCATGCAATGTCTGTCGCTCCAATAATTCACTGCTACAATCACAGTTAATAATAATGTCAGTGACCGAATCGCAATACTTCGCCTCCGAGAGGTCGTCCCACCACCATCTGAGCATTCAATATATATGAACATCGGGATTGTAAAAACTTTTAACTTCGTGGACATGCAAAGAAAACGAGGTAATGTTATTCCTGAATATAAAAAAAATAACAAAGCATTAATCTTTTATAAGAATATATTAGTCAAGATAAACTGAAAAAATAACAAAATATTTTTTATCTCCATAAGTATATAGTTGAAAGCTATTATAATCTGGCGAAAGCATACGCCAAATAGCTATCAAATATGTTTAAAAAATATAGTGTAGCACTAAAATACTTTGTTATATTTTCACCTTATAACAATAGAGTTATTTCTGTCAAGTAAATGCCAATTCAATCAACAAGCCACAGCAGTTGATTGTAAAGTAAGTGATGTAACATTTTACAATTTTATATACTCGTATGTATAACGTATTAAATTATAATAACAATAAAATAATACATTTCTATTTATTTTATATAAATTTAGTTATTTATTAGGATCAGGACCGGTTTCGCTAATCACGAACATTTTCAACTAATATACGTACATATACATATGTATATCAATTCAGTGTAATTCATAGAAAACAAAATAAGGCTAATAAAGGTGTAACAAACAATTAGCAATAGAAATATGAAGAAAAAGAATCGTAAGAAATGTCACTCAGCTATCAAAAATCTTATTTTAATGATTTATTGTTTAAATGCAGGATTTTTCAGCTTTTTTTGATATCGAATATTATGGTCATTTTAATACAAATAGTTTCCAAACGGAGAAAATTTCGTCGCCCTTTTTGGAAGATTGTAAATGCCCGTGATGGGCGAAACCAGTCCTGATCGTAATAAATAAATGTGAAATATGTATAACAAAGTAATGCCTTTCCACCGAATTTTGACAGTGTAATATATTATAGTTTTCTCGTTATCTTTATTGCAAATACATTCTATTGGGATATACTAAGTAAAAAAAAACAGTAAATATACATCTGTTTTTTTTTAAATTACAAATATTGTTGAATGTATACGATATAAAGTGTCATTGAATTTTATATCAATATTATCCTTTTGAGCCTGAAACATATTTTTTTGAAACTATGTAGAAACAATTCGTAATAATGAACGTGTTTGTGTGTGTCTATAACATCTTCACATTAATTAATAATTTAGAGATTCGAATTTCTAATTAATTTATTATAATCACGAAATCATTTTTTGTATCCCATCGAAAAAAAACCGACACCTTCTCAAAGTTAGATTGTTTCTGTGACAAATAAATTTATCGAAATATTTTTCATTGATTATTCAATAAATCACAGCTACAAATTGTCTCAGTCGTAAATTTTATCTACATGTACCATAAATAAGAATAATGCGTTATCAGTATTTTATGTCCAATCGATAGATCTTTTTTTGACACAACATTTATCTGAACACCGATATTTAATGCAAATTGCAAACCTTTTATCTGTCAGTTTATTGTTCTCACTGCCCTTGATCTGATTTGCATGCAATTCATAAAAGTATTATGTGTTCCGATTTAGATCGCTACAAATGTCTCTAAATAATTATTGCATTCATAAATTTGAATATCAAAGTAATTATACCTTTTCATATGGCATTTTGTCTTTCAATTATGATTTATATTTACTTGATATAAAAAGTACCATATATACTGATGATATTTTTGTATGAATGATTAATTATTTGATGTTCGAAAATTATCTTCTAGTTTTAGTCTTTGATTTTAAATTTTCTTAGAAGGTTTTTGATGATTGTTATGCGAATAATAAACTTAAGGAAAACTTTTGAATTTATGTTATTTATGAGTTGATAATAATACGATCATTTTTTTGTACTATAAATTATCAAGAACTTTATTGTAACAAATGCAAACTGAATGACATCACATTAAAAATATATTTTTTATAAAGTATTTGCTTACCCTGTAATTGAATTGTAAAAGTTAAATGGACCATTTTGTCTCCAAAAGAAGAATTATGTAGGACAAGGGTCGGCAACCCGCGACCCGTAAGGTTCTCTAGATTAAAATGAAAATTCTCTAGATTATGTGACCGAAGTGTGGCCCGCACTAATCCCCACGTAAAATATTTAGCACTTTTACAACAAAAGGTTGGCGACCCTTGATGTAGGACATCGATTACGGTTTTTATTAAAATATGAATTGTAGTGTACAAAAAGTTTGGAATAACATATTTTATTATTTCTTAATTCAAGCTCGAAATGTAAATTTCCCAGTATTTTTTAGTTATCTTGAAATCATAACTAATCTATGTATGTATATTCTTTCTTACTAAAAAAAATATTTTCATAGCAAGGTCTGTCTAGCGTAAATGCGTATAAATATCATGTTTGTGTTTTTTTTTTATTTAGGAAGCTCAAAACTTCGCTAAAACCACATTGTTTTTTTTCAAAACAATGAAGTCAATCTATAATGTATATTATATTATTAAAGAACATTTCTTGAATACATTCAGGTGTGACCTAGTGTTCAGTTAACATTAAGTTTTTTAACACCCGTATCACTTAAATCTTTATCTTCTTTTCTCTATTTTCAATGAATTAAAAAAAAACCTTTTTTGAACTTTTATAATATATGTGAAAGTCTTTAACCAATTGTTTTATTGTAAATTGATTAGTTGTTGCATACTTTCTTTTTGTTCATTTTCTATTCACGACACAATTTCATAATGGCTATAAAATGTTCAGCTGTAAGCTTCTGGTACAATATAAAGTATTAAATATAGTCAATTTTAATGTGAATATAGCCTTTGTGCTAGAAAGAAAGAAAGATAATATAAGACAAGTATTTTTTAAATTGATCTTTTATGTTTCAAGAATAATTGCTTCTATCATACGATTTTTCTACAATTAATTAAAAATGTATTCAAGAGTAATTGGCGAAAACTGTAACATATAACAGACGTTAGTATTTTTAATTGTTATTCACAAATTTTGAAACTAAAATAGTAAAGCAGTTTCATATTTTATCACGGAATAGTTGATACTTTTGTAAAACGGTTTATTTTATACCTTCCAATAATGAATGTGCTAAAATCCTAAACCGTTATTTTGCCCATTAAGTTCTCAGCGCTCGAGAAATTCTCCAAATATGGAAAAGCCCATTCATCGGATCACTATAATAAAATATGGCCATTTAAACTAAACAATCTTTCCATTTGCGCTTTCTTTGGTAAACAGGTTAGTTATTTTATAAATGTTTTTATTTAATAATTTATTAGAGATAATGGATAAATATGATTGACATTTGATCTTTTGCCTTTAAATTAAATAGGCCAACGAAGGAATTTTCCATAATAATCAAATCTTCAATAATGTTATGCATTCTTCTATGTAATTGAATGAATATTGTATACGTTTAATATAAATAACAATACACCTGTGTATATTTAGTGAATATTTTGAGAAGCTGTAGCCTAGTGATCAAACAAGTCAATATAAAGTTACGATTTTGACAATTTGATATTTGAGATTTTTGGCATGAATGTTTGTGATGTTTTTTTTTCCTAAATTTGATCTTCAGTGAAATGTCAATATCTGGCACCTTGACTACTTAAGCTGTAATGCCAAATATTTTTTAGATTAAAAAAAAAACGATCATACAACTTGCCTTAATACTAGAGAATACAATACTCTATAAAGGGAACGCTATAATTCTCAGAAATCCTAAAAGAGAAACTACAATTGTAGTAAGTTTTTTTGGTTCTAAGATCAATGAGTTCATTCTTGATTAGGTCGGCATCACCACATGAAACATCTGATTGCGGATACCCTGAAATGTTTTCGCAAACCCCAAGCTAAGAACCTGTGTTCTGCCAACATGCAAAAGTACTAAGTCATCTTTTTCTATTATATATATTTTATCGTTTGCTGACTCGTATGCCGGTGTTTATTTTTTCTATTGTTATATGACTAACATAAACTGATTTTTATTACTATTTTTTATTATAAGATATATTGTCATCTGTTATTGGCACAATGTGAACAAATTTACAATGCGCTTTCAATATGCACAATAATATGCATTTTCGTTTTCCTATATGGGAGTCATTCTGCTGTTTATGACTAGAAAGCTGCATTTTTTTAAATATAATATGTTCATCCTATATGGCATAAGTTACTATAGACTTATCGACGTAACGTAACGCTTGCTATACGTCAACTATTTTACATTATGCAGTGGCGTCGTTGTAGTTTTACTGTATGTGTTAATAGGATAACATCAAAGCTTTTTCGTACATTTTATCACAACTCAAAATTGTATAGGCTATATAAAAAATAGATAAAAACATACGTGATTAATCAACAGTTATAAAAATGGTAGGTGGTTGGTCGAGTAGCCAACGTAGTTGTCGTGAATTCCAAAATTCTCTAAGAATCTGAAATAATTGTGACACGATTTTATAGTGAATGATCAATCCCGGGATCCGAAAAATTGTGAATCCCGAAATCACAAAAAGGGTCCGGAATTGAATGACCTAGTAGGGAATCTGTGACCTTCTGACTCAATCTAAATTTATCGTTTAATTGTATGTGTGCATTTTTAAAATAACAACTAATTCAATTTTCTTGAATGCAAAAATATTATATAGTACGGGTTTATAAGATTGGTAATAAATAATTATAAGCATAAGGTGCATAAACATTTACCAACTTTGATATTTAAACATAATTAATTTACCGCCAAATTCATCGACAATAATACGAAACAATATTATTTTTGATATTCATCTACTGTTCACAATACAGGTTGTATTATATAGCTAAGAAATCTTTTCACACCTCTTAGTTATTGTGAAAACGTGGAAATGTCCAAATAAGGATTCAAACCATGGATAACAAACAGTTATTTTATGCCGCCTTGTGGTCGAGTAGTCAAGGTCGTTGGCTACCGCTGCGGAGGTCACGGGTTCGAATCCCAGTACGGGCAGTTTTATAAATTGATTTTTCAATCGATTTATGAATTTCTGTTCAAAGGCATGGATGTATGTAATGTCTTGAATTCCCCCTTTCCACCCATCCTATAATATGAACGGGGCGTATCGAGAGCGATTAGCTAACCACTAGTCCTGTCCTAGCCCTTTCCTTCTATTCCTACTCTCTTTGGAAAAAGAGAGGTTGAGCAACTGAGTAACAAGCAGTTCTTGTAGAAATACTTCTGTTGAGATAAACTCCATTAGGAGTCCATATGCTAAACATTGGGAGCGGAAATCGTAAAAAAATAAATAAACAGACCGTGACTGTTAAAACCTTTGGTAGATAGATAATCTTATACTTGCGGAAAATTTAAATAATTTAACTGAAGGAACTGTTTATATAATAGAATTTTATACATGCATCAACTCCAAGCCACTGGCGTTTCATGTTATTAAATATCGGTTAATTTATCACACAATACTTGTATATTGCATGGACATTCTGAAACAGGTAACCTGACGAACTTATAATGCAAAATAATTTAATAGCAATAATTCACATATAGCAAGCAATACAGTACTGTGAAATAACTAATGTAATTCCTTCGATCGATTTTATAACTGTGTTTTGTTCTCGATTTCTATTGAATTTTAATTCACTTCAAAAATAGCAGTTCAACATAACATAATGTGATCGAATCGATTCATTTATGACATAACGTTATCACATGTGGTAAGTTATTTTTACTTGACAGTACTTATAATATAATATTATGGATGGTATTAGGGCATCCAATCCCGGGATCTGGGATCCCGTTCAATTTTCTGATCCCGAAATCCCGGGTTTGACTTGGTTGCGATCCCGGGATTTCGGGATTGAGAAATTTGGATTAAATCTCGAAAAGTGATATGAAATTGGCAAATTGTCGATTCCAATTTCCCCGGTGAGCTAAAAAAAAAAAAAAAAACGAGGTTTCGTGACAATCCTAGAAAAAGTATACCAAATTGAGTATTTCAAATTCCTCGGTGAGCTAAAAAAAAAAAAACGAGGTTTCGTGAGAACTTGGGGAAAAAGTATACCAAATCGAGGATTTCAAATTCTTCGGTGAGCTAAAAAAAAAACGAGGTTTCGTGAGAATCCTAGGAAAAAGTATACCAAATCAGAGATTTCAAATTCCTCGGTAAATTTATCTCAATCCCGGGATTGAAAATTTATCAATCCCGAAATCCCGGGATTGGATACCCTAGATGGTATGTCAACGATATTTGTGTTTACTTTTAGGGTGTTCACTGCCAATATTTGGTGAAAAGCCATTATATTAACAAAAACACAATATTCCTGTGTACTTATTTTCACTTTTATTTACCAAGATTACGACCGGCTTCGCTTATGGCGAGCATTATCAACTGATAAGAAATATAATTATGGCCTAATTCCATTGGATGTAGAGCATAACGAAATTTAAGTACACAAATAGCACAGTGATTATAATGTTGCGGCTACATGGTAGCACTTTCCAATCGATTCTATATGGTTAAAGTAAGTTGCTATTATCAAGTGTGTGTGTTTTATACATGGTCTGTCTGCTAATGCTTGAAAAGCTATAATTGATGCAGATGAGCGATGAGCTTTCTTCGTGAGGTGGTAAAGAAATTGTTTGTTCGTTTATTCATTACATTTCATGCATTGTAGCATAATTTTTGTAATTGCACGATAACAATAATAAAATTAATATATATTCATATGTGAAAAACTTGGAAGACAACTTAAAAATAATTAATTTAAAATTAATAAACTAAATTAAAGAAAGAAGATCTTTCGATGGTTTCGCCGGTAACTTTGTGGGAGTTCATTTTAATATAAAATTTCAAATAACTTTGATTATTCCACGTATTGTGTAACTGTACATAGGGTAGAAAAGGCTAAATGAAGTATTTCAGGATCGTTTAATGATATATAACATACTCCCAATTAATAGGGTAAAAATAGCAACGTATTTAGTTCTACAGTGTTTGCAGTTTCTACAGTTTTCAAATACGTTGCTTTTTTACCCTATTATAATGGAGTTCTACCAAGTTAATGCCAAGTCAATCAATACTCCCAATTATCTTATTATACCATTTCTTATGAGAATTTTATTAAAACATCTTATTCAGTAGCCGTTTTCCAACCTTGTTGCAACAAAGCTTAAAACCTTTAAAATCTCGAGTAATTGAAGATAAATTATACATAGCCTATTCGATGACAAAACTAATAAAAATGAATCCCATTGCTTAAACATTATAAAAAGCTCAATGTCAAGACTTCCTAGTCCTTAAAGTTTGAACGCATTTGTTTCTTAAATTATGACAAAATATTACGTGTGACTTTTCTTACTCGAATATATAGTAAAAATATTAAAGATGTGAGTATACGTAAGATGGTATAGTATCTATATTTTCTAAGATAGCTTATATTATATAAATTTTGAATTATTTTTATTCTGTACACTTCCATAAATTTTGTCGATAACGACCCGGGTTTCGCCTTTAGGCATCTTCTGTTTTTATCTAGTGCACGAATGCACTTGAACTGACAAGTTCGGGTCGTTATCGACATAATTTATGGAAGTGTACAGAATAAAAATAATTAAAGTTTGAAATTATATTTCCATCAAAATATACGTAAAAATTGTTTTAACGTTAACGTGACGCCAAAATAGGTATCAAATAATTCACATAATTCTTGTTGGAACTAAATACTACGATTTTTTCGTTATTGTATGAAAATTTCGTGCATCGCAATCGACAAACAATTAAATCAAATACTTTCCATTTTCTATTCCGAACGGATCATTTACTTTTATTTCAATTTTTTTTAAATAGTCATTTATATTTTGTAATCTTAAAATAAATTATTTCGCATTGTATCAGTGTTCATATTCATCGTAGGCTACGGATAAATCTACTTTCGCTAATGGTAAATGCTTCCAACTATTTTAATGCACACAGCAATTATTATGTATAAGGATTTGTTATAGCGGAGCTTTTGTGTATCACCGTATAGGTAGATATGTTTTATGGCCCGAGGAAATGCGTTGAAAACAATCCATCGTAATTGATCGGAAGGCACTTAACCTAGATGACTAAAGAAAACAATTGATTTCTAAATTTAGCTTCGACAAACCTTTGTATTTAATCATGCGTGAAATTTAACATTTTCATCATCGCAAATGGAGAGAACAAATACTTGATTGTATAAGTGGGCAAGAAAAATAATTAAGTATGCATGTTCACTGCTTGCAATTATTTTGCTGCCAGTAATTCTACGTTACTTTTATATTTTATTGAATATTGTATCAAGATTTTTTTTCTACGAATTTTCCTGCATCAGGTCATCCTTGAGGCTTGTTAAGTATTTTTGTCCAAATACAAATATTTTTTTTTCATATCAGCAAACTAGAAATAAATGAAATAAAGCATTGGATTTCTTTCGCTGTGTTTTAATGATATTAACACCGAAGTCTTAGGTCACCGGTGCCAATTTATGTAAGAAAATTTCAGACAATCCGAACTAATTTAAACCTTACCTCCCCAGCCACCAAATTCAATTCATTTCCTCTTTTCAAAAATAAACTCGCAAGGGATGGCATAAAAAATAATAATACCGGCCTTGATCTTTACTAAAACATACGGTATTAGTGTAAAAAAGTGTTTTACTTATTAATATAAATTAAATAAAACACTTTTTTGTAGGTACTAATTAGACACTTATTTCATTGAATCAGAAACACTTGAAAATACTCATGGTGAGCAAAACCAATCCTGACCAAATTAATAAAATGTTTTATTTTTTTAATATAATACCTTTACACCAATAATTGACAGTGAACACTGAACACCTTTCAAGTGTTGTATATATTTTATTTTACTGTTATATTATATGTTGCATATTAAGTATTTATTTATCGTTAGAAAAGCCTTTAGCATGTAATGTTTGCTTAATCTCGCATCTTTGAAATTTGTTTCTGTGTATTCATTTAAATAAATAAATAAATATAGTATGCAAAGCATTTTGAATTGATGCAATTATTAGGCATATCAGCTTCCCACGATTAACTATCCGCTTTGCATACCGTGGGCTTTTTTACATAGTCAATACCAAAAGAGAATTAATACTGGTTTCAATGGAATTAACAGAATCTTCAAAGTTGTCCATTCGTTCCGCTCAAGCTTGTAACCGTATGAGAATTAATACAGCCTGACAGATTGTATTGCAAATTCTCGTGGATTGGTTTAACTATTTAAATAGTTAATTATTTTTGATACCATGTGCTTATGATCGGATTTTTCCAGCGGTGAGCTGCCGATACGTAAACAATGGGCTCGCTTAATCTCAAAGTTATTCGATACGACCTGAGGTAGGGGTTATTTTGTTTAAAAGTCGCATTCGAAATTATTGTTAAAACAATCGACGCAATGTAGCGTGAAATAATTATAATTATGAACATATAACTGAAATGTTTAGGTACTTTACCTACTTTAGATTGATTCAGAAATATGTACTATTTATGCTTCTAGCTCCATTTCCATGTTTTAAACGTTTTACATAAACTATCGTAGATAATAATTTGTATGTTATGTTAGAAATTGCAGTTAACTACCGATTTGATTTGAGAATACAGTAAATCCCCATTTACACTAAAGTCGGAACAGTGTTATTCGGGGTAATTTAATTGAGGGTGTAAATCTCATACAATATTAGGGATTTGGTTTTTTCCGCAAAAAAATGCAAAACTAAGATTTCCCTCAGTTTTGAAAAAAATAATATTGACGAAATATTTAGTTACCAAGTGATAAAATGTAAAGCGCGTCAAAATCCCACACATAGACAGTCACCTGCTATACGTTTATAGTCTGGCACGTGTTGAATACACAGACGCTAGCCAACATTTTACTGTATGCCCGGCACAGACGACCGTCTCGTATTAACGACAATGGAATGCGACCGTGCAATTGGGGTATTTGCGGTGAATATTTCAAGCCAGCGCGTAATTCAGGGTAGTGTAATTGGCTATTCCACTGTATTGGTTTTTTACTCACTTTAACAACGAGCTCGTCCTATGGCGAAATGTGTACCGTTAGTAACATATTTAATCGATTTAAATTCGTAAGAAAACAAAACTCCCTTTAAAATTTACATCGTCAAGTTAATTGTAAAGTATTTATTTTAAGTAAGTTAATTTTATTCATATACTTCAAGAAAGTAATTATTTTTATTAGATTTCCTTTCAAATATTTCTACATAGTATCCGGAAGCAGTCTCGTGATAAATATTTATGACGACATTTCACATAGAAATCTTACATCACTAAAATCGTATTAAAGTTATCATACTTTTCCCGTCAATCCCACACACACCTTTAATGTGACAAATTCTACAAGTAAACTGCGTTTTTGTGTATTAAAATGTTGTCAAGATCTTCTTGAATGATCGGATGTGTAAATCACAAGTTTATAACTCTATCGCGACCCTGGATTCATATTTATTAATATATAGTTAAATCTACGAAATTGATATGTTCTGTATTTTATATGACAAGCTCGAAAACGTGTGTTAAATGTTTATAAAAAAACCCCTGTTCGTATTTATGGTAGTAGAATTGTCGTTAATGTCAGTAACGTGTGCATATACTTTTACGAGGGGGCCGAGAATTACTACATAAAAGATAATATTTTCACGTGTTTTTTTTACCTGCAATTTGAAAGAAGGAAATACATATCGCAAAATAAATACTTAAAATAAAATATTTCGATTGTTTGTTTTACTTACCACTATAGTGTACACTGTACACTATAGTTTCTCAACCTTTTTGAGCTCGTTGCCCTTTTTGACTTTCATTTATTTTTATGGTCCCCATACCCGTACTAGTTAGTTTTTTTTTTTAAATGTGAGTTTTTTTTAGCTCGTTTATTTATGCTGTATTTAGGGTGCCAATTTTGCTCCTAAACTGTGCTGTTACTCCCCTTAAATTATATTTTTCTGTGACCCCCGTGAAACATGCTGTGGAGTGTGGACCCTGGCTGAGAAACGCTGGTATACAGTGCCTTTCAAAGGAAGAAGGCAGTATCCAGCATTTGATACTTGACAAATTATGAATGTCATCTGATGGATAATTTTGAAAGCTATACGCTGTTCATTTTAAAAGTTGAATAATCACTTAAAACTATTAAAATACTTTATTATAAAGTGGTATTTTTTGAATTATTATAATTCCTTGCCAAAAAGACAACGAATGTAGTTTTCCCAGCATACATGCACATATTTATTGAAGTTACTGCGTGATTGCTACGAAATAAATCTATTTTCCAAAGCGTAAGCATGCAATACAAAAGTTTTGTTAAAAACATTGTCATTTTTATCGAAAGTTTGTCATAGGTTGTCATTGTCTTCATTGAAAGGGCAGTTAACAGCAGGCATGTCATATTCGTTCACCGCCACGGGCCAAATTAAGTATTGCACATCAAACCGCGGTCGGCTTATAAAAAACTCATATAATATGAAACTATTTTTTATTCTACATACACCTACTTATAAAATAACAATCGTTCAAGTAAAAGAATGATGTTAATGAAAAACATTGTACAAAAGTAGTTGAATAATATATATTTTCTAAGAAACTTGATAACATTTCCCGCTAACCAAATCTTTTAAAATTTGTTAACAATATACAGGTGGGCGGCGTGTTTGTGTGATATACAACTGCCAAGTGTTGGGTAAACGCTCCTTATACACTCATAGCAAACATTTGAAAACTACGTTGCTGGATATGCCCAATAAGAATTGTAAATTTTGTGCGTTTGGTAGCAGGGGCAACGTGTACACTGTAGAGCCCCAAGAAAATATACAGCAGTAGGTGACTATATGAATATTTCCTTTATGTCACTAACACGTACGTTGCGGTGTAGGAAATGGACTTGTACATCATATTGACTATGGGATATTACGGATATTTATATCCCTGATCCCTTGGCAGCATTCTCTGATAGCAAAGCTGTTTAATATGTTAATAAGATTTTTTATTTAATACCATGTTTTACGACTGCATTTGATAGCGTTTTTACATATTTTTTTAAAACTTGAATTTGTTAGTATTATCGTTATAATCAAGATTGACTGTAGATAACGTCAAAATAATTTACAGCCGCTTAAAAATACTATCATTTAGTAATATCTTTATTGGATTGGAAAATTTGTTGAACGAAGTTGTCATCTACTAGCGTATTAGTACTAGCACAATCTATAATAATTTTGAATCGTTCAATTTATGTACATTACATAAGTTTTGTCACTAACGACCCGGCACCTTTCGGCATCTTCATGCGTTCAAGTGCACGGATGAACTTGAACTAACCTTCACTAACTTCATATAACTCTGACGCTGATGCTATTATTACCCCGGAGCCATGGTCGAGTGGTCAACGTTGTTTGCTATATTTCCTAATTTTGCATGAATTTTGTCGGGGTCTGCGTTGTGGGCTTTTGTGCCAGTCCTCATGGGTTCGATGCCCAGTACGAACAGGATTTTTCGATTTCTGTTCGAAGGCATGAGAGTTTGTGATGTCCCTTCTACCATTTATGATCCTTTTGAGAGCGATTAGTTACCCACTAGTCCTGTCCTAACTACTCTCTTTGAAAAAAAGAGGTTGAGTGACTAAGTAACAAACAGTTCTTGTAGAAAAAAGAGATACCTCTATTTGGAAGCCATGTGCTCCACATTGGGAGCGGACATGGATAAAAAATAATTTAGTATAACGCGACACCAACATTGTGATAATTTTCATACCGTCTTTATTAAATTTGTTAAAGTCATCAAACTCAGAAACATACATACGTTATGGATGCACCATTAGAATTGACACTAATGCCTGTTACACGCCGTGCATTTTCATGCCTGAATCACATGATACCGTACTAAGCCGTATTGATTATTTTATTAGTTGCTAATAAATATGTTATGCGGTTTTATATTTTCAATAGAAGCACATGTCATAGAGTGCAGTGAACTTAGTTACATATTATATTCTACATATATTTTAACACCTGCATAAGTTCAAATGTATTCGTCATACATTTTTAATAACCACTATCATTGACTGTACGTGCTTCCATGATATATGACGGATACGGTATTATGTAATAGAAAATAAATATATTTAGTTATTTACATTCACTTTGTCATGAAAAGTATATTAATAAAGACATATGTATGCGTCATGTTATGAAATTTCAATAAATTGTTAAATTTTTTCAACATTTAGACTAAGCTAGACATTGATTCCATCACTTGAGTCCAGAGCCAATGAAATATTTATTTACAAATTTTCGGGTTTACAAAAATAATATAACTGAGTAGTAAGTACATCCAAGGGATGTTGCAGCGTGTAAAAAAGCATAACATGGAAGTCCAGTGTACCTTATATAAGTATACTGATGTTCTAAAATTATTCTGTAAATAAAGATTTTAATTATGACGTCATGCATAAAAAAAATATACTCACATATGTTGTTTATTTATTGCAAAAATGTATGCTGTATTCACTAGGGCATCCAATCCCGGGATTCGGGATCCCGTTCAATTTTCTGATCCCGAAATCCCGGGATTGATGTGGTCGCGATCCCGGGATTTCGGGATTGAGAAATTTTGAGTAAATCCCGAAAAGTGAGACGAAATTGGCAAATTGTGGATATCAAATTCCTCGGAGAGCTAAAAAAAACGAGGTTTTGTGACAATCCTGGGGAAAAGTATATCAAATCGGCGATTTCAAATTCCTCGGTGAGCTAAAAAAAAAAAACGAGGTTTTCTGACAATCCTGGGAAAAAGTATACCAAATCGGAGAATTGAGGATTTCAAATTCCTCGGTGAACTAATCCCAATCCCGGGATTGAAAATTTATCAATCCCGGGATTGGAAAAAGGCTCCGGGATTGGATACCCTAGTATTCACGTATCGCTTTACTTTGTATGTTCAATAATACTTACTATATGGTATATATCATACGCATATAAGTCACACATAAAAACAATTTTCATTTCAAGCAGTATTAGTTTATGACGTTTTTTCTTGAGGTAATAAAAAAATGTTTAAATAACTACGTAAACAATAAAACAACATAATTTGGGCTATATTTGAAAAAGTTACAAAAAATGGGTTTTTAACATGGACTTGGGCGGTTTTGTTTTTTTTCAATCTCCTTCGGTCTTTGCTTCTTTAAGACAAATTAAATGAAAAAATCATATTTCATCTTCTATTTTAACATTAAAGTCATACTACAAATACAAGAAACCGTCATTCAATGCACGATTTCAGCGTACCCAGGCTTTTGCTGCACTGTGATTGGCATAAACGGAATTAAGCAAGTATGATTTATACTATGGTATGGACTTTGGTACTTTTGAAAAAACCTTCAAAGTTTGTCATAATTGTTCAGCCAAAACAATGGGTTTTTATTTAATTATAATCAAAATATTCACTTGCTGACAAAAATTGATTGGCATCAAAATCTCAAAAAAAAGTTTAATATTAGACCTAGGTGCTTTTGATATGTGACTCATATTTAATATAAATAAAAAGATAAATCGATATAACGATTCACATATTTTTGTGATGACCAGTTTTATAAAAACACGCCTTCCAACACAAATTATTTGCTTTAAATAGCAAAACGCATGTCAAATTCGTATCCAACTCAGAGACTAAGATTTTTTGTTTATCAGTAAATTATAAAATTCACATGGTCCGGTGGCCAACCGGTATTCAAAGCGCGATCCTTTTTTGTATCATCACAAATCATCAGCTCGGAACAGCGGGGGATTGATGAATGATGATGACCGGTGGAATTATCATAACGTATGTATGTCACTGTACATATACGTAATATGTATATCCACAAGTGTGCCACTCGGCGACTGGCAAAAAAACACAAGTCCGGAAAACGCTTCGCATAGAAAAATGCAAATAGTATTATTGCACCGGATACCGGCGAGGTTACTGGGTGATTCTAAACCTTGGTTCATAATTACGAACGCATATTAGTCGATGTTCAGTTCATATTTATTCATCATATCGGTTGGCTGATATAGTGGTACTGATTCCTGGATAGTTCGAAGAAATTTTTAATCAATGCTCTTAAAAATCTGTGGACAAAAATGTATATTTTTGCCAAAGAACATTTTTTTAGTTTTAACCTTCAAATAAAAAATAACAACACTCTCTTGTACTTATCTCGCAATGCGTTTTAAGATCAGGGCTTGTTTCGCATTTAAACTGATTACGAATATTTATTAATACAAAGCTATTTATAATAAAAAATAAAAGCCAAATTGTTATCAGAATTGAAAATTCTTGTAATGAGCGAAACCGGTCCTAATCCTAATAAATATTTGTAAAAGGAATATGTAAAAAAATGTTTGATTCATTTTGAGTATATTTTTTATTTAAATTGAAATTTAAAAAATATTTGGCACTACAGGCAATGCCAATGCGTCAAATATTTTAGAGTTGAAAAATCATACGAGATAAACTCGATGAGAATCCTTTTTTTACGTAAGTAAGGAGATTTACTCTAGTAGAATAATTGACATTGACAAACTGAATCTGATATCGACCTTACCAGGAATTAAGCCCAGCCCAACCTGATTGGTAGAGCAAGCTTTATCTAACTAGATCACAGCGGGTGATATGTATTTACACCAAGTGATAGTGAAAACCTTAAAATTTTATTTCTTCGTTACAAAAAAAAAACAATATGACTAATTTTAATTTAACTGCCGACAGTTTGCTGTCTTCCAGTCTCCCACAGTGAATAAGTCAAATAGTAAATTTGATATTCCCGTTGTAAAATGCTGTAAGAGATTCATCTTTTCGGTTTGCGAGGTCGCAAACTCAAATAACCAAGTAGAAGCTTTCATACAATGATTTTCCAATCAATTACTCAAAGAATAGTTATAAGGTATTGTTGACCACAGGAGAAAAGACAAGATTTATGTCAATGTGTAGTGTGAAATTGATTATCTTTTTTCATAAAATTACACTCACTTTTGCCAGATTTTTTAATGTTTACACAACCTGAAAACGGGGTCCGAAAAAAATGATTGCATACATATTTTACCACCCAGAAAATGAGGAAGATTTGTTCGTTCAAACCATAAAAATTTTGTCTGCTGTTATAAATATATCGATCCTGGAAAGAAAAAAGGACGTAACCCACAGTTTTTTCAAATTAGCTTTTTTTCGATAATCACAATGTATCCAACTTGATACACGATCTACCAAAAGGATGTAAGCTGCAAATGCCGAATTAGTATCTAAATTAAGCTTTTAAGTTTGAAAATTGAACCCAAGAAAAAATACTGAAAAAACGGTTTTTCGTAGACAATTTCATAAATTAATATTAGATTATGTCAATTAAACACCAGTTAAGAAGTCTCCGTGCACTTCAATGTTGTGTATATTTCATAATTTGCATATGGCCCAAAATCATCAAAACGCGTTTTTCGTGCCTCCTGTAAAATTTTCTATGTGTGGGTTACGTCCTTTTTCCTTTCCACAGTCGATATGTTTGGAATTCTATGAAATATGTAGTAAACTGCCAGCGATACATTGCTGGGGTAAATTTGCCTAGATTCCTTGGAAACAGTTGTCAGGTCAAATTATGATATGTTTGGTATAATTGATCTCTTGATCATAGATAATCTTTGTTATCGTACAATTTTAATGACATGTTATCCTTTTTCAAATCATAAAAATTATTAAGCATCTTAATTCGAAATACCAAATTATAAAAGATATATTATACAATTATCCATTTAATTTATGTTACACTAAAAACAACTCAGCACAACCTGACACCACTAGTCCCGTTGTTAAAGTACACATTTTGGAATATGTTCTATAGATAGTTGTTTTCATTATAATATGTTAGTTTCCGTTTATATTATACCTAGTCATGCGTCATGCAAAGCTTACCACGCTCGCCAATCGTGGTTTCTGATTGATGTAACGGTTTCGCGTAACATGCATCATCAATATTAATATGAATCGAACTTTTCGCGGTTGACGAAGCTTAGGGCTTGGCAGAACATAATATTTAATTATACATATATATAAAATATTTTAAATTACCCAAAAATGAATGAAGCATATCATGATATATTCAATATTTTACAAATAGTTGATAGCTATTTTGGCTTCACGCAATCGTCCGAAGTATTCAAATAAACTCCAATCCATCTACATATTACCAAGTCATAAAAGAAAGATTTTTTTTAAATCGATTAAACATATTTTTAAATATTATAATTCCTGTGTACATTCGTTCAAAAATTTTCTATTAACACTTCTCCTACGGTGCTAAAAATACTTTTAATATTTTGAAACATGTTTTAAAGTGAAAATACATGTTTTAATGCACTTAAACATGCCATTTGATAGACGATAAAAACCCAGGGCGTATATTAAAAAAAAAACATGTTTTTCATTTGGTTTCTAAAGCGCCAGCAACATATTGGATATATTTTTTTTAGCACCGTAGGGGAAGTTTTAAAAAGAGTGTCCCGGAGGCTAGAAGTCCTTGTGTAGGGCTAATAAACAATTCACACTATAAGGGTAATTTGAGTATATGTAATAGTTTTGCATTACTGATATATTTGTATTGATGTATGTACATATATTATTTATCTGGATTATTTTATTCGCGAATAAAAATTTTGATTTTTCTTTTAACACAATATAAATCATGTTATCTTAAAAAATGTGCCATTTTATTATGATACACATTCCCAAACTTGACATAGAGAAATAAGTGTCTCTGGCGGCCATATTTGTTTGCCTTAAAGATTTCTGTATTGATCATTGATGGTAACATTCGATAAAATGTCAATTGGTTCCTCATTGGTAAACATTTTCCAATACATAACTAACCTATCAATTCTTCTATTTCACCAATGGTTTGTAAATAAGATTTTACAATATATGAAACCATCGTAATTTAATAAATTAGATAATAAGCCCTGCACGATGCAAGTCATTTGCGGTTTAAAATCTTTACGGTCGATATGTCATACATGCAATAAAAACGATATGCAGTCATAATATTAAATTAAAATAATTTTATATCGCAAGCATCGTGTAATTTTCTTACTCCAACTATAATAATATAATATGAACACGTCTGCCTTACATATTTTACCAAGCTTTAAATTATTCATAATACAGAAGCGTTATTTTGATTCATGTAAACTGTACTTAATAATGATTTGCTTTACATATTTTCATAATGTAAATCATATTTTATTACAGTTATATGCAAATCACTCTAAAAAATCAGTTAGATTATGATTTTCTCGATTCTTTCGCAAGAATTAAATTATTGCTTCAGTTAATTGCGTAAAGTTTTTTTATCGGTAAAATTATGTAACGTGTTTTTGTTAAAATCGTAGCCCTGCCGTTATTTGCTATGATACTTTTTCTAAAAAACTAATTCCTTTTTTGTTCAATCTTTCACATGTCATTTCATGTTTTCAAATTGTTTTCAACCATTTTTTTTTACAGAAACACAAATACATAACATATATATCTTAATAAATAAACATATGCATGCTTATAAGGACAATAAACAAAATTACATAAATGTAACTACATAAAAATAAAATTGTAACCAAAATTTAGTAAAGTTTTAAAAACAATTCGACATGCTTGAAAAAACATCTAGTGACCATGATTGTTATGTCCGACACATAAAATCCGAATAGATCGCATGTTTTAGTATGGCCGGTAATATTGAAATCGTTTAGTCATAACATTTATAGTATATCAGTTTTTTCTAATTATTAATTTGGTGTCGTAGAAAAACCTATCATTATTTTTTTTGTAATTACCCTAAAATTATGTGCAGGTTTATGCTATGCAAATAATTAAACTCTATGATTGGCAATATCACTCCTAGAAGCCGTTATTATACGGTCAATGGCATCTTTAGGTGACACGGCGCGTTTTATCAGTGTCAGCCGTTTAACTAGGGGCACGAAACAGGTGTTTTTGAGTCGGCAGTTGGCACAGTTTTGTTATTTTAGATAAGACAAGAGCATCGATAACATTGCTGGACCAATAACGTAACGAGCAACTCACCAGACGTGCTGATGACCTGTAGACAGTCGGGGTGGTCGATTTCAAAACAGATCTTTTCGTCAGTGACTTTAAATTTAATCTACCGCGGATTGTGTTAAATATGTTATCATGACGTTTGTTTATAATTCCTATCAATGATTCAATTAATAAATACATCGGCGAGGAGATAAACAGTTTACAATCGGAATATCCAAGTAATGTATCAGATAGTGTTTAGCGTAAATAACATATTTAGTAAGAATTATTGAAAAAATATCTTATGGTTATGGTCGTCAATGCATTCCATTTATTGATAATGACAATTATTGATTTAAGTAAAGGGAACATTGACGTGAAGATGAACGATTTATACTCTGAAGTCCAATATAACTTCTAGGGATTTTGAAGTCTCGGATTTTTTCATTTCCTGGGACACGAGACAACACTGTCATGTCCCGGGAAATTCTCTCGTCCCGAGACCAAAGTACTGCAGTAATTTTTATAACAAAAATATTTTTTAAGTTACATATTGCCAATAATGACAAAATTTTATTGTAAATATTTATATTGCTTTTTATTACACATCGTTCGAGGGGTTCGTTTGATTTTACCAATGAAACCATTTTCTTCGAGAAATAATATATTGGGTCAGTAAGTTTATGGCTATTATTGCAAACTAGCATTTATTACACGAACGAACAGTTGTCATATTTTAGGTTATTAAATACATGGATAGATTTTTTTTTCATTTTTTTATTGCCTTGCGAAATGTATTATACAAGGGTTTTCAAGATATAAATATTCTCAAACTGTGGTTGTACTCAGTGGTGAACTGGTAAATAAATAGGTACCAGGTCGGTCATCGATTTCTTCCCTATTTTTTTAAATATCCGCCCGAAGTTTAAAAACCACAAGTTTTAACAATTAAATCTATAAAAATAACGTTCAAATTAAGTTGCAAGTCAAAAAGGTGGTAGGGCGGCGCCCTGACTCATTTTCAGGTGACAGGTCACCGACCTGGCCCCACTACACTACTGGTTGTACTGAATGAATATCTACATCATATATAGGCAACCACCGGCCTGCCGAGCTATTTTGTCCGGCCCTGATTCATCTCGGTGAAGTATTAGAGAAATAAATTAATAATTCCAGGGAGGGATTAAATAATGAAGATGAAACGGGCGTTTGCAATGGCTCCACTCAACTAGTTCATGATCACCACCATATAAGAAATAGCAGCTTGTTTTAATTAATTTTATACTACTTTACTATGTTTAATAATTTGGCCCAGCCCTTGACTCGGATACAGAATGATAATTTGGCCCCAGACCTAGGAAAGGTTGCCCATGCCTGATATACATTATTCAAATTTTATTAAAACAATAGCAAGACTCAAGTTGCTTAATTCAAATATACCAGAATCCGATACCGACCAAAAACCGTCGATTCTTCGGGAATTTATTCTCTAGTTATCTTATTCATAATCCCTAGTAACAGTAGTAACTACGCAGTGTCTGACGTAAATTTTGGCGAATTGTACCACTGGGTCACCGCACGCTGCGTTCACAGCGTCTGAATCTCAACGACGCAAAGTCTGCGAATGTAATCTCGCCGCCTGGAACCGTCCCATCGACCGTGCAGCAGGCGAGCGCAATTCCGTGTGAACCGGCATCGGCAAACAGGTTGTAATAATTTCCCTGCGACACTTCATTTTTTTTAATTTCGTAATTGGCTAGTGATCTCAATATTGGTTATCGAATCAACGAGGGCAAACGTGTTATTGCAATGATATAAGTATGGTTACTTACACGTAGGTATTTTTTTCCGGCCATTTGTAAAGACGACCCCAATATTTTCAGACTTGTTCCAATACCTCAGTATTCTCATGCGGTTGGTGATGTATTATCCAATATGGCTTGCATGTTCATACTCAGAACGAACTTTTTAATTGCATCATTATTTTCTTAATTATTAAAAAAAACAACTGCCGTTAAAATAATATCTGATCTATTCCATGAGCAGGGATAGCAGCCGTTAACTTAATCACATTTTTTGGAATTATTATAATCAAATCATACAACGATTAATATAGTCTGTTTATTTTATCAGACAATCATACTTCTTCGATTTTTAGCACTCCAGAATATTGTACATACGTTTTAGGGCCTCCAATCCCGGAATCACGAGATTGTGACAGTACTTATCCCGGGATTTTAGGATTGCGAAAATTAGAGAAAGTTCTTTGAGGAGCAATGTTCCCTCTAATTTTCCGAAGGTTATGTGCGCAAAATACATTGGCTGTGCAACTTTGAAATGAAATTTAAAAAATTGTGGGCCACGTAACAGTATTTAGACCTACTTAACAAAATGGCTATTATTTATAATGAGAATATTTAACAACACTATATAATGACAATTAATTTATTCTGGTGGTAGAAACTTTTGTGCGCTCTGTTCTAATGTATGTGCGCGCGCTCGGCGAGTTGTGTGCGCGCGCACACGCGCACAGCTTAGAGCATAGGTTCCCAATATTTTTTGAGTGGCGACCCTTTTTAATAAAAAGCCATGTGACTAGGGGACCCCCGAGGAATTTGAAATCCTCGATTTGCTATATGCTTTTTCCCCAGATTGTCTCCGAAACTCTTTTTGGTTTTCAAATCCAAAATCGAAAAAAGTTGACGAGACCCCAGGTTGGGAACCCGTGGCTTAGAGGGAACACTGGTAAGGAGTAAGTAAAACAAAAAAGAATGTTCCAAATTTTGGGTCATTTTAGGAATTTCCTATCTTTTCGAAATTGCAAATACGGAGGAGCTAAAAAGGGGACTCACATTGTTTCATTTTGTGAAATCTGTAAATTCCTGAGTTTTTGAAATCGACAAAAAATTGTTTAAAAAATCCCAGAATTTTAAAATCGCCGAGCGAAAATTTCTCAATCCTGAATCCCATTTTATACACGATTTTATGTTGAATGTTCAATCCCGGGATCACAAATAGGGTCCGGGATTGGATGCCCTTATTTGTATATATTTAAAAAAAAATCAATCTCCTTATTAGTAAAAGTTATAAAAAACTAAGACTTTGTCAGGACTTACATTTTCTCTCTTAAGAAACTGTTTCACGCATCAAGAGCATCAACTGAATTACGAGGAGCAATTGAAATCTCTAATCTTACCTGACCTTTTTTAAAAAATGTTTAATTATTACCAATTACATTTTTCTCTTCTCAGCGATTTAGTTAAAGAGTAAACACGTAACAAATGATTGATAAACTAAGATTCATTATATTTTATCTCGATTCTTTATTCGTTCAATATTAACATCCCTAGATGCGAGTTGAAAGGTTGGTTTGCACAAAAAACATATTCTGTTGTCAAGTGGTATCAGAAAATGCATCGTTTATTACACATGCAATTGCGATTAGTCTATTTGACACTAAACGATATGTTCGTAGATAGCTGCAAATATATCGTAATTTATTAACATTCTGTTGAAATGTGTCAGTTTAGTTGTTTCATGTTGGCATTTAACAGATTATTTCTCGGGTAACTATTGGCTGTCACATTCGGTATACATTATACAAATGAACGTTAATTTGAAGTGACGTTTTACACTACTTTGCATGCATTTTGCGTGATTGCGGATTGAATGATTGTTTCAGCATCACCTTGTACGTGTAGTGCTAAGATGTTATGTTTTAAATGTTCGTATTAGTCAGGTCACAGTAATATTATTTAGTGAAATCTCTATTATCTAAACCTCGACTTTTCGAGGTGGAAAACAATATAAATGATATTATATCAAAATAAAAAGATGTCAGTGATTGACACAATCGAAATTCTGAAAACAAATGCGTATTATAATTTGGGAATGAAAGTAAATTACCATTTTTTTGTATCATATATTACAATATATATTGGGTCGTAGGGTCAAACGTTTGATAGAGTAGACCTTCTTCTTCCACAACCGGTGTTCACTCATGTTCAATTGTATATATCTTGCTTGTGAGTGGTGTGTGAAAGTTCTCTGCAAATACAGGCGATTGAAAGATTGTGACAGAGGAAGAATGGATGTGGGGTGATGAGCCCAAATATTTTTGTTATGAGTTAGACTTGAATACTTTAGATATAATTAAGTCATTTTTTATTATCAATATTGTCGTATAAGAATCGACAGATATTGAATAAACAATATTATTTGTAGATCTTTTTTTTTTCATTTACAAATTCCAATCAGGGAGTTAATTGAGTTTAGACCTTCAGGTTTATTCAATAAGCCAGTTTGCATTTGATTGTTCATGTCAAACAATTTCTGATTTTTGATAAAGGAAAAAAAATCCTCCCGTTGAGGACAGCGGACTTACAGCTAGTTTTTATTAATATTTGAAAACAATAAACAAGGATTAAGTTTCAATATTCAAATTAGGCGGAAACATTTAGTTGGTCTTTAAAAATGTTGAATTCAGAAGATGCACAACCTTGCTGATCGACGAAACAAATTAGTAGAAATACAAGAAAATAAGACGTCATGATATCGGTCACAAAGATAGTTGACAGTAGCTGAATGTTGAATATTACTACAAAGTTGATTTGATGACAAACGGTAAAAGAGTTATCCGCGAATCGTGCGGGCTTGTCCGACCGGACTGTTAAGTTAATTCATTCATGTTGTTCTGAGAATTTCACGAATCTCTTCCTTGTCGCATCGAATCATCTGATTTCTAAACTTGTCCGTGCGAATTGTATTTATTTGACCGTATAAATGGCAAAGTTACACTATGACGATTGGAGACTCCGTTCCGCCCAACGGGCGTAATGCACCTAAGCGACGATAATGTGAATTTTATAATATGCATTACGATTTGCATACTAGATTAGTGTTTGAAAAATCGTGTTGCACGCCTGCAGGTGTTCAAGGTAAAACATTTTGCGATAATGTCTTGATTTTCGTGATATTTTGACGTGATACTACTAACATGCAGTGACGTGCCGCATCAAATTTTGTTACACAATAAAAAAAATCTCATATTTTATCTTCAGGCAATTGAAATTATTGAACACGGGTTATTTTTATAATTAGTTTTTATTTATCGTAGCGGTTTTTATTTTCGTCAGTTGATAATGTTCGTGATAAGTGAAACTATTTTTAATCTTAAAGAAAACTTGTTGACTGTAGTCAGGTAAAAGGAAACACCCCTAAAGATTTTTTTACAGGAGAACGTTAAACGATTTTGGGCCAATTTCAGAGTATTAAATAAACACATCCTTGAAGTGCAAAAGGTAATATAAATTTATTAAAATGTTTAAGAAAACTCCATATGAAGGTCCTTTTTCCTAGTCGCAATTTTCACCGGCTCTTCATTTTTTAAACTTAAAAGATAAATTTAGATACCAATTCGACATTTGTTGTGTAGATTGTAATTATCGAAAAAAAAGGTATTTTGAAAAAACTCAGGATTAAGTATTTCCTGACTACAGTCGAAATGAAATTACTTCAAAAAGCGTTTTATTTTATCATACATATAATATATTTCCTCCACTTCCGAACGACACAATATATCGTCGCCAATACTGCAACAACACTTTTGGATACATTTGAATAGAGAGACCAAAACGATATTACTGCAAAAATAGACGATTTTTTATCGACGTAAGTATTGCAATAATTAATTTATACGGAACTCGTTGAAAATAAAGATATGTGTTTATATTATAAAAGATACAGAGAGAAAAGGTACTTTTTGAGTTGTAACAAATGAGTTATGTGTTAAGCAATGATTGTCAATGATTACTGATAATATATGCAATAAGCAAACATAGAATCACCCACTTCTATGTTAGCATTGCTCTTTTGGTGCTAAACATGTTTTTTAAACCCATCCATATTTTTAAAACACCCTTACAATTAATTGCCTTCTGTTATTCGATGAGATTATGTTTACATTAATTTTAGTACGCTGCGTGCGCCACTGCAATTACGAACCACTTATTGGGTGTTGAAGTGTTCTTAGATATGAGAATCTGTGAGAGTCTCTTTTCTATTCACGAATTCGACCTGATGAAATATTATTACTTACTCACTTTTCATCTGATGAGATTATTATATACTTACTATAAACTCTCACTTGACTCTTGCAATGCAAAGTATGTTTATATATAATACAAATTAATAACTGTCCTTTTACGAATGTCATCATTTATTTTTTATACAATCAATCAACCTTTCTATTATATGTCACAAATAATTCATTCGACGCAATATTGAGGTCGTTTAGTGGTTATGACACATACATTTTCATTTTTTCGGTAATCATTCTTGGAAATGTTAGAAGCAGTTAATTTGTTTCAATCGAACGGCTTACAATTCATATCAGTCGTCAGTGTATCTATCCTTCTATCCCTACTATCTTTAAAAAAAGATAGGTTAAGTAACTGAACATATAATATATACAACATAAAGGCCGCACGCGTACCTATAACGCTGAAACTTTTCCTCCCGTAGGCTATGGTCGGCTACATATTATACAAAATTTAAATTCTTACCTTGTAACATTTCCAAAGTTGCTCTCACCGGAAATAGCAAATTTCTTAAATTCGTTCAGGTTATTCAAACCAGATTTTAAATCTGTTAACATCTGAATTAAAAACCCATTGACCAATTTAAAAAATATATGTTTTATATTCTATCCGCAAGGCGGATCAAATATTACAGCAATTTTACAGTAATTAATTACATGCGATATTATTCGACAAAAAAAATATCAAAAAATAAATGATAATGAAAATAGCCTTTGTTTTAAATTGATTAATAAGGTGCTAAATGAGAAATACATACATACAAAAAGCCATATTAATTTGGCATATTTTGATGAGAACTTTATATTATATGTCTTATTTGTGTGGGTTTTTCACAGTTATTAATATTAATTTTAATTAATAAAATACAGTAAGTGAAATTGCTTAAGAGAGCAAAAGTAAAACCGTTATTGCGCGTGTGGGTGTGTAGTCTGTTCACTGATTTTATAAATAGAACTCCAATTTTATTGTTCTTTGGTCCATGTGTAACGTAGTATGAAATTAGTTCTTTTTATCGCCGTGAAAACACAATAATGACTCTTTACAGTAATTGGAAAAGAGTAACTCACCTATGCTTGTGAGTATTTATTATTAGTGTAAACTTTTTAATTACTACGAGCTGGAAATATAAATTGCTTACATCTTCATATCATCGTGACGACGTCACGTTGTAAGATTCTATTGTTTTAAAACATTATGATACTCATGGTGAATAGCATCGATAGAAATTTTGTGACAGAGACATCTGCTGATGACGAAACTGAATATATTTTTTTATTTAATCCATGTGCTCCACATTGGGAGCGGAACCTTCACGGCAAACTGCTTGTTTCTCAGTTCAACGAACACTCAACGAGAGTAGGCATATACATAGGACTAGAACATATCTAGTGACTAACTAATTACTTTTATTGTGCTCCGTTAATTTGAGCATTGGATGGCTGGTACAGAACAGAAATCTATTAATCATGATTTTTACATAAATATTATGTTTTATATTTAATATAAAAATTAAGTTATTCGATCATATTCAAATATTAGTGTTAAACTGTTATTTTTAAAATTGATAATGTTTAAATATTTTGTAAGCATAATAACATAATGGCGTGTCTCCATGCTCATTAAATAAACCGCCGTTGTATTAAAATCGATAAATATTTCTTCTATTTTTCCGCGGAGAGAGTTGCGTGACGAGTGCCACTAAATTATAATTATTTCTAAGCAATCAGAAATATGGCTGAATTATTCTTCGGTATTCTAAAATGAATTGTGTACCAAAACAAATATTTTACACCAATCCTACGGCCTTGCCATTATGGCGGCATCGCACGATATGGAGATATTGCGCGTTATATGTTGTTGCTTTCCCGCCCATTTTTAGATATACACTGATTATAGAAGTTAATCATCATTGATTATTTAAAAAAATATATTAATGCCTGTCAAAAAAACTATTGTTACGAAATCGAATTATCTTTTAATAAGAGTGAAGAATACGTTTTAAATAGGTGGCGCCTATGGATATAAAAATACGGAACATAGTTCGTTGAATGCGAATTTTCCATTTATATTTGCTAAATTTTTACCTAAGTCAGCTTGTTGGCAATCGTTTAATTTTTCATACGTTTTGTCACTAACGACCCGAGTTTCGCATTTCGGGATCTTTGGATATTTCACGGACGAATACAAGCTGACGATTAGTAAATAGTTATCAATATTCTTATTAATAAAAACAAGAAAACGTCTATACTATTTAAAACCGTTTTTATATTAATTTAATTATTGAAATTTGTTTTTTTATACGTACTAAGCGAGGTTTTGTATCTCATTATATACATTTATTTTAAGAGATTTAAAAAAAAATTACGTCCAAAATATAAAAAAGGGACGATGGAACTGGCTCTGATAGAGAATCTCGGAGGAACCATGTTGTGACCATATGCTCCGTATAAGGAGCGAATATGGAAAAATATACATATCAATTCATAGAATTACAGTAAACTACAAAAATAAACGATTAGTGTGGGAACAGCCATTACTATATTTTTTTATGATTATATTCCAGGAATTGACCGAAGAATTATACTTTCAGTAAGTCAATAGACTTTGAAAAGTAGTGATATACGTAATACGTATTCATGCTTCTTTTTTACAGGTGTCATAAGCTGTCTAAAGCGTACACTTGCCTCTGAAGCTTGGTTAATAAAATCCAAACAGCGGCATTGTATGACAAGGAAGCGTGTATTTACATTGTACATTGACCTATATTGATAAAGTGCATCGCTAAAGTGAGTGGGATTCTCCTCGATTCCTCTATCCTTCGCCATATAAGGGAAGAGCGAACGGCCTGTCGTGTCGTGTCTGTGGACTGTTAGACCAAAATTCCTCACGGCCATCCGCACATGACCACTTTGAATACGAGGAAACATGTGCAATGATAAACAGTTTGTGTTGGCCACATATTATTTATATGTTCTACTCTTTTGTTTGATATAAACATGACTTAAACGTTATGAACTAGTGTTTATTTTTAAGTTCAATGTAATTATTCACTATGAACTGGGTAATATAAAAAAATAAAACGATATTTTGTATCGAATACCTGCCACTTTGAAGACTTTATATAATATAAGCATAACTCCAACAGTTTTTAACACTTTATTTACTGCGCGTTTTTGTGCGAAATATTCTTTCGGCTTTTTTTACAAATTTTGCAAGACATATACATATATAGACCCTTTGAATATTTTACATATCTTGAATCTTACAATGATTTACTTCGATATGATTATAAATATACTCTTTTGTAGGTGATTGAATTAGAAATTTTAATTTACATTTTGTTATTAACATGGCTTTTTATATTGCAACTATTAAGTTCTGAATTGGTAAATGTTTTCCTTCCTAAAATATTATTTTTCAAATCGTCTTGACATCAAACATAACAGCTGGCTAGCATTATGAAATATTTATTGTTTGTCTTTGCTGTTTTATGGGTGTGACTTTTCTGTTACCTAGGCGTTATATTTTCTATTCCGTATTATAAACAAGAAAACGGTTTTCTTATAAAGATGGCGAGGTTCTCCAGAAGAGGCAGTCAAGAGTTGCTTATTATACTAAGATATCTCTATGTACCAAGTCATCATCATTCCGAATGATGACTGACACAATTTATCAACACGCAATGAAGCAGCGCGTCTCAACCAGGATTTCGCGAGTAGTATTGCCATTATGACAGTGAAAGTATGTTTGTTACGAGATAAAAAAAATCGGCTTGTTTATCTGCTGGTTTAAGTAAGTTGCTAAAATTATTTTTCCTATTCTAATGTAATACTACTACACTTTATTGAGTCTGCAGAGCGAACACCTATGTAGTTCCCAGTCGAAAGCTATTGCATGAGTGGGTACAGGGTACAGACTATGTTAAATCATTAAAGCTAAATTTCAATCCTTTTGAAAGATTCTGTATTAAACACAGTTTATTATCGTTTGATATATAATTTAGTATAATGATAGTTATATCTAAAATCTAGTTTTCTCACATTATTAATTTCAAATCGACAAGCGCTGTTTTCGTCTCAATAAATCAAAACCGCCGGTTGAGTTGTATTTTGTATTGCCACGTTGTTGTTATTAAACTAGCTCCGGTTATTAGCTAGCAAACAGTTCTCGTGTTACAGTTTATTTTTATTTTCGATGACCCCTAAGCATCATTGATCTTTATTCGTTTGGGATTGATAACAATTTTATAGTTACTATATATCATATATTAAATTCTTGGTAGAATTGCTGTGTTGAATATTTATTTTCATAATTTTATTTAAGCCTAGTTCATTTCGAAAAAAACATGTTTAAGCTACTTGGTTTCTTTCTAATGTGTATTTGTAGGTGATTTATAATTTTTCTCAATATATTGCTTACTTTCGGAATGCACGGCATCAAAAGGTTGTGAAACACTGTTCTACGGAGAACATAGCGTAAGAACAAAGAGCGGCGTACCGTTGAATAAGACTGTGTTGTTTTTTTTATTATTTGAATACGTTGATTAATCAAACGATAATGTTACACCTTTACTTTATGATTTTATTATTATTTATGTTACACTCTGTACACCAAATGATCGCATTTCATTGTACCATTAGCGTGTTTGTATGTGTTATTCATTTATCGCATGTTTCATTTAATATTGTCTTGCGAAGACGACTATTCGTACTATTTTGATTTTTGCCACGCTATATCGTTTTGTAGAGGAATATTTCATTATTTATAATGTGTGATATTTTATAATTTAATAAACATCGTAATGAGCGAAACCGTAGCTTTGGGTTCTTAGTAGCGGTTTGGTGAACAAGTGCTTTCAGCACTTTGCATCAGCATCTTTGCGCACGGAGCTGCATATGTTAAAAGCACGGAGTTCAAATCTATTTTTCTGACAAAATTTCTCTCACTTAACTTTTCTTGTATTGCAGCGGAAACTATAGCTTATTTAGCGTAAATTAGGAAATATTTTTTTTCCGACGGAATCAAATATACTTTATTGTTTGCTATATAATACTCATATAATAAAATAACTGTAAGTATTCGGTATAACGGTTTGTTGAAGTGTATCTACATCAGGAATCAACAAACTTTTCGAGAAACGGGATAGATGATTTTTTTTAATGGGAGGCCTGGTAGAAAATCTTGTTGGAATCACATTGTAACACTTATTTACACATGTAAATTATTATCTTTTAAAATGTACATACTTGTTAATTTTTAATACGTACATGTTATAAATGAGGTATTTCGTGTACATAAAATATTTAAATATAAAAAATTGTGGTAGGATTAAAACCATTAGAGGGCCGGATCCTAACGGATCCGGTTTCTGACTATACATATCGACTGTGCAAAGGAAAAAGGCTGTAACCCACACACAACAAGTTTTACAGGAGACACAAACAATGTTTTTTGATGATTTTGGACTAAAGGTAAATTATGAAATATGTACAACCTTGAAATATCTGAAGACTGATAAACTGGTTTTTAATTAACTTTACCTTTTATTAATTTAATATGTTTTTCAAGTAAACCTTTTTTTCAGACTTTTTTCCTGATCGCAATTTCTACAGACCATATTGTTTCAAACATAAAAACTAAATTTAAATACTTATTCGGCATTTTCAACTTACACCCTTTTGATATAACGTGTATCAAGTTGTAAGCATTGTGATTATTGAAAAAAACTGTTTTAAAAAACTTTTGGGTAATAAACCAAACACACAGTACTTATATATTTTTGCGCTAAATTATTTTTTGTAGCTTTTTCGAAAATTAACATGTTGAATGCCGAATGAACTCTACATTGTCATTGTTATTTCCAACTAGCAAAAATAAAGTAAAAAATAATTCATTAGATTATTAAAATACCACAATCTTACTTAACAGCACAGTATACTATTAAGGCTAAATTTTAATTGTAGTACCTATCTATTTGTAAAAAAATATATGCATATTTCTGCCGAAGCTCGCTTTACACATTCATAGAATAAATAAGTAAATAGTAACATGTTGCCACTTTGTTGTCACTGGCTTCAAATAGAATCTACTGAAGAATCGTACAAGCAATTTGTTTTTCATACTCTATTAGTCGCACAATGGATCGATGTCCCCATCACGTAAGCAGTAAACTTTGCGGCAGTGGTGCGAAACATTTTTACTGTATACTTAAATACATTATAAATTATTGCATGCTGTAATTATATTTCCAGTTCGATTGTGTTCTCTGAGGTCTGAGTATAGACGGACTTATTGAAAATATAAAATTTCAGCATTTGACGCTGTTTATTATATAGGTTTTCTTAAAAAAATACTAAATCTATTGTTAAACTGTTTTAATATGAATAAATATAGAATTTTTGTTACACAATTCGTATGTAATTTATATACAACATCAGTTTGAAAGAAAGTATTTTTTTTTTGTAATAATCACGAATATTTAAATTTGTGAGTCGCATGCGTGGTCACGGAGGTCACGGGTTCAAATCCCAACATGGATAGTTTTGTAAATTGATTTTTCAATCGATTTATGAATTTCCGTTTGAGGGTATGGATGTTGGCGATGTCTCTAATCCCTCTCTCCCACCCATCCTATCCTAAAATTGGGGCCAGCGAGAGCGATAAGCTAACCTATACTAGAATTATCATTTTATTCCTACTTTCTTTGAAAAACGATTTTTTCAACAGCTGATTAAAAATCAGTTCTCGTAGAAACTTTTATGTTGAAATAAACTCTGTTATTTAGTTCTTATACTCCACACTAGGAGCGGGCACGGTAATCAAATAATATTTTTCTTTGAAATCAAGGCTGGTATTCTTTTCACAGCAGCCCAATGTGGTAATCGTAAATGAGCATATCAACTGGCGAAAAGCTGATTATTAGAGAGTTGCTCAACCTGATTTTAAATGTTGTAAAAATGATAAATGTGACGAAGAATACTAATGTCTAATCCCCATGTTATTGGTTAGATTAACGGGGGATGGTCAGAAAATATCACAAAAATAAATGCATTTGTTAATATATTTATGAATTGATTTAAAAGCGACTTACCAGTGATTTCAACTAGATGGCTTTCGCGTTGGTTCTGTATGAATGTTTTCGTGAACGTTCCATGCATTTTTTTACTATGCGTCTTGGACAATATGGGATATCCTTTTGAGAAAGCAAACTAGCTCTTTTTGTACGGCGTCCATTAGCATGCGATTCGCTTTTAACGATCGTGCTGTGTTTGTTTTTCTTACCTCTACGTTTGACTTCGAAATTCTTCGAACTTGCAAATAAATAATAATTAGCATTTTCCTTCGTTATGTAAATTTTTATTGTATATTTTGAATTTGCTTAGAATTTTAGCGAATACATGCCAATCTATTAAGCAGTCTTAGAATACGTACCCACGATTTGCTCTATTGGATAAACGCTAGAAAATAAACAAATCTTTAATTTTCTTCTGGTCTTTCATTATGCTCCGAAACCTCTTGGGGTGACCATAAAAATTGAAGTAGACAAAATCTTGAATTAAAAATTGAAAAGATTAGTATCTTATATTATACTTAAACTCCAATTATATTCAAATCCCAATACGAACGGCATGTTTTTAATCGATTAATCAACTTCTGTTTTAAAAACTTTTGTTTTAAAAACATGTAATGTCTAAAAAATCACTGTCTTAGACCAATCCTTATATACATATTTTCGTCGAATAAAGACAGATTGAGATTTTTAGTACCAAATAGTTCTAGTATAAAAACTCCTGTATTAGGAGGCCATATGATCAAGATTGAGAGTTGACATGGATTTAAAAAAAAACAACCTAAACCATAATGGCACCCTTTGTGACAATCTCATTTGTATTTATTGATTGAATTGGCATTTTCTTAATAAAATAAAATTATAATATGGTCAAAAAAACAAAGTATTACTATCAGAAGAAGCATGTTAGTTAATTGACAGGTATTTGAGCTTAAATTCAGTGTTAGAAAATTAGATTTAAATTACTTAAGTTATACATAGTTATAAATACTGGCATACAAGAGGTAAGAATATCTTCTTCTTTTCTTGCACTATTGTCCAGTTTGGACGTTAGTCACCTCAATCAGTTTCCTCCACACTACGCTTGGTTGGCTTGATAAAGATCAATACAGCGTTGTCGCCACCTTTAAATGCTCCGACTTCGCTATCGACTGAATAATATGAGACGTTTTGAAGATTTCCACACATCCATGCGATGTATATGTCTAGCCCAGCGTAGCAATTGAATTTTGTCAAATTTGACAATGCCTGACTCACTATGGGGGGTAAAAATAAACCTCATGTTTGCTTGTGCCGGCGATGAAAAAGTAAAATTAAGCTGTTAATATTTTAGTGATAAATTCCTATATCTTAGTAATGATGCAATATCCAGTATAACCAACTTATATTCATATATTTATGGTTGACCAATTTTGTCTGCTGTTGATGGGATGTTGGAAAAATGCTTTTAAATATATATTTTCTAAAATTATCACTGATTACAACAGCATCCGACTTATCTACAAGACTATTTGTGTGTATATATATATGTATGTTAATCATGGGTTTACGAATACTTTATAAATAACTATTTAAAATAAGTAGCAAAATTCTTGTTTAAATATTCCTCTACAGCAATGTATTTGTACTTTATTGAAAGAATCGTACCATTTAGCTATATGCAATTTTTCAACGCCCAAATGTTAGTGTAGTTGAAATAGTGCCAATTTAGAAAAAAACGAGCATTAATCAAAAAATAAAATACTAATTTGTACTAATTCTAAGAAAAGCATTATCAACCGATAAGAGATTGTATTTTAATAATTCTCGTGACGAGCGAAACCGGTCATGATTATATTAAATAAAAGAGGATTTAGTACAAACGATTTATAATTCCTTTCCACAAAGTATTGGCGGTGAACACGTTCAAAGTAACCAATTTTAATGTAGAAAAACTTAGATGCACTAACAAAAATAAATGATCGCGTCCGTCGCTCAAGGATTTATAGATCTAATATAAATAATTGCATCGTTGCAATATGCAATGTATAATGCAATCGCCTACTCAAATTTCACCAATTTTTAATGTTAAAAATATTAAAAAGCCCACAAGGGGCGTTTACGCTCCCATTAAGAAACACTGATCTACAGCTATTTTGTGAAACATATATGGACAACACCCGCCCCTATACTTATTTTTATATGGCCCTGATCAATTTCAGCGAAGTTAGTCAAATTCATGGTGGGAGAAAAATATTTGCGGTGTGCATGAAATTTTAAAAGCAAGTCATTGTGGGTATCATATTATGAATTAAAAACTTGTTTTCATTCATTTGATATTAATTAATTAAATTTAATAATTTGGTCCGGTCCTTCCTTGATAAAATGATAATTTGGCCCCCGAACTAAAAAAGGTGGCTCATACCTGTTATAAACGAAATTTTAGTGTTGTTTTTAAGAAACCGATCTTCTATTATAAGTGATGTACCTCTAAACTTCGAATAATTATATTTTTTCATATATCTAATCAATATTATTTTGTCTAATACATTGTTTTCTTTTATTTTCTAGAGATGGCAGAGAAGATGGTTTGTCTTATACGACGACGGCGAACTCACATACTCACTGGACGAACACGTAAGTCATTTATTTATATATTATTTAATCACATATTGAGTTCGTTGATTTTGTTAAGGTTTATTTACGTAAAATATTTTAATAATAAAAATTCCTTTCTTAATATCTAATGTGAATTTATTTCGTGCTACTTAATTTCTTTAATGTTTTTATCATAATGCTTTACTATTATGTATATTAGAATTTCAAGTGTTTTCTTATAAATTAAATTGATTGAATTTTTACGTTTGCACTCGTTGAAAATGTACACTTACTTTAATCTACTAAAACGAGAATATACATACATAAGCAGCCGTTTGGATCCACTGTTTGTTAAAGGCTTCAATACGCTCGCTACTCGATTTAAAACAGTGCGCTTACATCGAATGTAGTTATTTAATCAATTCACCAAATTCTTGTTATTTTTTCTACCGCTTGATTATTAATTCTGTCCACGGATTGTTCTTATTCTGCAATATTCCCAGCCAATCAGCTTACGTGATCATATAATATAATTTATCAAATGCTTTATATATACTGTAAATTAATCTTACTTTTAAAGATTCTGTGACGAATTTTGTGTTAATACTGCTGTAATTCGAATGAATTCACAATTCAATATATCCATTAAAAATGTACAAAGCGGTTTTGTTATCTTCGCAATAATTCATTGAAATCCCCGAACTGTCGCTTTTGAGATGTCGACGGCATTGTTGCGAAAGTCTTGTTGATTTGCTTATAATCATCAGCATTATGATACTGTCAAATTTATTTGACTCCGGGTTAATAAATTTTAGCATACAAGCGATCACAACGATAAGCTGCTGTACACGTCAAATATAATCCTTTTTATCCACTTTCAATGTTGGTTATATTGAATACGAAAGGCAGCTTCCAATCTATAGTCATAATTTAATAAAAGCTTATAAAAAAATTCTATGATTATGTAAATAATTGGTTTATATAAAACAAAATTAACAGTTTTTGTAATCCGTAAAGAAATGAATATTTTCTTTTTAAATATTGATATAGTTTCAAATAATATAATATATTACATGTATTGTTTACAGTACAAATGATGAATCGGCTAGCTTATTTAAGTCGTATTTTGTATATTTAATATAATTTCATAGCTACATTGTTTGAAACTATGACAAGGAGGCTATGTCACTAAAATATTGCTTAGTGGCTTACCACGTATATTTATTTACATTCCAATAATTTTGTGGTTAGTGCACAATAACTCCTCATACATTTCAACATCTATTTGAAGTCAGTGACATGTGCAACATAGTCACAATAACCTATAACTGCACCGCAGGGGCGAAAGTCTGTAAGTCGTGTGTCAGTAATTACAATGGCATTCAATCCCGGACCCTTTTTGTGATTCTAGGATTTCGGGACTCACAATCTTTTAATCCCGGAATACCGATGTTGATTATTTACCATAATTTTTATTTTTTATTTTTTTTTATATATCACTAATTTTAATAGAAGAAATAACTTGCATCACAACTAACGGCCAAGGCGACATTTTTTTTCCTAAACTACAGTTGCTTGAGATAAATTTGAGTAGTAGAGGTATCAAAAACACCCGTGTCCTAGATCTCAAATTCTATTTTTTATAGCGCCATAAAAAATAAATGTTTGCATCTGAATTTTGTATAAAATATGAAAAAAAAACTGTCTTTTCCTGTCTACGACTGCTTGAGATGTGGAATGATTTAAGACCACAATTCGTTTATTTTATATTTAGCTATTATACAAAAATATAATATGTATATAAACAAACAGAGGTACAATATCGCAAATTGGTTTTTTTTTTTATTAAAATATATCATTGTAAATCGGGGAGAATTTAGATTTTAAATTTGATTTTTTACATGGCATGGTGAATACCGAAATCCCTGGATGGTATTAAGACGATCTCGGGAGTACGCGATCGCCAAATCAGTCGGGGACCCCAGTACTGGATACCCTAGTAACTACATACACATTATTTGATGTTGCACCGTTTTTTTTTTGTAGTTCCAATAATTTTTATATAAAGTAGATGACGAATATAATGTCACGCCAGACATCTATATTTTAAGCTTCAAGGAATAAGATATCATTTTTTGTATTCACATATTTAAATAAAGTGTAGTTCTCGTAATTTACAGGCAGTCAATAATGCTCTTGAGCTTGCATCCTATTCGCTTGTAGCTCACACGTTCGAAAGCCGGAATGGAGAATATTAAACTGTGATTTTTTTAAACCTATATACGCTTTTTTAACCAAATACCTAAATGTATATGTTCCTTTTATCCAATTTTAAAAACGAGCCGTTGAGATAGCAATTATCTTATTATCTATACTTTCTTTACCCTTTTTTTATCTTTTACCACCCTTAAATATTAAGTTTTAGCAACTGACTTTCTAATTCCAGAAGTAGATATTGTTTGAAAAAAGAAACAAAAAATCATAATTAATTCTACAGATCAAAAAATCTACAAAAAAACCGTTATTGTATTTTGTAAAAGTTGAAATCAGCTTTAGATTCAAATAAAATAAGTTATATTTATCAGAATTTTTTTAAATTACGACTGGCCGAAATAAGACATAAATGTTAAAACAATTTTATTCGTAAGTGTTAAATTAACTTTATCGGGTATCATGTTTAATAAAATATATCTGAAAGATCAATAAAACAAACAAAACCCGTTATCTTAATCGTATTACTGGAAATTTGTGTCACCAGTAAAATTTAATATCTTAAAAAAATGATTCGTTTTTTATGTTTAAAAATTAGTTTTTATTACGTATCGTAAAATTTTAGAGTTATAAAAAGATACCTTTATTATGTGTGTGTATTACTTTATTATACGAAATATTTCAAGAATTAACGAAATTCGTGGTCATGTTAAAACCAGGTTTGGCCAATATCTGTGCTGGAAACGGATTAAAGTAATACGATACCGTCGTAAATTTTAATCTTGGATTGAAAAATATTATCAACAAAAACTTTGGTAGCATTCACACTTTTTTTTCCAAATTATAATGTTCTTATATCGGCTACCATGGAGATGAAAATACGAAAATTGGTACTTTGCATCGATGTCAATAATATTGATACCTAATAAATACTACAGTACACATTTAAGATCTCAGATTTTCAATATGGTCAAGTTGAATGCTGATAACCTGGTATGAAATATCATATTAATGTAGTGATGTAAATTATGCAAAATAATCACATTTTTATAGCGTTAGCAGGTTGATAGTATCAGGCTTTGGTTAAATAGTAATCGGAAAGATTGTCTCAATTCATTTTAATATTATAATATTCACGAAAACGTCATTTAAGTTTACAAAATGTATTTCTTTAACTTTAAATGATGGTGTTAAAATAAATGTGCAAATTCCAACTGGACATTAACATTCTTAAAAAAACTGTCACAACCATTTCTAAATGTTCAGTAATTATTCAAAATGAAATCAATTCAGCTTGTCGGTTGAGAATTTTATTGCAACCTAATGCATATAATATCTGACAATTTTATTTTAAGAACTTCCGACTATAAAAGTAGATTTCTACAAGCGTGTTTCTAAACGTTATTAAAACCGCCACTCTCTTTGGCATGATAAAATTGTTTAACACGCCTTAAAATGAATGCAGAATAACACGGATACACTGACGAATACAAATAAATTCGCTCGTTTCACAAGGATTGACAAATGTTACCGATTGCTTCATCGCAATATAAAATTTTACAATAACCCACTTGGGTATCAGTAGCGCCTCCCCCCGAATGCTAATAATATTAAAATGTCACAGTTTTTTAATACCCCCAAAAATAAACACTGCTCTTATGCAATTATTCTGAAATCGTCTTTGATATATTTTTTTATGAATAATACGTCAACAATTTGACTTCCTCTTTCTCCTCATGTATCAGTATAGTACTCTGTCGTCTTATATTTCTTCCAGATTCAATAAACCTACAAGATTTGTGTTATGATAAGCAAAAATGATCTTAATTGATTTTATATATATGGATACACACGTTCAAGACAAGGGCAAGTCCGAAAATATACTTTTTGAGTTATTAACATCATTGAATTCGTCATGTCAAAATCTACATGTTTCCAACTATTTGAATATTGTAGCCAAAGATAACGCGGAAGTTTCTTTATGGAATTTCAACTTTTCAATACACATTATATGCTCATTCGAAATCTTAAAATTTTGACTTGTTTCCTTCTTGTATTGGTGTATTGATATGTATAAGAAAAAAAACTAATTATTATTTTTTAAATTTAAATTCATACATATTTTTGAAAGAAATTCCTTTGAAAGCTAGGTATGTTGGCGATGTTATTAATTTACAACATATAGAAAATGGTTCAAAATATACTTACTGAACTTCGCTTCATATTTAAAATAAATATATAGTTATCTAAAAATGTATTAAAGTGTGGCATTGGCTTTATTCATCGGATCATGGTTTTTTAGTTCACAAAATAAGCAACGTAATCCTTTGAATAAATTTATTAATTTTCCCATCGTCAGTACAGATCCACTAGCCGTTACGGCGTGTAAAACCAAACCGATTTTAGAGTTTACATGCCTTGTATCAAAGATTACGATATCGAGTCGATCGGATGAAATTTAAATTTAAATTGATTTACAGTCTTAAGGATAACGGGCAGTTTTTTTTATACCCAAGTCTTTGATTGTGAATTATTTAAATCGACTTCAGATAATGATATACTGTACGTATATAAAAACGCTTAGATAATATTTAATACACAATCAACGTGTGATTCTTTTGAATATTTAAAAGTGTTGGTAGATACTTACTAAATATAAAACGCATTATCACTATTGACAAAAGTGCATGTTCTATTAAAGATTTTGCTGGTCGAGTGTACTTGTAGGAGCATTTCCAATGGGTAATTAATTGTTGCATTGTAATTAACAGAATCTGTTTTAATTATCACATATTCGTTCTGAAAACTTTTCGTTATTTTTTAAACTATCAATTTGGCATAGACTTTTAGTAAAAAACTCGCATATTAAAATATTAACGGTTTTGTGAGAATACATATAAACAAGCTTTTCATTTTCCGATATTCTTTTTGCTTTTTATTACTATTCTACTGTATAATTAAATATTATTTTGTCATTGATTTAACTGGTAGAACTTCATTGTTATAAGGTGAAAAAATAACAAAGTATTTTAATTTTAGCTAATAATAGCTTAAACAATTTCTGACGAATATTGAACATTTAAATTCAATTCAAAATGTCAAATGATTTTATTATTACTGTAAACTTGATGATCATTTATTACTTAGAATACTTACTTGATTACTAGCGATGATTGTCTGTAATAGTTTTTTCTTTATTAAGACGACAAAAATAAGAATGTTAAATAATTTATTCACTCTTTTACTATAATTTTCTTTTCTTAATTGATTTTTGGAGATAATTTAACATCCAGTCATTATAATTGTCACGATAATTCAAAAGCATGACATCACATATAAAAACTTTTCAAAACTAATACGTTTTCTTATTTTTAATTATACTTTTAATCGATGTTATAAATAATTTATTAGTTTCACAGTCCAATTAAATTTCTAAAAAAATATAATTGATTACGCAAGTTGAATTTTAGCATGTATAATTTGGTTAAAAACACAACAAATCGTAACATTCTTTGTTCTTTTTCACATTGGCACCGCCGAAAACTTGTTTATTTAATGTGCATTATTTATCTGCCGCATGTCTATTATTAGTATCTTAATTCGCACACGTTCTTACAGATACACATCGCTGATTGTATCAAACACGAACGAAACATTATATCCTCTTTTTAATTTAGTGTATAATTTATTCTGCCCACACTAAGAATATAGTGTTTATGTTTTTTTCAAATACATGTTCCCCCAAAATGTGTCAGGACCCATATTCGGACCCGCTTCTAGGGATTGATATAGAAGTTTGGATGGATTTCTAATGCTGCATTTCTAAACCGAAGTTTTTCTAAAAAATATATATTTTTACTCAATCGCTCAATCTTCCTTTATTATTATGGGTGGGTGTAGCGGTCTACAGTGACACCTATAACTAAAAATATATTAAATGATTTTTTTATAAAAAATCGTATAATTGATAAAATCAAGCTTAATAGGATTTTAAAAAAACACATTGCAGTTGAATAAAGCATTCCCTATTGATATATTCCAATAAAATGTATCTGTATCCAATAAGCATGGAGCCAGCGACGTGCTTAAGCAGTGACCCCCTATGTAAAAAAATATATAAAATCATATCTCTACCAAAATGCACTATTTATTTTTGAAAATTTCATTAAACGCTGAAAAATAAAATACATTGACTGATATTAATATTCGCTTTTTATTTATTTTTTAGCTTTCATTGGACATTCACAGCTAATTATATTTGGAAATAGTAACTGTCAAATGGAGAATTTATTTTTATTTTGTAAACGTTTAATAATGTTTTTAAAAATAAATAGTGCGTTTTGCTTGGGATGTAACTTTTTATTGAAACAAATAGGAGGTCACTGTTTAAGCACGCCACTGGCTCCATGTTCTTTTTTACGGGTACATTTTATTAGAATATACTAATTAGGAATGCTTAATCTAACTGAGATGTTTTGAAAAGCCAATTAATCTAAATTTTACAAATTACAAATATTTGTAAATAAGTCAATTATTAATTTGTTTTAAATATTGGTGTCTTAATAGAAGCGCTAGATTGGTAGGGCTAAGGTAGTCTAGATTATATATACTAACTTTCGCTACGCCCAGCTTTTAGAATCGAACAAGTGAAGGGAATTTAAAACATATAATTTCCAAAAATCTGTTCAATTTTATATATAGTTGTCCATACCGGAATTCGAATCATTGAACGAAGCAACCCATGCCAACGACGTTAACTTTTCCGGTTCTAAGCTCAAGAAATGCGACCCCAATACCCACATTTTCTTAAATATCTATTTTAATATGGGTGATACAATGTTTATAATTAAGGTATTCTTATATCATAGGTTTTTGGACCTTTTGTAGTTTATATAAATACGATAAGATAAGAAATAAGCGCCCGCTTATCAGCGATCGTTCGTAAGATAATAGGCTGAACGCCGCTAAGCAAAGCGCGCCAGTAGCACATTGATATTTGCACTAAAACCACGTATATTTTACGCGCAACTTAAAATATGATTATTTATTAAAAAACCACGGATTTTTATAAAAAAAAATGTATGAGGAATGATGCAGAGAGATATTTTAAAGCCCTTAAACTATTTATTTTTTTGAAATTCATAAGAATAAGGCCAATAATGAGGAAACCACTGGGGTCCCTAAAAGACCCCCATCGGCCGAGAAGTATTTTTCTAGTCTCCGAGCCGCGAGAGTTAATTAACCACGCACCTAGACTCTTCTTATTAGCAAAGTAATAAAACAACAGATTTGATTTTTTACATCTATCAATCAATGCGCGCTGATTAATTAATTTTCAGTAAAATTAAAGTTTTCGAAAACCGCAAAACGAAAAAAACTCTTATAATTTTCTTATAATATTTAAAAATAAAACGATATTTTCGGATTCGAAATTCCAAATCTATTATCGTCTGACAACATTTATAATCTTCAGTGAAAATCAGTTTAATTTTAACATAGCATAATAATGTGAATGTTGACTGTTATATTCCGATCTTTGGATCTCAGCATCAGATACAAACTTACTGCTTTTCAAAAAATTTTAATCAAATTTGTAATCTTTATTTTTATAATATTATCGTCTTTGGAATATTTCATTCTTGTGATCGGCTTTATGTTAGAGAACTCATAGATAGATCCGGCTGTGGAAATAATAATAGTTCTTACATTTCAAACCGAGCATGTATACTATGATTATCCATTGCCTAGTGTTAAAATTATCAAGACACTATTTATTAATGACGGAATTTATAGTCAAAAACAAGTCCTGTCTTCGTATTAAATATTGGCAATTCGCTAATGGTTTTTCGCCCATTCGTTTTATTGCCAAACCACCGATGCTATGTTGGCAGGCGCCAACCTCTGGGGTGTGCTCTATAATTTATATATCAATGGTTTTTATAAGAGGTTTCCAATAAACAATCTACAAAAAAACACTTTTTTCTACAAATAGTTTACGGGTCAAAACTCCATGCCCAGGTCGGCGTTAATAATTCAACTTGATACCGCATCCACTATATTTTTTTGTTTCCAAGTAATTTTTAATTTCTATTTTATGTTACCATTCAGGAGTTCTTAGATTATGTTTTTTCAGCATTTATTTTATTATAAATACTTTTCGCCGTTGTGCATACCATACGTTTTACATTGCTTGCGTTAATTTGTTCGTGAATTTATTTGACGACTTGTTTGCGTTTCGATTAGACTGATTACGAAACGAATTAAGAAAGGTTTCAATAAGTATAAATCCTTTATATAATTGTATAGATTTAAAATTGCTAAACAAAAATATTGAAACATGTAAGAGTAATGATTTTGAATAATTATTATTTTCAGTGTATTTTTATATTTTATACCTTTATTTTTATACACATATTGTATTTTTATAATGTAACTTTAATATATTTACTCTGAGGTTTACTGTGTCAATACAAAATATGTCGGGTAAGGGTCTCTGCCGACTTAATAGTGTTATTAATTTGTCCCATCAAATCGCCACATTAATCTGTTCTGATGTAGAGATCCATGACATATTTATAACTAACATAAAAACACACATAATATCACTTTTAATATGTTCATCGTCAATTTTTGATGGAAACGCATTATATCATAAAACCTTTTTTGTAAATAGTAATTTCGCTAACTTCAAAAGGTAGCCGGACTGAAAAATCCTTACCCCACTTAACCCTCATGGAATCATTATTTTAGTATTACACTTATTTTTATTGATATTAAAAAAAAATCCAGTTGTCAATTTGGATAATGATAAAATAAAAATTACTTTTCAACTCATTCTTAATTTAGTCAGTAAGATGTCATAGGCATTTAAATTATAGATAATTCAAAATCATTCATTACTAATTTGTAGCATTATTTATCAATTCTTTTCATATATTTTATATAATATATACATAATATATAAATAATTCAGTATTGATTAATATTTTCATCAGTTGGTAATGCTTGCGATGAGCGAAACCGGTCTTGAAATTAAATAAACAATGTTAAATTATCACAAAAAACGTTTTTTTAATATTTTTAATTTACAACATTTTACGTCGGTATCGTCGGTTAATTTCAAAAAATTAATTTATTCTACTAGGTACTCGATTTTTTTTGGCTTGTAAGAGTAGCTTCTAATGCAGATACAATGAGAAATGGCTCTTAAAAATTGTCCGTATATATTTATTACAAACAGTAAAGATTTATAGACGGAAAATAAATACTAGTTGATGTTGATTATTTCAAAAATTGAGCACGTCTGAATATTTGGAGTCCAAAAACTAATCACGGCGCCTCTCGCCTCGACGTTAGAACTTACCCACACCCGCCCCGACATCACGTCCCATTGAAATGCTAATGAACCTCTCGGATTTGTTCCACCAGCCTCATCGGACATTACTTCAACTCCTGCGGAACCGTATCGTCAATCATTCCGCTATCATTTATATACAAAAACCTTTACCGGGGATTGCTGTGAACGATGTCGTAAAATTCGTAATGTTTGATTGGTGATTCCACTTAGCAAATTTATACTAATGGCGTAATATTTTATAGGCCATAAGGAATGACGACTATAATGACCGACTTGCAAATATGGCAGGTATATATGTATTAATCAATATGAAAAAAAAAAACTTATTGGTATTAAATAATTGCCATATAGAGTTATGTTATCGTAAGTCATACAGCTAAACATGGAGCAAGTTTATTGTTGATATAATATTACCTTTATACCACGCGCTATATAACAATAATTTACTTATGCTTTCTTTCACATGTAATTCGTAAAAATAATCGAAAGAGTATTGGTGTTGCTGCAAGAAGTTTTGTGGGAATTTCTAAGAATAAATAACGCGATTTATACTCATTATCAAGGTAGTGGAGTTGGTTAAAAATAATTGATTTTTTCAATAATTTCCGTTTAACTAACATACATATTATGTATGGCATATGATCATTATAAAATTTGAATCATTCAAATTATGTACACTCCCACAGATTTTGTCACTAACGACCCGGGTTTCGCCTTTCGGCATCTTCAGGCGTTCAAGCGCACGGATGAACTTGAACTGACCTTGAACTTGAACTGACTTGTCAGTTCAAGTTCATCCGTGCGCTTGAACGCCTGAAGATGCCGAAAGGCGAAACCCGGGTCGTTAGTGACAAAATCTGTGGGAGTGTACATAATTTGAATGATTCAAATTTAATATTGAAATTCCACCAAGCACCTTCAGTCGAAATCTTAAATTATTAAATGATCATTATAGTTACTAGAATAACTTCAGTACATTCAAGTTGGTTGTTGATTATCTCACCACCACTCGTTATATGTATACAGCCGCTGCTTCACAGCTACCTTCCATAATGCAAAACGATCAAGAAAAGAAACGCATTTACTCCTCATATTCTTGGACCGATACAGAGCTGCATGGGACATATCTTTTAACCATGCACTGCTGTGCTTGAAAAAATAAAGATAGAAAGAGAATGTGACTTGCTCAGCCATTTAGTTTTAAGTGATATTAAGTATCCTGTGTAGCCGTATTCTGAGAAGAGTTGAATCTACTCCACGTTGAATTAATTTCAGTACATAGTCACCATTTCACCAATCAATAATATGATGAATGAACTAATAATTTTTAAAAAATCGGACTCCAAATCAACAGCCCTATTCGTATCGCTGAAAATTTTTCATCCCCTAGATTTGTTATTTATAATTATTTGAAGTCTTTGCAATATTTATAAAAATATATAAAGATCTATTTCCATCTTTTTTAAAATTGTTAAGCTCTTTCTTGGTAGAGATGAATCTTAAAATAGTTATAATTAAACAGAATAACCGCAGTTCCACAATAAAACACCAGCATCTCCCATCGTGTCAGTACCACTACGAAATTCGTAGTCTTTTCGGGTGCGTTAGTGTGTATCGGTGAATATCAGTGAATATTTTTAAGCAATGAACGTGTTTATGTCCCCAAATAATATTTGTGTTTTTGACTATACATATTTAGCAGTTATGCTCGTATTAAAAAAAGACTATCACTTAAAACTGAATGTTGTGTTTTCAACATTAGAAAATGATTAACACTGATAAAAAACAAATTGACTGAGATATCTATTATTATTAAATAATACGAATTTATTAAGCGGCCGAAACTGATTTAAACTGAAAAAAGATTTAGGAAATATTATAGTTTTATTCATTATTTTGTAGTTAATTTTTTTATTAATACGATAAGTTGGTTTGATAATGAGATATTTAGTAATTCCTATAATGTTTTTAATTTAACGATAATATAAACATTCTTACATAATATCCCTATTAAGTTGAAGTATTAGCCATTCTTTTATGACCAACGAGGTCGGAATTGATGGTCGGTTGTTGCAGGTAGTTCATATTTTTCTATTACTCGTTAAAATTGTCTTGATAAAAAAAACCTGTCTCCTACTATATGTAATCAAATTCTTGTGATTATATTTTATTGGCAATTTTACGCCACTGCTAAATGTGTCGTTCATGGCATTTATGATTCGATACTTAAAACGTTTTTAATTACGTAGTAACATATAAATCACATATTTAATTTAATTGACTACAGCTGCCTTTTTACAATACGCGTTCCTCCTTATCGGCACAACGTAATATGCTATTTGGTATCGTGTAAAAAATTCAATAAAATAATGTAGGCAAAAAATTAACATTTATAATTACGTACCGTTCGAAGTTACAACATATTATGTCGTTGCCCTCAGATATTTTTTAACCAAGGATACAAATTCTACATTTTTCCTACCCATTATACTGATTTTTAACTACTTATCAATTTGTATTTTGGTAGTATATTATTTTCCCATTGTTTTATTACAATCCTTGCAGATGAAACCAGACAGATATTAAAAATGCTGAGTGTTTATTATCACAATCGTAAACACGTTGTTTTCCAAAAACAATATGTAATTCAAACATTACTCGAAAATGCTTAACGGCTGAACAAAGCCAGCCCTGAGGATACGAAAAAAATGTAAATTTAGAAGTTTAACTTGTGTTTTATTCTAATAAATGATTTAAAAGATCCTTACTTTAAGCCGAGGATATTAAATGTGAATTATTTATAAGTCATATCTACAAAAGATGTTTAAACTAGAACAACCAGTCTCTCCACCTCTCTCTTTGGAGAGTAACGAATAAAGGATTGAGTTAGGATAGAGCAGTGTAAGGATCGCAATACCGGAGGAATAAATTAATACCGGTTATAAAAAATCTTTAAATAACGCAAAAAACCGTCAATTCGAATCACAATACTGGGCGATTAAATAAAAATCGGCGTAAAGATATTGTATATGAAATAAGTACTTTTAAAAAATATAATATGATCATAAACAGATGGTTTTTTTTTAAATAATAATACATCATTGAAATGCTCATCAATTCTGGAACCTGTAAATATTGATACAACTCTAAGCAGAGGAATAAAATACTTGGTTTCTGTACAATCAATACTCGATTTTGGTTTTCATTCAATACTGAAATATTGGTATTTTTCCATTTTCATAACTGGTGATTCGGTATTGGAAAATCAACGTAAATGTCGGTTTCGGTAATATCGTTATTGCAATTTCAAGTCTTGAAGTTTCTTTCTGGAATCAGTTTTCAAGATTAGGATGGTAGACATTAAAACATCGCATAAGTCCACCATATTGAATTAAAATAATACAATTTTAGCATTCGGGACTCAAACCTGTGAGCTTAGTGTATCAGTTCACAAGTCAGTTTCACTAGCGTATTAGTTGAAATACCACATTGAGATCGGATTGTGTTATTAATTGCTTTATAACTTTTATAAGTACACCCAACTTTTTTTACACGTTAGAAACGTTCCTTATAAAAACCGTGTAAAAAAGTGTTTTCTTTCTGTAAGGAAGACCCAATAAATAACACAAAATATTATTCAAGATGTTTTTTATCCATGTCCGCTCCCAATGTACAGTATATGGCCACCTAATAGAATTATGTATCTCAACAGATTTTTTGTACGAGAACTGTGTATCCAGTCGCTCAACCTCTCTTATTCAAAAAAAGGAGCAGGTATAGAATGAAAAGGCTAGGACAAGACTAGTAGTTAACGCTTATCGGGATTTTTTAGACATCACAAACACCCATGCCTTCCAACAGAAATCGATAAATCGATCGAAAAAATGTTGTTCGTACTGGGACTCGAACCCGTAAAGTCCGGCACGGAAACCCGCAACGCTAACCTCTGCGCCACATTATTTTAATTAAGAAAATAATAACTTTGATGAGGGACAGGACATCAATCATTACTAGAAATTTCTCACGATCCTAACACATTTCGACACGTGTAATGTGTTAAGATCTAATGAAGCATTTTGTTTGTTATTTTTGTCTTGTTGTTAAAGTTTTTGTTATTATTAGAACATCTTTTATCCAAGTTTTTTTCCCTGGAAATTGCGTAAGAATAATAAATTTGTGTAAAAATATTATATATGTTCTATTTAGTGTACCGTGTTATTTCAAAATAGTGTAAAATAAAGTGTTAAAGTGAGTGTAATTAAATACGAAATCGGCGCAAGAACAATGCGAAGTCCGAAGAGAGCAAACAAGTCTCTAAATCATGCGCAATCATAGCTCTGAAGATTCTAGCGTAAAATAATAATTATCGAAATATCCGTCGAAAACGTTGTAATTATCAACACGTCAAAATTACACGTTAAGGGGTCTTGATAAACGATAGATGTCGAATATCAACCAGATCTGCGGACGCCACTTCCCGTCGTCGGATTATGAAAAGCCCCAGTTATATGCGAAGGCTTTTAATATTAATTCACGCCACAGTAAACGGTTTAGATTTAATAGTCTTAAGTCTTTTAATTGCTGCACTTGCACAATTTTGAGATGTTTTCTCTATGCTTCAAGTTGTCAAGAAGCATGACCGGTTCCAAATTGTTTTAGTTCTTTGCCGCGATCCAAACTAAAGCGATACATAAATAAAATATAAATGTTTACACAATTAAAACTATTACCGGGTCGTCCAACTTTGGTAAAATAAGGTGGGTAGTGATTAGCTGCCACGTGTGAACATATTGCGTTTAATATAACTTTTATAAACACGGAAAATTTGTTTAATTAAGATACTTTTTGTATCTTTTATCCTGAATAATTAAGTACGCTCGCTTGGGATTGCTTTATCCATACTCAAAAGGTAAGCATGTATTAAATAATAGTATACATACAATATATATATATTGCAGATGCATAGACCACAAAATAGGTGTCACGAAAGAAAGTTTTGGAAATGGGTTTTATTTAGTGTGTCGGGTGTGAGTCCTATTTTATTTTTATTCACGACGTCGAAAAGTGTATTCACAAACTTCGCCGATTTTCTGTTATTAAGCTGTTTTTCCGTAATATATTTTTTTATATTGGAAGTCACTCGAGATCAACTCGAGGAGAAGAGACATCGCCAACGTTCATGTCATATATCTGAAATTTGATTCACAAGATCTGTCTTAAATTTATCTTAACGGGACCTGGACCAAGACCAACCTGATCGCTAGGGCAAAGCTCATATCAACTAGATCATCGATTAAATGTAGTAAAACGGGGTGGGGAACCTTTGCATCTCGGAAGGCCGCATTATGTTTATAGGTGTGACGTTTATAACCGAACTAATCTTTGATTTATACAATGAAAACGATGTTTATTCACAAAACTTGATTGTTTGTTTATAATATTATAATTATTTGAATTAACCTTTATACATTTCATGGTTTTTATGTATGTTAAGGATCCGATTAAGAAAATACACAATACAAAAATGTTTCACAACATATCTTGAACACATACATATTTTTGTTATTGTAGTAGAGTTCTGCCAATTATATACTAATTAAAACGATTTATTTCAGTTAGACTAGGTTCCTTAAAATGTACAAAAATGAAGCGTCACTTGTTGCATACGATACATTATATTAGTTTGTAACTTTATATATTGTCATAAAAAATATTTACGATCGTAATTATGGCATCCCTCATGTATCGCGTTTCAAAATTTTTATACCAAATAATTTTCGGCAATATTTTTAAAATATTTATTAGCGACGCTTTTTACTGCTACTAAAGTTTTTATGGTTAAAGTAACAAAATATTAACGGCAAAGCCATATTTGTTTAAAAATTATTAACGTTTTAGTTCGCAATATTTTGGCGGTATACTCTTAACATTATTGTTATTTTTTTCGTCAGTGCTTTCAGAGAGTTATTTATACTTTATTTTATGATTATTTTAAGTAGAGTTTATTATATTTAAGATATATTTAAGTAGAGTTTATTATTCATAAAAAAATTAATACACATTTGTTTTTTCGGTTCTGTCCCGCTATTGGGAAGCATTTTTTATCGGTGGATGCAAAAGCAAAATAATATTAATATATTAGATTTAAGAGGCCGGAAAATTTAGGTTTTCAGTAAAAAAAAAAATATATGTTAGGTATTCCTTTCAATTGTAAAAAGAACACAGCTTCTTTTTCGGTCTAATAAAGAGTGAAAAAATTCATTATTGATCATCAATTCAATTGTCACGAAAAAAACAAATGAATGAATTGTTTTTTGAATATTATTCAAATGCCTCTGGATAATAATAGTATAGTACCATTTTTTCTATAAAATCTTTCAAATCCAAATTACAAACTTATAAAATTAAAAGTGAGCTTCAAATTAACCCTCCATGGACGAGCGTGATCATATGGTCACAGACATCACAGTAAACACCGTTGTCTATTGATCCCTTTTCTACCTGAATATCGTTGCTTTCACTCATATTTGGTTAAGAAGGGTACAGACTTGAGTTAATCATCAGTCGCAGGGACAGAAACGGCCATCAAAAGCACATGCGATTTTTTGAATTTCCGTTTTTTTTATATACTTTTTGAAACTGTTAGTTATTTTTTTTTATCAAAATATGAAATTATTTACAGTTTTTTTACAGCATGGCCATGCGGTGTTTTTATACAACGAACTTGAACTGACGCTTAATAAATGAATGTTTCGTGTAAACATAAACAGAAGGGTACATCTTAACCAAATATGAGTGAAAGCAACGATATTCAGGTAGATACAGGATGAATAGTGGGATCAATAGACAACGGTGTTTACTGTGACCATATGGTCACGCTCGTCCTTGGAGGGTTAACAAGGAAACTTCACCCTGTATACGCTCTTATATCGTGTCAATTCTTAAGCGAAATTCTCTTTTGGTTTGGTTGAGCCGTTTGAAGATCAATGCAAGTTCATTTTCAATCGTCAAGTACGTGAACATTGCCTGAATAATGAAACGGCTCATATTCAACTTTAGATTGAATGCCCGTTATATTTTATGAGAGCAGAGTCATGTACGACTCACCATTTCGTTAATGTATCATACCATTTTAGTCAATTCCATTTTGGTCATGTCAAATAATAATTTACGGCAGTGCAGACTGTACGTGTGTTTTAAAACACGTGCTACATGCAAAACGTCACCGGAAGAATCGAATTTACGACCCGCCACTCGATTCCCCTTGTATGGCTGCCCAGCCGATTGCTAAATCCAATAACAGGATTTCAATTTGTACGGAATCATCGGATCTTGCCTTGCCTCATTCATCGACCGCTTATGCCGCGATGTTTTTTTTTTTTTTGCCCAGTGTGGCCATAATCGGTCGAGTAGTTTATCAAGGGTTTTATGGTTTAAGAAAAACTTATCGTTAAAATCTGAACGTGGATAATTTATCCCACGTAGATAATTATTTAATCACGCGAAAAATTCAGTACTTTATTGTGATAACGAAATGTATGCATTTGTAGAATCGTTAAGTAATATGTGTATTATTTAATCTGGTTATAAATCATCATCTCTTATCAATTTTTGATTCGATATGTTATAATTCTTTATTTATCGGATCCGTAGCGAAGTCAGCGTCGATGGCTTCTGTATCAGATCTCACGGGTTCAAACCTCAGTGCGAACACCATTTTTTCAACCAATTTATAGATTTCTGTTCGAAGGCATGGATGTTTTTTTATGTCTAATAATTATCTTCCGCCTTTCTAATCCCTAAAATAATAGAGCGAGCGAGAGCGATAAGTTTACCACTAGTCTTAATCCTATCATTTCTATACCTACTCTCTTCGAAGAAAAAAGAAGCTGAGCAACTGAGTAATAATCTGTTTTCGTTGAAAAACCTTCTGTTCAAATATCTCCTTGGGAGCTTTATCCTTAGCACTTTTAAGTAAATATTATACTTTTAAATTTACAATTGAATTATTTGGTTTACACGACAAATTTAATCTTGTCAGGCAAGTCTACCGTTGAGTGAGACTAAATGAGAATGTATTCTTTGATATGTTTTATCAATCACGATCTGTGTTTAAAGGTTATGCGGTATATTGTTGTATTATTTTAATATTTGTTATTTTAACTGTCCTAATTTGGAATATTTCCGTATAGCCTTAAAAGGTTACCTATTTAATAGTTTAGAAGTTTAGGTCCAGAGCAAGAAGGTTCTGATGCTTCCTTTCCGCGTATCTTGGCAAAAAAAACAGTCCAACACTGAAAGACTTATTATTTATTATTCTTTCGTTCTTATTTCTCCAAGAGAATGTTCACCCCAGTTCGCTAACCGGTGCTGTCAACACTCTGCTTTTTTCATATAAATTATGTAACGGTCAAGTGAAAGATTAAATATAATATTACGTTAGCAGACGGAACAAGTGAATCGGTGCCGTAAAACGTAAGTCGTATGGCACTGAATATTTGTTACAGTACATAACGTTACTTTACGTAATGAGCGAAACCGGTCCTGACATATTAAATAAAGTGGAATGAAATACAAAGGAATAATGCCTTTCCACCAAGTATTGACAGTGAACACCCTAAAAGTGATAATTATTATTGTTTAGTCTTACACCTTTATTACAATGTAATGTTGCATTTTTGACTTTATTGTTAATGATCGAAAATTGTGTTTTTTTTAATTTATTTATATTTAACACATTAATCACACTTTCGATTTGACGTTTCGAAACTTAATAAAACGATCGTGTAAACCCGAGGATATTTATATGTATGTTGAGGGGTTGGATATAATATTTTCTAAAGATTCGGTGTTAACTTTGTGGAAAATCGTTTTGAATATAAAATTAAATCCGATAATTTTGTTATTACACTGATTGTAATACAATATTGCTATATATTTGATTTTATAGTTTCGATCATGTTTGATGTATTGATCATGTTTGTTGTTCTACATGTTTTATTATTTTTCTATTCACTTTACTATAAAAAAAAAATAATAGTATCAATTCAAAATTAAGAAAAGTAAAAATATATTAACATTCGTATAGCAGTAGGTAGAAAGTGACTTTTCAATTGGTATAAGCAATGTATTTTTGACTGTTTATTGAAAATTCGAGGCTTTATGTCAAACAAAACATCTAAAAACGTTTCTTGTTTTCTTGTAACTAATTTTTATTATTTGATATGAACTGTCATGTCCACGTGTTTTTTTTAAATTAATTTAATTGCCCGTGTATCCATCTATTTTGTTTATGTGTGCACATGCATTATAAACATGCTAAACAGAGGCGGCGGCGGTAATTACTGTGTTCTCGCGGCCGCCGGAAGTTGGGAAACTCACCTCAGTGTGTTGCCGGCGCTAATCAAATTAATTCCAAAGCAAAATCACGTCAAAGTGAACGAACTGTTTTGGATCGTAAAAGCAAACGACTTGCATCTACAGCGCAATTATTTCATATCAGCGCAGATATATTTTTGTAAGAGTAGATAGAAAATGCAGGTTGTTGACAGCAGTCTTGAACATATAATCTGACAATATCTTATGTTTATTTAGAAATGTTTACACAATTTTTTTCTAAGAGGAAAATTGTCATCGGCTTTGCCATTGGGCTTATTTTCACCAATATAATGCAAAAGGGCCAAGGAATACTTCGTATATATACTCATAGTTGCCAATACATTAAATTATCGGTTTCAATATAAAGGTATGCTTGTTGTGTATATAATTTATCGTCTATATTTGTTTTTTACGGTAATGCTATCCAAGAAAACCTAGGTAGGTAGCAACTTTGTGATTTGTCATAGTATCTTAGTCACTTTCTTAAATACAACAGATGTTCCATCAGGAGTCATATATCCTACTTGGGAGCGGTGAAAAATCTTAAATTTGTTATTATTCACTGCATTCGATTAGCCCACCATAAGTAACATCGTAAACAATGAGACGAATACTGCACCTCATAGGTTAAATTCCTAAGTTAAGTTACAGGCGATTGATGACCGCATTGATGAAGACGTTTATTCATTAATCTGTACAGAGAGTGCGCCGCCGACTACTTGCGACTTGACCGTGCATTATTTGAGAAGGTATTTGGTATTCATTTATCTTCACTAATGGAAGTTATTTTTACCACCGCCCTACAACAGTGTTTTTCTATACCACTCAAACTGTGGTATTAATTAAATAAAACAAAAAAATCACGACGCGTCCTATAGAGCACGGTTTCTCAACCGGGGGCACAGATAAACAATAGTTTTAGGGAAGACAGCACATTTTTGGGGAACCACGGGCAAATAGAATTGAAAATTATGTTGGGATCTTTCAATCACCGAGTCTCGGAAAACTTATTTATACGAGTACTGGGGCCACGGGCCCAAAAAGGTTGAGAAATTATGCAGTAAGGTGTAGACTAATTGTCAGCTGTCTTTGGCATTTGTACTATTCGGTTTCGTGATCGCGTGTTGATTTTCTCGAATAGTATATGTAATTTTAATCGATTTATGTGTTTATTAATTTTACTTAATTTATTAAAAACCGAATCGACATTAAACCATTGCTTATATATTTATTTCCACCTTTATTAACAGTTAACAATTTTAAAATCAATCTGTATTAGATTCGTATTCAAATTTTATCTATTACTTCGTCTGATTCCAGTATATTATATGTTATTATTTTGATTTTAGAAGTACAGAATAACCAGTTTAGTTTGTGGTTAAGAAAATGAGGACTGCTGCCCACGGTTAAACACCTCTGTGCGTGTCTGTGAACTGGCTTTACAAAATTTCCAATCCTACTAAAAATTATTATACATTGCCGTCATTAACTGTTTTAGTATCAGACTCATAGAAGATGTAGGTTTTATTTGTTAATAACAAAATGACAAGATAATATTGTATTTTAAACGTTTCTACCCTAGTCTTCTGCTATTACTTATACTTGAAATATTATTCCGATAAAATAATAAACCAAACTTTTTTTTTTGTAAACCGTTACCCTGTAACAAATTTAATTCCACCATGAAAATATATTAAATATCATAACAGACTAACAATAAAACTTTGAGTTTTCAACGCTACCAATGTTGACTTATGACTCACTGGATATTTATGTATATTTTTTAATTTAATTTTCTAAATTACTTTGTGATGAACACGATTATGGTTACACTATACTACATATTCCCAATATTTGAGCCATACAATATTGAATGATGTCCTGTGCCCTGGACCCAACCCAATAACATGTGTTATGCTGCCTCGTCAAATAGTTTTTTTTCTTGTTATTGTGATTGAATTGGATAAATACGCTAAGTAAAAACAATTGAAAGACAGAGTACAGGCTAATATGTCAGTAACGCCTGTACAAATAACCTGAAACTCCTGGAAGTTTTTATGATTTTTAATTACAAATGTATGTACACCTAAGCCTCGTATAACACGGTTATATGGTTCCACCAAAACAGCGTGTAATACAAATCCGTGTTATGCAAGGTTTGAAGTTCATACAAAATTAGGGGTTACGTTCCAAAAAAAAAATTAACGAAGATAATTCAATAAATATATACTTTATTTTTTTAAATAAACAAATATACATTTACATATTCATGAAAAAACTCTAATAACATAATATAGCATTCATTCGTCATCACTATCACTTATAATTCTATATATTTTACTCTTTTTCGAAATCGGTTGTACGTTTTCATCATCGGAGGACTCTGGAGTTATTGTGGTTTTAGCCTTCAAAAATTCGGTAATAAGCGATTGTCTGCTTTTAGCGTATAAATCCTTACGTATTTCCTTATAAGGTTCCAAAATCTGTTGCAACTCCCTCTTAAATTTTGAACTTCTTTCCATTATAGGATCCTTTTCAATAAAATAGTTTTCTAATTTTATTGCCAATTCCAAACCGTCATCTATCGTTTTTAATGTGAAACATGTAGCTGCTTCGCTGCAACTGCTTTCTGTGTCGTTAATTGTGGTGGGTTCATCTAACATTTCGACTAATTCTTCTTCGTTCAACATACGATCCTCCAATATTTCTTGGATGTCATGAATATCCATGTCATTAAAACCTTCTCCACCAATACCACGACAAATGTTTATTGTCCTTTGGTATTCATCTTCTATTGGTGGTAGAAGATTTGCTCCAGACACTACTTCTGGCCATAGTTTTTTCCAGCAAGAATTCAAAGTTGATTGTTTTATTTCTTTAACGGATGCAGCAACAATATCGACACAATTTCGAATAGAAAATTTTTTCCAAGCTTGAGTAAGTGTTAAATTTTCACCTTGATCGATGTCTTCTAATATTTTTTCAAATGTTCGACGAATGTAATAGGCTTTGAATGTTGAAATTATACCTTGGTCTAAGGGCTGGATTAAAGACGTAGTATTTGGTGGTAAAAATAATATTTCCACATTAGGATATTTTAAATCGAGCGGATGTCCTGGTGCATTGTCCAATATCAATAATATTTTAAAATCAAGATTCTTTTTTCTCATATAATCTCTTGCATCAGGTATAAAACAATTGTAAAACCAATCTTTAAAAAGAATACTTGTGGTCCAAGCCTTTTTATTGGCTCTCCAATAAACAGGTAAATTCTTTTTTTCATAACCTTTTAGTGCTCGGGGGTTTAAGGATCGATTAATAAGTAATGGCTTCATTATGGAATCTCCTGAAGAATTAGAACAGAATAGTAAAGATATTCTTTCTTTTGCCACCTTGAATCCTTTCGCGTGTTTTTCATTTTTTGATATGTAGGTTCGTTGCGGCATCTTCTTCCAATACAATCCCGTTTCGTCCGCATTGAATATCTGGTCTGGTGTGTAGCCCTTATTTTTTATAATATCTGCGAATTCTGGAACAAATTTTTTAGCAGATTCTATATCAGCTGACGCAATTTCTCCTCGAATTTTTATATTATGTAGTGAGAATCGTTTCTTGAAATTTTCAAACCATCCTCTACTAGCAGAAAAATTGTGAGATGAGTTTTGATCTTCCGATGACGATTGTTCAGTTCTTTTTAAATTATCATAAATTTTTTGTGCCCTCTTTTGTATAATGCTTCTGTCCATAGGAATGTTTTTGTCATTGCAGTCTTCTAGCCATATCATAAGAGCTCTTTCCATTTTTTCTATTATTACTGAGCGTATGCGGGAAATCTTTGTCGCACTGACAGATGATCCTGCTGAAGCTATAGATCTAATTTTGTTTTCATTTTTTTGTATCGTCCTAATTGTTGCTTCATTTAAATTAAAAATTTTAGCAAGTGATGACGGCCTCTCCCCCCTTTTAAGACAATCTAGGATATTATTTTTTTTTCAATAGAAATAAAGTTTCTCTTCTTTTTAATTTTATCCGTAACTGTCGACATTTTGGGGTTTAAATATTTTTCATCTACAAATAAATAATAAATTGATACGATTAAATCTATAAAATTTGTATAAATTATAAAGGGTTATTATGTACATATACATAATGATAAAATGAAATATGTAAAGTGTATAAATACATACAAACAATAACCCAGAATAATCTACGGATTACGAAGAAATATGCACTGCTCCATTGACTGCCAGAGCGCAACTGCAATTTATCGAAACAAACAAAATTGACATGTCTCGACATGCTCAGTAAGATTTGTCATGTGCACATTACACGGACGTACAAATTAAACATTTTAAATTATTTTTTTTTGAAACCGTGTTATATAAAGCGTGTTGTATAAAAAATATGCCACAATTTATACAACCGTGTTGTATAAAACCGTGTTGTATAAAACCGTGTTATACGAGGCCTAGGTGTATTTTATTTTTAGCCAGTAAATGAAGTCAAAGCGAAATTTACTCTACGTTATCAATTGTATTTACTTTATATTCTTGGTAGAACAAATATCAAAGTAATTCAGTTTTACAAAATATTATTTTATATATGTTTGATGACTTTTTCGGCTTATTCCCTCATCAGAATTATGTTTAATCTTATATTTACTTAGCTATATGTTGATACTCGCTTAGAAGCGATACACAATATATCTTCTCATCCACTCTAACATTCTGATTTATATTGCAAAATAAGTAATATATAATTAATGTATTTCTTGAAACGATAACAATTATGGGACTATTTATAGCATATCAGTTTAAATTTACGCATATGTTATATTATTCATAATTAGGTACATTAACGTCTTGTAAGGGTTTTAACAACAGATATTGATTTATATTTGTTCCCTCATTAAGAATGCCATTGGCTTGATTGTGTATATTAATTTATACTTGTTCTAGTGCACATAACTAAGGACATTTACTACAAAATTATTGCTGTAAAAATGAATTATATGCATGTTTTAACACATTTTCTTCTCGTATAAACAGTTATACTGTTGTTCATTATTACTATGCACCTAGATTTATTTGATTTAATGCTTAATGTTTAACTCTATTTGTATTTACTAATTAACAAAAAAATGGCTGTTAAATAAACTGTATTCTAGCTTCAACAAACACGACCTACTTAGAATCTAAGTTAATTTCCACCTGTTACTCTTTGGCTGCTAAAATTTTTCTACGATCAATGATAAATGTTTTTTTTTATGAATATGCAACACGGAACTACACGTGTTAATTTACGTTGTCGCTATTATGCGGTGTACTATTTAGAAATGCACGTGCAATTGTATGTTCAGTGCGGCTTCTAACAACAGCGATGAGTTATCTTTTTTCCGAGACACCGTTGAGAAATATATTAAAAAAACTAATCATCAATAAATTTCCACTCTTAATTAAAACAACACTCGTTATATTTTTTAAGTACAATTATGCAGTTAATTCGTTTCTCTTTGACACGTAAACCTAAAAATAACAGTTAATCGATAATCTTTGTTTAGTTCATATTTTACAATTTCATTTAGCTTTGAATACATATTGTTGAGATGAATTTGAAACTGTAACGTGCAATTTTATTATTATAATTATGTTTGTCTCGTTATGGCCATTATTTGATAACTTGTATATTTATTATGTAATGCAGACATAATTAATTATACAAGGCATTTATTTATAAATAATTTCTTATCGTAAATAATCTCTACTAATAAATTTGATAACTTTCATAACATACGTAATATACTTAAAAATCTGTTTTCAAGTTGTATCTATTATAATGTATCACATTTGGAATGGCATCCCTTTTTTCGCACATAAAACATACTTTATGAAGTTAAGCATTAAAGTTATTTTTCAACATATCTTAAGTTTAAGGTCTTCCTATGTTTACTATGATATATAAAAAATCTGTCCGTATTCGATAATTTTCCTGCTGCGTGGTCGAGTGATCAACTTCGTTTTTTATGTCTAAAATTCCCTCCGTCCCCTCCAATTCTAAAATAATGGGGCGTAGCTAGAGCGATTAGGAAACCACTAGTCCTGCCCTTGCTCCATCCTCCTATCCATACTCGCGGTTGAGCAACTGACTAACAAACAGTTCAGATATACTTATATTAAGTGGTCATATGATCCACATTGGAAGTATATATATATATAAATAAAAGTGGATGCAGTAAACTTTGAGAAATGAATCTCAATAATTATTTGAAGTCGGGTTTTTAAATTCATCACACCTATTCAATTAAAAAAACCGTAATTCCGAAAATGCTTTCGTTAATTTATACAGTATGCTTGTGTTATTGGTCTAATTTTCCTAAAATATCGTTCGATAACCATCGTTCCCAGGCCTCTCACAGCCTCCGAGTCGCACTCGAACCGGAATGTGGTTGTTGCGTAAGTTTCCACCGCAGCCTTCCGCCTGTCGCTGCTCCAAGGCATCGCCGGCTCAGCGCCACGCCCCCGCCAAAGTCTTGCGTATGTCATTATTGACGGCACACTGACTTTTGACGATATGCCGGAACATACTAACTCTTTCATTTTTTTTAGTTTTATTATCATCACCAAATAATTTTGAGATCTGCCCCGTGCAACTCTGCATCAGGCCAAGTTTTTTTTATAGTAGCAATTCGTTTATTTTTTGGATACCCTGGACATCAATGAAAATATTATGTTTTACTTTCAATCCTTCGCTCTTAACCAATTCGCAATTAGCACCTGCTACTGCTTATAGTTTTTTTAGTATAGTATAATCAAGAGCAGAAGTTCTCACGTAAAATTTTACTGTGGCCGCACCAAATTTTTTTTTTTGATATGTGATAAACATAGCAGTTGCATTTACTAAAAAATGGATCAACTTAAAAGTTTAAATTAAATATTTATTTTTTTCTTAAATTTCAATTATTTTGGTAAATACTTTATTTGATACATATGTATATACGTATGTCAGTCGTTTCGTCTTGAGCAATACTTCTTATTCTTTGATCATATCTGAAAATTCCCAGAATATATGATGTGCATCATGAAAATAATAGACTCAAAACTATTATTTGTGTCTAATAACCAGCCATATTTGGAATTGAAACTTTGCTCCGTGGTCGAGTGGTCAACGTAGTTGAGCTTCGGTTGTGGATCTCACGGGTTCGAATGTCAGCCAGTCACCAGTCAGTTTTTTAAACTAATTTTTCGATCGATTTTTGGATTTTCGTTCTTGCAAGTCTAAAATTAACTTTCACCCATCCAACCCTAATGGGGTGTAGCAAGAGCGTTAAGCTAACTACTAGTCAACCATTAAAAAGTTAAATGTCAGGTCCGTGCCAATTGGTCCATATCGTTGTCTTTTTATTGCGATGTTCCCAGGTTTTATAAATTGATTTCAGGATTTTTTGACGAATTCAAAGATTTCTGTGATATATAAAATTCCCTCCTACTCTTCCAATTCTAAAATTGCATATTAGCGGGAGTAATTAGCTAACCACTTGTCATGTTCTAGCTCTATAAATATAAAACCTTCATAAAATGAGTAAATCTTTCGAGTGGTTAATATTTGTTTGCGTTACACAATTTTACTGTCTGTGTATGTGGTATTAGATATTCCAGTGTATACTATTCTTAGGATCAGATCCTCTCGTATCTTTCTATCGCCATTTGTTTTTCTTGGATGGTGTGACGCTGACACTGGTCGGCGATTAGACGGGCTCCTTATTGGGTAGTTTCGCGTCACTCCACGTCCAACTATTCAAATACCTCTCTCTATGGTGGAGATAACGAAGAGTTAATAGCCGAGCGGACTGTTCAGATTTGCATGTGCCAAAGTGCTCGACTTCAAACGTCAATATTCTACGTTGAACTCTGCGCATTTCTCTTCCTAATACGCGTAATGTTTGTCGTCTAATTTTCAATTGTCTACCAGGGATTACGTACCATATCTTACCTATGTTGATAGCCAACAAGATATTTTAGTATTGTGCAATGGGAATTATTCAACGTCAATTTATACCGGTCTCAATTTTTTTTTCATACAACTATTTTCTTTAATACATTTATCAAAAGTAATACAAGATGCGTCAGGTTTACTGATGATTATTTTGTATTGAATGGTGAACAAATGAATCAATTGGAATTTAATTTTGTTTCACGACAAAAATATAATATGGTGCATAAAAGAAAAATCAAATCTATGAAAGGTCATTGAGCAGACTAGCTCTCTGTCGAAAACGATGTTTAGACATTTTCTTACAATTATAAGGTAAGAGATCGTTGGGTAATAATGTTTGCCTACTTGGCTGTAAAACTTTTGAGAGATTTCACGAATGAACTCGCGGATAGTAGATTTATTCAAGTATCTATGAAGCAGCTAGTTGAGCACGTACCACGGGGTATAACATACTAATCTGTCGCAGATTTTAAGGGGTTTGGCTCTGACGACGACCTAAACCTAAAAGCCTAAAATAAACAGTCAACGAATACTTTTTTGTAAATATGCCTACTTTTTTAGAAAATATAAGATTTTAATATACAACGAAATTAGGATGACATTAATTCAGTATGTAGGTCACTAAATATGTCCATAACTTTCGAACGTACTGCCTTCGCGTGCTTGCTTGACGGGAAAAGTAAGTAGAGATAAGTCTGCTATTTTCTTTTGCAGAAATAAGAATTCTCATACGTCAAATAAAGATACATTTATCTATGCTAATACTTGTTATCTACATCTAAAAAAAGATTCCGGTATACCCATACAAGAATTATTCTAATAACAGATGGCAATAAATTTTCCTTGATGATCATTTATGTCGACCGTTTACGTGAAGCTTTTCAACCTTGTTTTTTAATGTTGCAACGCGTTATTCGACTTACTAATGCATTCATTGTTTATCTATTAATTATTGGTAATAAATCGTAAGCTTCTATGTCCATGTCGTTTATTTTTTAATGCCAAATAGCATCTGACCGCATTCTGATTGATCTGTTAGGGGCCCGATATGTAATTTGACGGTCACCTTGGAGAAGTAAACCGAACACCTGTTTTATTAAGAACGTATACAGCGAGATAATATGACATTGTAATTATATGTATCCGTAAATGGTGTACGATTTTATTGTGAAACTGCTGATATCACTTTATTGGGATCGTAAATTTGGTTATTTAAGTGTGCCACACATGAATTCCGATTTATTGGATTGCACGATAATATGTACTTGATTAATTCTGGTATTTGGTACTAGGGATTGCAATACCAGTATTATCATCGGGATTCTATGAAAATGTACGTATATATATGGGGAGGTACTTACAATAAAATTTATACATTGATATGGTGTCCACGTGAACTGGCTTCACTGTGGATTGCTCACCCATACAACGATCACGCCTTATCTTTGGCAACAATAAAAAGGACTGCAAACAACCAAAACATTACAGATAAATGATAATTTTGACGCTAAATCTCTCATGTATTTCGACGGTTTTCCAATATTGATATACCGGTTTTCAAAATTCAGAAGTCTGCTGTTTTTTTTTTTGTATTACAGTATAAATTACAATATCATTATTTAATGACTATTCGTCCAACAAACGTAGAATTTGAGAGGGCTTTTACTGAAGAAGCCGGACATTTTTTTATAAATATGTATTAATTAAAATTGTCTTTCAATGAAAAGTCTTTTAAAGTCATATTGTGATTTTAAAAAATTACGAGCTGTGGAGAAAATTATGAAAATGAGCCTTTCATGCTCATACACACAATATATATATTTTATCCATACCGGGATTCATTAAAAATACCGAAATACTATTGCAAACCCTATATGTTGCCACAACGTGTATAGATATTTTACGTACGAATCATTGACATACATTATGATTATGATTGGTTTTTCGCAGTCATGTGCGCTCCTAGTGTGAAGCATATGGATATTTAATAGAGCATGTTTAACATCAGACGTTTTGATGGCTAAATACAATAATTTTGTAGCTCAAACTCGTTTAAAAATTCATGAACGCTAAATCAACCCAAAAGAGAATCGGCTACAGGATCGTAAAAATAATTCCCTTGATTGAAGCCTTCTGATTTGAGTGATGGCTGTATAATACTTATCTATAATATAGTAACTTTTAAGCCTCGAAAATAGTCTTACCGCTCTACATACCAGTGAAACGCTAAAATCCGACAAACCTTTCTTTAAATCATTTTTTTCCGGTCCTTTCGAAGTTTTAAATATTCTATATATTTTGTGTTTTGTTATTGATAGAATAATAATAAAAAAATGTAATTATTAAATCTGTGAGCGTCGAACTATTTTCATGGGTGGCCGCATGCAGAAGCCATGCATTCATTTGTATAATGTAAGTGTTATGCAGGACAGCGCTAGCTGACTGAGCAAGAAAGCGAATGTAGTGCAGTTATATTGCATGGCTACAGCACGTGCTAATGGCCATCTCGCTCTAACGGGTAAAGTTAACAATCTATAGAAATTCGTTTAATATACGCATGCATAGTGAATACGTGCCCATAGAAAAAATGTATTGCTTACACGATTTAGCATAGTTGGTGTATCGGTCACAAAGGTGTGGCCCATCGAAGAGATGCATTATTTTACTTAGCCCACCAAATAATTTTAGTAGGACACCCCTGTTTTAGTGCGTTTTAACACATTGAAACCAACCTCCTTTAAGCCAGCTGAACAAATACAGACGATAAAATTCTGACGATGGCGCACGCCGAAATATCTATAAACTAATATTATAAATAACTGTGTAACTAAATACATTGGTTTTTTTACCCTATTACTTTGAAACCAGTTCTTGAGATCAGCATATGAATTGGATTCCATTTTCCATCATCTAAAATGAGGAACACCGAATGAAATACTATCATGGAGCGAATTGACGTTTTTTTACCATTTTTTTAATCTATAAGGGATCTTCGAGAAGAATTACACTTAATCTGGAACGATTCTTAAATATCGTCTTCATATAATAATAATAATAATTTGCTGGGCTATATATAATATGTTTGCCTACGTCGCTGTGAATTATTTGCTTAATTTTGTTTTAATAATTACATACTGTTCTGGCATCTCTAATAATTTGATGTGCACCAATTTCTCATGTTCGGCAATAATTGAATGATGACCAATCGTTCTAATCTTTTATAGCTTTGTAGATATTTATTATGAATGAATAGAGAGAGGCCTTGAATAATAATAACGTCTGACAAATTGTACGGCGGTTATTTATAGCAATTGATTGTTTACTGTACTTATTTAATCTAAAATGATTTACGTTAATAAATTGCGACGTCTGTCATTCGAACACGTCATGTGAATTTACGATACAATGGACATATATTATTTTGTCCCTTTGCCCTTTTTGACAATTGATATTTTTGAATTTGGAAGTATCAATTATTTAGTTATGAATATAAAATCAGTTTTTTGTATATTTAAACGCTTATGTCATGCTCATGATATTTTTTTTAAAAATTGCTTAGAATGAGGAAGCATTTTTTGTATGTACTCTGTTTTAAAATTTTCGCTGTTTTACCTTTAATAATAGCAGAATTATATTATTTCCAGATTGTTTGATTTAGTCACAAAAACTTTTAAACCATGGTTTCCGACACCACGTTTTCTACAATCTCACACCACCTTTAAATTTGTCACATTATATATTAGATCCTATTATTACTACGGGTTCAAAAGGTTCATATTCAACTCACTAGTTTTTATCGGGAGTGTGGTTCCGGGTAAAAAGACGACTTCTCCGACTCCGAATTGATGTTTTCAATAATGTCCGTTTATTAGTAAAAACACAATATTCCTTTGTACTTCATTCCACTTTATTTAATATGTCAGGACCGGTTTCGCTCATTACGAGCATCGTCAATGTCCGTTTAACTTCCATGTATGAACTCCTGAGAGGTGATGAATGAGCTAAGTAGTATTTTAGGAATATATGAGTTAGAGGGTTTATAATATTCTACGTGTTTTAACGTATCGTTAAATGAGCTCAGTAAATACACAACGCAATAGTTGTTATCTTCCTAAAATGTTTGAAATAATCCTCCAAAACACCAGGTAAAGACGTGATAGTCTTAGACTTAGTCCAATAGAAAAGTTTGACCTTTTTTTTCTTACTTGACTCCACTTCTTAAAGGCTCAATTATGATGTATACAATAAGATCATCTTAAGTCTGCCTAGCATGCGATGACAACACTATGGACACGTGTGGTTTGAATACACATTATTAAATATATTTTTTTAAATGGGTCAGAGTCGTGAAATGTTTCCGACTCCGGAAAAACACCCGACTCCACAGTTCACAGCCCTGCTTTTAAATAATGAATGTACCATTTTAAAATTATTTAAATATCACACATCCAATATATTGAATACAGGCAACGATTAAAACAGTGATACATTTTAAATACATATTGTTATTGAAGTCCGAAAACTTTAGTTTTTTAAGGAACATTCAATAAAATAAATTCGACTAATAATTTGTATTTGGATCCAAGATATGGACGATTTTTGCAATGGTTGCCCATCTTTCTTATGATAGTTTTTAAATTGTATTATAATATATTCTGACTAACTTTATTTTATAAATTATTTAAAATATTAAATTTATTCTCTATAATAATTGCTTCATTCAGAGACTTCCCAGCAACAAGTTAACAGACCATTTTAATAGTGTAGATAGATTTTCATTGTAAAAATCTCCAACGGAGCGATATCTGCCCATCAAACATACTAAATTGATAGTGTGGAAGTCTGTATGTTCTTCTGTTGAAACAAAATTGCTTCGTTGTGTCTAGCAGTGAGTGGACGCTGTGATGAAGCCATCAAGCTGGCCGTCAGCACTGGACAGGCCATGTTTATCGCTCTTCAGATGCTGTCCATCACCTCCCCATGTAATAGTTATAATAATGGCTTCCTTTTGCGCAACAAACCGGCAACCGTGGGCGACATAAGCGACCTGCCGTATGATGTGGCTTCGTTGATTCATTCACACGTTCAAATGAACTTACTGCCTTCTGACGATTAAAAAAAATCAAATTATAAGTATTTAATTAAACAACTGTACATTTATATATAACATTAAAATTTAATAATGCGTCTTCCACTAGTTGTATTACTTATTTATACGTTGACACTGATACTTATTTTTTCCTTGCGCTTATAGCCAAAAGCTTTGTTTTCTTCGTGTCGGCAGCATATCACTCGTGAGCTCTCTAGGCTTAACAAGCACTCGTACCCCAGACCAAACATCAAGATTCTCGAATTCATTTCCAGATCAAACAATGGTTTCACAAATGGAACTCCCGACTCCTGAGGGGAATTTCAGATATTTTTGAGATATGCGGAACTCGATGCAATATTAACATGTTAAGGTGCATTGCGCGCTTTGTTGTGTATATCGCCACTGGCGGTATATTTCAAACGCAACATCAGTGGGGGAGATACGTTACTTCTCTAACACTTTATAGTGTTAACCACAAGATCACCTTGCCTGAAATGTGTGTATATTTTGCAAGAATTTTTTGTGTTTAATTGTATTTTTTTGTACTTTGGTCTTATACAAAGTATTCTGTAGATATTATTGTATATATCATTAATAGAATTGTATATAAAGCATAAACCTTTTAGCAGGAATTTGGAAACTTCTAAGTGAGTGCTACTTGTATTGGTTTCTTTAAATTTATTTCCACGTTCACTGTAAATATTTAGTAAAATGGGATTACATCAAAACATGGCACTTTTTTGTACTAATTACATATTTATCCATTGAGATCGGTTTCGCTCATCACGAGCATTTTTAACTGATAAAATTGATCGATATGAAAAAATTCAACGACTGTTATTACCAACGGTGTCAACAATTTTTCTTTTGAATCCCCTCTTTTCCCAATGCGGAGCATATGACCTCCTAATGAAAGTATCTCAACATAAGTCTTTTATACGTGAACTGTTTTTTACTCAGCTGCTCAACGTTTCTTACTGGGTGATGTTTTTCTATGATAACCTAAAAAATCATTTGCTTTACGACAAACATGTTTTTATTGCATTAGGTTTGACCAATGTCAATAAATTGTTACTCGATATTCCAAGAAAAAATACATCTTTTATCAAACCCTGATTGTAATAATACGCTACCACACCACTGGCGAAAAGATCTGCTCAGATGCACTATTGAACAACAACTGGAACAAGAACGAAATGAAAAAATGTCGGCGTTATTTAAATACAATCAATTATTGCATCTAAAACAAACGGATTGCGGCGCGGGGCATGCTTTAACACGTTTTACTGCATCCTAAGATGCCCGCCCGTGCTATACAAGACATAACACTACACGAACAATAATATCACACGACTTCGAATCGAGATCATATTGTTGTTATCTATGGTCTTATGAATTATCGCCATTATCAGTTTTGCCTGTTAAGTATATCTAACAAAATCGTACACAATGTCTTATTTAAAGCAAGAATAGAGCCATTGCACTCTTCAGCTGTGGTATTTTTGTATTATTTAAATACCTGTTTTTTTTTTAGATTACAATACATATTATCTAGATCAGGGGTGGCGATCTTTTTTATTTCAAAAGGCCACATTCATTTATCTGAATCCACATAAGACCGCAGTAAAGAAAACGTTCACACCGCCCGCCCTTTTTGTGACTGTCGAAGATACTCTCTTTTTTCAAACGCTTCCGTATAGTTTTTTGATCAAAGTGTATATATTGATCAACTTAAAAGGCCACATTAGAGTCGGCAAAAGGCCGCAGGTTCCTATCCACTATCTAGATATTAATTACATACCAATAATATCTAGCAAATAGTTGAAATAAGAAGAATTTTCAAATGCGAATGCACCCCATAAAAACCCGAAGGTTAAGTCGTCGTATTCATTCATATAAAATAAATTTCACAGTAATATTTATAGATTCAGATTCGTTTCAAAGTAATAAATTGTATGTTGATTAAATGAGTAGATTACACACGAAACTTCCTCATACTAAATTAAAACATGTTTGTTGTAGCATTCCTGTAGAATTTAAAATAAACAAAACTATTTTCCAGCCATCCAGGTATTCTGAAATATTTATTGACCGGCCAGCGATATGGCCTGCGTCCGTTTACTTAGAATGGCCGCTGCTCGGATCATAGAGAATTTCGCGTCTCTATTCAAATGCACTTGCTGCGTTTAAGTGAACCCGCACAAAAATCGCCTCGCAAATAGGTATGGCTGTATTTCCGCATATCTGCGTGTAACTACAAACAGTGCTAACATGTCGAAAGTGGCTCGCCTGCTATTCTATACTTGGCTATTTTAACTGCGGAAGATATTACGCATATAATAAACTACATTTATATGTTATATATTCCTGGTAAATAATAAAATTATAATACAAAAGAAATATATATTCTAGTTTATTTATAAACTTTAACCAACTGATACTTAAACTTAATTATACGTTAATTTTATGTAAATATTCTTTATTGATTCTGCTATCCGTTTGTAATGAAACTGGTGCTATTGCATTTTATTAACGTAGCGTTTTTTATATGATATAAACATTTTTGGTATTTATTTCCATATTATATATCGCTCTTCGTGAACATTATTTTTTTCTTCCTTCCTCTATTTTCTACTGAAACTATAATATATGTGAGGTCAACGAAGCGGCTCCTAGTTGCTTGGCTAAAGTTCTTTGCAGGGCTAAGTCTTTATTCCTTTTTCTGTATATAAGCCATCTAAGTAATGACTATCTAAGACTTTGTATGGGGAAATCAATTTAGAAAACCCTCTTACAAGAATGCTTGGTTTTGAATGGCAATAAAGTAAAACACTGGATTATTTATTAAGTACATGGTTTAACAAACGATTGCTCAAATAAATTTCGTATTTTATCCTAAAGATTTTAATTGTTGTTCATTTAGTGTCATTCATTTGTTGTTTTTATCTCTATTTATAAATTCTTTTCATATTTCTTTTACTGATTTTTATCACAGAATTATTACAGATTTTTTAAATATAAAAAACCTCTGAATCGATTTATGTTTTCATCAGTTGATAATGATATCGATGAGCGAAACTAGTCCTGGTTTTAAATAAATACTATAGAAATACTACAAAACAATGTTGTATTTTATAACGCAATGCCTTTTACACAAAATAAAGTATTAGCAGTGAATTTAATAAAAGTGGTTATATATTATTATATGCATGCAAGATTGAAAAATAATCTAGTTTAAGTTCTCACCCCTTAAAAATTGCAGTTTTTCTTTGTTTTCTTTTATATACTATTAACTTTAAACTGCCCCAAGACAATTCTCCTGTCGACTATAATTCTTAACTTCTTGCTCCAACGACATTCCCTGTAGTGTCATTATAAGGGCATATCTGTTGGTGTCGTTTTTACTCTAACCCACAAGAAATGCTAACTCCCATGATTGTATTAAGTCTAGAAAAAACATTCACCCTTTTATAACATGGTATCTAAAAATAATAGTAATATATTACTGTATTCAATTACAACAGAATTTAAAATCAGATCTAATTTATTGTTTTAATTAATTTCATAACGATTCCAAGAAAACGTAACTTTATCCAGTCTCTTAAAAATATAGTATTATACATCTATTTGTTCCCATGTGACGCTGTGTAACGGCGTTCCTGCACCTTTTTTCCTGTCATTTTTTATGCTTCAAATCAACGTTCGCAAAATTTTATTTGTATTTTACTTTGAAATCTTTTAATCGACCGTTTATTTTTGTAATTTTTCAAATATTTTTTTCAGTAAAAAGTGATTCTCGGCACTTTTTTTTAAAATATATTGTACGTTGCTATAGGTTTCGCCTCTCAACATTTGTAGGATTAGAGTGATTTTATGAATAATAATTGATGAACATGTTATGTTGTATTTACAAAAATACTTTTAAAAAACAACGATTCCCCCCTGGAACTCTTAAATTCCCCCACTGGGAAAAATTCCCCTCTGGTTGGGAACATCTGATTAAGTGTGAAGGATATTACTAAAAAATAGATTTTTCTTTATTTACTTACTTAAAATTTCTTTAACTGTTAACTGAAAATTTGAATGAAGAATAATAATGCTTATTGAATTGAAAATCGTAAAAACATGATACAGATATGCAATTTTCTCGTATCCAGTCATACAGCTAGTGCTGGGAGGAATAATTATAGCAAAGGCTAGATAATTGCTTGGAGTTTAATGAGATAACCGGTATAATTAAATATGAAGAAATTATTCGGAAGCAAAGTTATTTACATCTATTAATAAGTTTATAATTGGAGTACATACTTTCCTGAAACATGCAAACACCCTAGTAATTAGTATTTTTTCCGTGATGTTTGTTATCGGGTGAGATTAGTTCAAAGTTAAAATAATCTACATTTTTTCAAAAAAATTTAACTTGGTCCTAATATTTTGGTAGACATATATGTATGTATATTATCAGTCTCAATGCTTCCTAAATCAATACAAAACCTGCAAGACGAATTTTCTAAATTTTCATACATAAATATAATATATTAAAATTTATGGTACTATATATAAAATAATGGGGCGTAGCTAGAGAGATTAACTAGTCACTAGTCCTGTCCTAACTATGTCCCTAATCTCTTCGAAAAAAAATTTTGAGCAACTGAAAACAATACTTTCAGATTAAGAGGCTATATCGTCGGTATTTTTTTTTTAACAAATATATCAAAAAGTACAAATTTACAGAAGACACATCAATCTACTTTCTTCTGTCGCTATCGCTTTTTATCGCTATGAAACTCAATTTTAACGGTTCTGTTGTCAATATCCTTGAAGAACTTCATAAGGAAGGACGCAAAGACGTTTCCATCCATAGCACCCCACCCTCTTCTTCGTGTTAACCATAGCTCCTGATTTTTTTTACTAACGTTTTTTTATTAGGTTAAATTATGCATGAAATATTTTTTATCGGGATACGAGTCATAAGAATAAATGTGTATTAAAATTCAGAATTCATTACATCAAAATACTCAAAACTGACAACAGTTGAGATTCGTGTTTGTAGAAAATTAACGAGCGGAAATGGATAAAACAATATTATTATATTGTGTTCTTATGAGTAAAAATCGTTGTGTATTATTATTGCACGCTTGCACTGAGTTGTTTACCAATTTTCTGTAAAATATCGTTTTGCTCCGCCGTAATATATTAATAATATATGTAAACGGTGTTGATTTAGTAACATTGAATCAAACCTTCTCACGCGTAGGTACGAAGATAGATCTCAATCTATATAACAGTTACTGGCCTGATCCTTGTTGAATCTCCTAACCCGTTATCAAGACATGCCCTCGCCGCCATCTGATATCTTAATAATATCAGCTGTTTGAAATCAAATACTCCCGAGTGCAGTACCGCAGTTGTATTACATGATGCAAGCTGACTTGAATATCTTAGTTTACTGAAATGTCTAAATACACTTACCGAATGCACGATTCACTAACAAACCATTTTAATTGACTCTCAGTGTGTACGATTTGAAAGCGTATTAAGGTTTTGTTTTCAAAATCCACTTTTATTTTTACTATTTATCAGTGTTCCTTAATCATCGTAATGGAAATTTTAAAAATAATAGTTTTATACCTTCCTCCTTGCCGTGGTATTTAAATCTAAATAAACACTTTTCGCCAATACGTTGTTTATGTAAAATTATTAGTTTTACATTAAAACGAAATATGTTTATCATCATATATAAATAAACATCGTTCGATATGCTTATCATAAATAATGGGTTTTTCTATAGTAAATATATTTTTTTAGTTATTCTGTGCTCGCATGCACTGATTCTGCTTTTTAAGCTGTTCGTTAAATAAAATGTGTTTATTTTTATTGTTTATTTCATTATGCGTTCATATAATATATTGTAAGATGGTTTCATAATAAAAGTTTATGGATGGCTTCGACGGTAACATTGTGGAAGTTCATTTTTAATATAAAATTAAACTTGATAATTTTTTTTACTCCACTTGTTGTGTTACAAATCGTGACACATGTTTCGCTTCTTTAGGAAGCATCTTCAGGCATTGTAAACCTTACTATTTTCTTCTAATGATGCTTCTTTAAGATCATGTTAAATTTAATAGTATATTATATTATTTGCAATCAAAAAGCTGTTTATTTTTTGGAATATAATTTGTTCATTGTTGAATAAATTCATTATGCGGTATATTTCGAAGCATATAAATAAAACTCCTTACTAAAGATTTAAACAGATTTAAGCCGAAAAAATAACTTATCCGAGTTGATTTACAGCTGGGGTAGTCAAACTTTTGACCTCTACGGGCGATTTCATACTAAAAACAGTCGTAGCTGTCTACTTACACCGTATGTGCTAAGTTGTCATAAAAATCGAATTAATTCAAAGCACAATATAATATGTATGAAAGGGAAACAAAATGGGTATGTTATTAAAAAAAACGCACTCAATTCTTGTTTCAAGGCATCAGGCGGGTAATTTGGAAAGGCTACGCGGTCGTCGTCGATGCCACCCCTGATTTTTAGTCTCTTTGTATATTGACGTAGCCACCTGCTTAGTGCAATTCAAAATACGCATTTTCTTAATATTTATGCTTGTGATATATTTGAGGAAAATTAGAGAATAATAATTCTTCATACTCTTAGACTCCCCGCCATTGAGATATTTATTGCTCGTGTATAAAATAATTTAAACATATTTTACTAATAATAACACGTGTATTCGTAAAGCTAGCATACCGTTATTATTTAAGTGCCACATACAAGATTTAAATGTGAATAATAATTATTGTGAATTGACTGACAGGATAATGTATACTTACTTACTTTGCAATACTTGAGATAAGTGGGCTCCAGTAATGATGCAATCGTTTACAATCGCTTGATATACTAATAGGCTATGTCCATATATATATTTGAATGATTAGGAAAAACCTTTTAACCATGCTGCCAATATTTTTTAAAACTCATTCCGAATATCGTAATTTTCTTGTATTTCTATAATTATAATAATATTCCGATGAAAATTTAAATTTTGATAAATCACGTGGAGTGACGAACTTGTACCCCACGTGCCTGGATTGTCATGTGATGTCCTTGGATCGAATGATTTAAATTTGGATTTTTTTTATCTTATATATCAGTGCTTCCCAGCCTGGGTCCGCAGGTTTTCGCGGTGGTCCGTGAAAATTTTTAGTAGAAAGTACAAATATTTATTTGTGAATATTCTTTGTGCTAAAATATAAACGTGTGAAATAAAAAAAAATCGGGGGTCCGCAGGACTTAGAGAGCCATGGTATGAAAAAGGTTGGAAAGGACTGCCATATATGAATATATTAATGTTAAAATGATTTATTGTGTTCAATAACGAACAATTTATTAAAAATCAATAGTATAGATTGGAAATAAAACAATTGAATGGAATATCACGAACCGTATAAAAATACATACCTATATTTCGGTTTTTATTAATAAGATATTTAGATGATACATTCTTTCAATCTATTATATACGGTCAAAATAAAATTGATTGGTAGCAAGCAACCTGTGCAATAACAATGTTATCAATATTGACTTTATATGTAGCGATTTTTTTATTGATTTTTGATAAACACACAAAAATTAAACTTTTTTGCTTTTACTAAAAGTATACATATTTTACTGAAATATGCTCAATTTCATATCAGTACTCAAAACCAAAGCGGAAAATGTTTGTCGTGCCTGAACGGACAAATAAAGATAAATAGAAAACATGACTTTAATTGCCATTTTTAAATTAATATTTAGATTAATAGACAGAGGAAATGGTTATTTTTTTCAGTAACAATTAAATATTGGCATGAAAAAATAATGGTATTTTTAAGAATGCGAATGTAATTTTATGGATACTTAACAGTTAATGATCTGTATAAATATTATTGTATTATTAATAATTGCTTTGATTTTATCGCACGGGAAAAATAAATAATTAAAATTATTTTTCATGGTTCGTTGGTTTAAATAATACTGATTACACTCACCGAAAACAATAATATTTTTGTATATATATATGTATAATAAATAGAATATACGTTTTATCGATTATTTGGATCAATGCATTTAACATATTTTAATTACTACCTGCTTCTAATAAAAATAACAGTCTTCTTATGAATAGCCTTGTAAGGTTTATAGTCGACTGGTGCTTTTGGACTTCCGTCTTATTCGATTGCAGTATCCATGGTTTTGAGTTTTTACGGACAATTTCATAAATTGATTTACATATTTTCGTTCAAAGACATTATTAATGTCAGTAATTTTTATATTCTTTACCATTTATCTAAACATAAAATTACTCATAACTTAACCTTCCTTGAAATTTAAGGTTTAGTGCCTATTCTACGAGTTCACGTAAATAGCTAATATTTGCTAACATGATTGAGAAAAAATGTTTTATGTACTTTATGCATCCATATTGAATTTATTTTTTATCAGTTTCAATAGTGAAAATCCACTTTGGTATCAGATGTTTATTTAGTAGCTCTGTTCTTCTGCGTACTTCTGACGGTTGTCAAACCGTCAGCAAACCGTCATAAGTACGCAGAAGAACAGAGCTAGTACAATCCGAAAGTGAGGTGACACCAGTGTATTTAAATCCATAACGCTTTGCATAATTCTGACGATGTCGTGTTGCCAAATCATGTATTAAAAATAATGTTGAAAACATGTTTTAACCTTAGTGTAATATAATAAATATTTGATAGGGTTGTCAGTTCAAGTATATCCGTTAACTATATTGTATTAACTTTTCCTGTTCTTAGCTCAAGAAATGCGACCCCAATACCGACATTTTCTTAAATATCTATTTTAATATGGGCGATATAATGTTTATAATTAAGATATTTTTATATCATAGTTTTTTGGACCTTTTGTAGAAGAAAAAAAATATATTCGATCGCTAGTTCCGTTTCTATTAAATAAAACAGAAAAGAATAAATTCAACTAAATTAAAAAGATCCTCAAAGTAGAACAAAAAACGGATTGATGTGTACGAAGTTAAAGATAATAATTTATGTACCCTCGAATACTATTCTCAAAAAAAACACAATATCTTACTTACATCAATGCTTCATTTTATATAAATACGCGATAACGCGATAAACGCGTGCGATAAGCGGTTGCTCGTAAAAGAGCATTTGCAATGATTGCTAGGCTAAATCTCGTCAGTTGCGAATTCATATGGGTGGGATGACGTCTTTTTTACGCGCAACTTAAACTATGATTATTTATTAAGAAACCACGGATTTTTATAAAAAAAAATGTATGAGGAATGATGCAGAGAGATATTTTAAAGACCTTAGACATTTTTTTTTTTTAATTCATAAGAATAAGGCCAATAATGAGGAAACCACTGGGCTCCCTAAACGACCCCCATCGGAAGATTGGTATTTTTCTAGTCTCCGAGCCGCGAGTGTTAACTATATCGATAAATTTATTATTTACGTATGTAATTTTTTTACGATTTATAAGTTTTATTTTAATGGTAGACAAATTGAATCAACAAACCAATTCTTAGAGTCACCTAAATGTGTAATCACTTTTGTAGTCGGAATCTGATTCTGTTAAGTCTGTATACGATTCTATGTTTATACATTTTGCCTGTTAAAACTTGGCGGAATGCTTATTATGTTTTATATTATCTACAGATTCCACAAGTTTTATTGGTCAACACCAAATTTAGTTTCGCTTTACGTGGAACGTTAACTGGTGAGGTAAGCCATCAAAAACTGCCGTTGACCTATAGTTATAAACTTTTTTTGTATTGAAAATATTTGGAAGTCATTTAAAGTTGAATCCTCTAAATTCATTGTTATATTGAATCGTGGAGGAAACAACAGTTGTTTCTTCGGCATATAATAAATCAAATTTAGATTTTCAATACAGTCAATATATTTACGAGCGGCTATGAAATCACAATAAAATTTTAAACGAAGTGACTTTAATATTTTCAATATGACAATCAAACCGTATGTTATTTATTGTTATTTTAACGACACAGATGTCATCCAAATATTTCTCAGGACACCCAAACCGCCATTTTAATTTATTTGCTATTGTTGCTTTAAAAAAGAAGATTTATATTCCTAACAGAAGAATTTTTACTATCATAGTTATTTGTGAATTAAAGTTTTACAGGTAACGATTATCTCTATGGTGGAATTAGCTTTATGTTTAATACATTCTTCTTTGACACTTCCAATGCGTTGCTAAAAAATACTTCCGGTATGTTGTCGGCCCTTAAAGAACCAAGTGAAAAAACATGTTTTACACTTACCGCCTCCTTTGATGGACGGTAAAAACCCAGGACGTAAATTAAAAAAAACATGTCCTGATATTGGTAAATAAAAATGGAAATAAGTACAAAGTAACATTGTGTTTTTCTTAATATAATGCCTTTTTACCAAGTATTGACAGTGAACACCCTAAAAATGACTTTAAATTTGATTTAACTGGAATTTTTACAGCTGTGATTTCCATCTTTATGTACTAATATGAAGATCGTCTTCACAGTCATTTTGATGATATCCAGTTTTCTCAATAAATGGTAACGTATGTATAAGACAACAACCCAATTCATATTATTAAGACACTATTTTAAATCGCCCTCATTTGATTTTGAATGCATATTTATGCTGATTTAAATATGTTATACTGATACAGTGGAACCTCGATTCTACGTTTTTCAGGGGTCCGTAATAAATGAACGAATAATGCGGGAAACCGATAATGCCGGAAATCTTTAAACAATATTTAAAAAATGTTTAATTTTCAAAAAACTTATTTATTTATGTAACTAAATGCGATGTAAAACTATTTGAGCGAAAAAAAAATATTCTACAGAAACGGTCAATCGGGATAATAATTGGGACGGGACGATAATATTTAGATGATAGATCGAGGAAATCAGTAAATCAGGGAATGATAAACGTGGAATTACTAAATATTGTTATGACAGAGTCTTGGTCGAGTAAAAAATAAACGATCCATACAAAAAAATTAAGATAGTGAGAACGGTAGATCGGGGTTTCACTGAAAAAAACGTGAACCGAAATGCGAGGCAAAACTATTTATGAAAAATATTCAACGAAAACTGTCAATCTGGATAATATTCGCGACGGGACCAAAATATTTAAACGATAGATCGAGGAAAACGGTAAATCGGGGAACGATTAGTGCGGGATTCTTTTACATTGTTCTTATGGGTGATTGGCCGGGACTATGAAAAATAAACGATCCATGCGGTAAAACGAACAATGCGAGAACGTTAGATCGAGGTTCCACTGTATAGCTTTTATCGGTGTCGTCTTTTTTTTACACCACTCCACAGCTCTGGTTTTTATACAAGATAAATCCTCTCGCTGTTTTGAATGTACATACATATGTTACCACACGCACTAATAGTAATAAATGATTTTCTTTTCTTTTTCAGGTAAGTTAACATCACATTATAAAGCCCTTCAAGAATTTAATACTTTTGACAGACGTATGTAAGTAAGTGATATTCACTGTAATAATTTTAATATTAATTTCTGCTGCTATTGTCGAGTGATCAAATACAAATGAAAATGGAAGTATGACTGCAGTTACACGGGCTCGAATCCTTTAACGGAGAATTTCATAAATTCATACGAACAAATGCTGGCTGTCTGTGACGTTTACACTTCCTCTCATCTATTTCAATCCTTAAAACGGGGATGTTCAAAAAAGCTTACTGCTATCATTTTAGCAGGCATGGTTTCAAACAAAATTTGAAAAGAATCGTAACGAATTCTAAATAATACTACACTATCACTTTTAAAGTGTTTTTAAACTTTTTTTGTACTCGTTGCATATAATTTCCTTAATTAAAGATCAAAGATGAGTGGGGAATTCAAAATGAACTTAAAATGAAGTTACCGCCGAGTCCACCGAGAAAATCAGTTTATTTTTTCATCGGCTGATAATGCTCGCGATGTTTTTTTTTGTTGTTTTTCTGTGCTACTGTTTGTAAAATAACATCCAACTTATGTATTGCTTCACCTTTCTCGTCTTATGACAGTATTTTTAAGCTGATAATTTCACTAGTCTGACATGTATTTAAATGTGGAATTCGAAATGTAAATGGCGGCTTCTTTCTGTCTTGCGCACGCGCTGCAATGGGCTGTCATGGATAATATCTATCAATCACGTCGGCAAGCAGCCATTAGCAGATGCATTCGTTAATATTCATTCTGTTACATTTGAAATAATTTCCGGGTCTCAACTGACCGCTCCATAATCCTACTGCTTTTAATGTTGCATCGTTAAATAGTCTATTCATTCCTTCATCAGTAACTGGTAACCACTATTGCGTAGCCAATATACACCTGTATTCTACAGCGTGGCTGTCTAAGCTGAGGACCGCGGCACTGTTTTAGGTAATATCATTTTCAGCTCATGTAAATTCACCTCAATAAATAGAGGAACTTTGGTCTCAAAATGGGTTCAATGCTCGGAAGTACATATCTTTGTACATATTTTACGTTGTACTGGATACATATTTTTTTGAAATGCGACCCTTGCGTTACCTAAGGTTGGACAGCCTGTTCTACATGATCGTGCAATCTAAAGACTGTATGTAAATATGTGTATGTGGTTGACGTCAGTCCGGGAAATGTTTTTACAATTTTTACTGGTCCACGAATGTAAAAAGGTTGAAGCACAAACACTGCTGGAAACTATAGTTGTACAATGAATAGTGTGTTTCAATTATATGATACATGCAAACTTATTTTAATTAACAGTAATTGCTTGAAATCATTACTTACCTCAATTTCGTAAATTTATTTGAAAGCTTTTTATTATAATTTATATTGGTATACCTAGTATGAAAATAATTAAGTGCACTTTAGTGTAATGTAATACTTTGCTAACGTCCGTTTAATATAATATTAACGGCAAAGCATAAGGATGCTGTTTTATAACTGCAAATTAAACACAAGGGAAGAACTAACCAAGTTCATTTTTTCCATCTGATACTTTTCCGAGTGCGAACTTTCAAAACATAGATCGTTCTCTCACTATTGTATTATTGTGTCCACTCTTAATAAAAAATAATTTAAAAGAAAGTGCTTGAAAGTAATTCTCTGTCAGTGATTCGCATAACACATATTTTAATAAGCGGCAAGAAAAGGGAAATGGTGTTGTGCAAGCACTTGCAAACCACTCTATACGTCCTGTTTCAGAATTAAAAAGAAGTCGTGGTAAAGGTTATAAAGTACTAGAAATACGGATAGTCAATAAACAAAGAATGCATCGATTAAAATATAGATTATGGGCGCATCAGTTAGCGTTATTGGCTTCCGTACAAACAGCATTATTTTTTATCGATTTCTGTTCGAAGGCATGGGTGTTTTTGATGTCTGAAAATTCCCGATAAAATACGGGAATACTAAACGTGGTTTTTCGACTAATACGTCCGAATGGAAAATGTTAGTGGCTTGAAAATAATATACATTTTTATAAATAAATGCACTGTGGAAAATATATACTCTTTTTTTTTTCATGTTGAAATTTAGTGTTGAACACAGCACTTTATTCCATTTTATTAAAGCGATTTTGATAGATATATCAATTTGAATGGGTTTTTGATTGGATTTGGACTGTTTTTGCTCTATGCTACTTAAATCTAACCGCAATGCGGATATTAGTTAGGCCAGCAGTAAATGTTGAGATATTAAAGCTTTTTGAAATGGCCCCGGATGGAAACGGTTAACGAATTTATGATTTTATTACCATTAATATAAGGGCTTTTATAGTTTAAAATTACTTTCGTGCTTCACATAAGACTGAATTCAACTCGAGGAATTGGTTTTTTTTCATCATTTTTGTTTCCGTGATAGTTATTATATCCTTTCGTTTTACCGACTTATCAGTTACGACCGTTATGAGTGGGTGAAGCTTTTTTAAAATAAATGATTAGGGAAAACCTATAATATTTATACCATAATTAAATATTTATCAACTACACGATATTAAATACATATAGAAGACGGCGGTTTTGAAAAGCTTTGTCAGGGACTATTCCAAATAACGTTTTACTATTAAAAAATAAATCAAAAGAAAAAACACCACTTGCTTCGTACTTACTTATGTTGTATTGTCCTTTTTTTCAATTTATTCTCCTGATCACGTCAAATTCATTAAAAAAATCAATAAACTGTCAACCCCCCTTATTAAAATTTTCTTAAATATATTATATTATTAATACATAAGTTATATACGTGTATTGAAAAAAAAATGTTAGTAGGTGTTTGTTTCTTATTAAAAAACTAAATACACAATCATTTATTTATATATAAAAATGAGAAAAAAAAATATTAGTAATTTTGTTTGATGCACAAAATACAATTGGAAAACCTAACCTCAAATTTTGTATAGGCGCCTAGTCCCCTATTACGTAGTTTTCCCATAGCGTAGATCCAATCTCTACGATAAAAAGGGGTCAGGTCGACTTTAATATAATGCAAGTTTTCAATTCGGATATTTGATCCGCGGAAGGTTTTATGTAAAATTAAAACGTTTTCTAACCATAGTGTCAATAATTATTTTCTAGAGTACAGTAGGCCCTCGACTTTCGTGTGCGAAAATTGAATATTCGAAAGTAGAGGGATGTAAAAACACTGTATGGTACTATGTATGCTTACGTTATAATAGTCGAAATAAAATCAGTTCCAGTTATTTATGATTGAACAACTTGTCGCCAAGCATAAGACTGAACCGAAAATTAATTTAAAAAGAAAGGGACCTTTACTCAAAACCTACCTAAATCCAAAAACCAAAATTGTTGGGAACGTGCAAAAAACTGCTGTGGGCTTTTTGGATTTGAGTAGGTTTTAGGACTAAACACATTTTTAAAATGCATTTTCTCTGTATTTAGAGAAATTTTGAAATTGAAAATTTATTGATTTTGTAGATATTAAAATAGAGAACAAGTTGGCATCGAAGTTTTAAAATAATCAAAAATGGTCTTTAGATAGGTTTTGAAACTGAGATCCTCATAATGTGCAAACAATGTGATGTTGCTTTGTGTTTTGAACAATGCTTTGAGATTTATCATAGCTAAAAAAGTTTTTAGTGTTTTTTTTTGTTCAGTGGAAAGACAGTGAAATAAGTATTTTCGTTAAATAAAAAAAAATCAATCATTAATTTAAGCTTTATTTTATAGCTTTTTCATTTTTTGTGACAACCCTAACATCTACGAAAGTCGAGGGCTGCCTGAATTTGGTTTGAGTTGCATAGGTTCCCTTACGTCTTGTGTTATAACTTTCTGTTTTGCAAGTAACCCGCAGCGGTTATTAAATAACACGATACCTTGAATCTTCCCTTATAAGCGGTTCTCCGGATTCTTCCAATGCATCTGGTAATATTGGAAGCACGACGCGGTCTCTGCAAATATCATCAGCGCACAAAGGGCCATATGCAAACACGGTCATTACATTTTCGAATGCGAAACCGCATTTATTCTACTATCGAGAAAACAAGGTTTCCGATAAGGCTTCTAAATAGGGTCCACAGCTTTCGCATGCGCGCTTTGGGATATTGTGATATTTTTAGTATTTAATTCTACAATTTTTATAAATTTAATTTAAAACTATTTTGGCGTGCGCCATCGCTAGTACTATGGTTAAACCTGTATTTAATCAGCTATATGTATATATACTGGCTTTGAAAATATACACAAGACATCTTGTTATTTACTCTTACATTCTAATTTATATAACATTTACTAAACATGATTTTTCAACAGATGCCATTTCTAAGAACTATAACAAATATGGGATTATTCAAGGTAAATCAAACTGATATTTATTATTAGTTACATTAAGGGTTTAAGTAACGGTGATGGATTGATAATTGTTTGTTCATTTAAGATTCATTGGCTTGACTATGCCTACTAATTTCTAGTTGCTCAAGTGCATCAAGCTTCAGGCCTTTGTTACAAAGATGTAAACAGGTTGGTGTTGAATTAAAATTTATATCATGAGATTCTTTAATAAAATGGTGTGCAAATTATGACTCTGATTTTTAATTGTTTAACGATATAACATGCTCTACAGCTCGAGTGGATATCCTCCTAACTTCCTGTTTTTTAAATATATCATCGGTTTGACGCTTGAAGTCATTAAAATGTATTTCGTAATAATAATATAAGCTTGTTAACCCTTTCCTTACTATGCAAAAGCACGCGCTCCTGAGCTGTGTATCCGTTACACTTCAGGCAAACGGGAGTGAATCATGACAATTATATAACACTACTACAATATTTCTATTATTGGATTACTCAATGTGTAAATGTATGAGGGAGGAATACCTGAATTTCAGGCCGAGTATTTATTATATATACAGAGAAATGTAAATGATTAGAAGGTATTTATACTATTTATACATCTTAGTTAAGAAATGGTTAATGATGCACCTGATTCCGCTATGTTGATAAAATCTAACATAATAATATAAAAGGAATTTTATTTGACAATATTGGTTAGTACTGGAATTTTTGAGTTCACGCAAAATTTAAAAAAAAGAACTTTGTTTAATGATGTTCAGTTTTTATCAAATTGACAATCAATGATTTCTTCCAACAAATTGATTAAATTTACTTTACTAACTGAACTTCTATACGATTCAAAAAATAAAACACATTTGTACTTGTTTTAAAGTTCGTATATAATTAGATACAGATCTAGACCAGTTTCTCTCATCATCAGCTTTTTTCAGGGGATCAATTTTTTTATAAATAGCTAACTAAATGTATTATATATATATATATATATATATATATATATATATGTATGTCCATAATAATGCTCATTAAAAAAGCCTTTGATCTGTACATATATTTTTTTTTTAATTTACAGATAAAACATTAAAAGTGGATTTATATTGTGAAAATTGGTAATTTGTCGATCGTGAGCTATTCATCCACACCAACAAGTAGTACTTGAACAACTAATTTATTGATTTTGAATCATTCAAATTATGTACACTCCCACAGATTTTGTCACTAACGACCCGGGTTTCGCCTTTCGGCATCTTCAGGCGTTCAAGCGCACGGATGAACTTGAACTGACAGTTCAAGTTCAAGTCAGTTCAAGTTCATTCGTGCGCTTGAACGCCTGAAGATGCCGAAAGGCGAAACCCGGGTCGTTAGTGACAAAATCTGTGGGAGTGTACATAATTTGAATGATTCAAATTTAATATTGAAATTCCACCAAGCACCTTCAGTCGAAATCTTAAATTAATTTATTGATATTGTTTAATCTTAACTTTGCCGCTGTCGTGGTTAGTATTTGAACTACTGTGACGTATCCAGGAGTCCGTGAATAGTGTTGAATTGGATGTTATCAGAAAAAATAAACTAAATTTATTATAGAAAGTATCGGCAACATCTTTTTTGTTTACATTTATACGGATTGAAAAAATAAACCGAATTTCTTATGTATGATGGTAACTGGTAAGTGTCTGAAATGTTTCTTTAAAACAATTGACATGTATTCAGTAGTTAGTTTCTATATATTCAATAGCAATTTGAAATAATACATTATCATTTATTACTTTTCATATGAATACCGATGTTTACAGTAATTTTATTTCAATTTAATCCTACTTATACGATACGATAACTACCATATTGTTATGGATTATTTTTATTACACATTTTATTGGCCCAGTAAGTAAGCATTTCACATTTTCTCTTTGACATTTACTGACAATCATGTCTGACTTTTATACCATTCGCTTATAGATGTCGTGTTAAACCCATCATGCTGCCTGCCTATTATATATTATAAATACAAAGTCTTGTACAAGAAATATTTTTCTTTAGTTATTATTAACACGTTAGATAATATATCTTAGACATATGTCAGAAGATAGTAAAATGAAGCAATGGTTTATTGGAAAGCTTTGTATAATATTTACTCGATAAATTTAAAAAACCACTCGAAAGCTTAGTATAAAAGTAATAACAGATAAAACTTCTTCAAAAAATAACGTTCATAATATATTTCACAGTTTTTCATTCAACTAAGAATGCCAGTTTTTACAACCATTCAGTTTTCATTTAAATGTAAAACAAATTTTCTTTTTTTCTGACGGAATCTTAATATTAAGCCAAGTCACATTTCGCTACCTGGGAACAACAAGGCTCCAAGTATTGATTTTTTGCGAAACAAATGTTACTCCCTAATTGTAAAAATTAGGGAGTTTTCCATTGTTACCATTATTTCGATAATAATCTACACTTGGATCCTTGTTCCCAGGTATATATATATAGTTACAACATTTAAATGTTTTTTAAAGTTATCTACTATATAAAAAAATGTTTTTTGGTATAGTAAGTCATTGAATAAGGTAAAAAAATAGCAACGTATTTAGTTGTACATTTTTTAAAATTAGTTGTTAGCTATTTCGGCGTATGCCTTTATCAGAGCAAAGTTCTCATGAAGGCATACGTCGAAATAGCTATCAACTAATTTTAAAAATGTAGAACTAAATACTTTGCTATTTTTTACCTTGTTACAATGGAGTTCTACCAAGTAAATGCCAATTCAAGCTCAATCATTATTAAATTACATAACAAAATTACATCGTTTTTTTTTCAAATGAGAAATATAAATACCCATATATTTTTTTATCATTAAATGAACATAAAATACTTAAATTTGAACGATTCAAATTTAATATTGAAATAACAACCAAGCACCTTTAGTCGAAATCTAAAATCATAAAATAGTTGTGAAAAAATCAGCCGATTTAACTAAACCGATGTTATCCACAAGTTTTACTGTATTACTACCATTCTGCAATTGTTCCTTACCGTTATTTTCCGTCATCAAATTCTCTACTGTTTGCAAACTTTTAAGATTGTAATGAATTAATATATACTTACAATTTTTTTCTGATAATTACTAAACCAGTTTATTTTTACCATCGTCTTGTCACCCCACGCCAGTAAGCAGGCTTCTGTATTTACCCAACCGTGTCTGTGTCTACATTGCATTCCTAATTTATTATTCGTAGTTTGGATTGCTTCCGCGAATCGATTCCCCGGAATGCGATCCAATCTTCAGTTTATATGTCGGACCAATTCAGCCGCTTCTCAATATATAATAATATGACGCTAGCATACTTTAGAAAAAGTATAATTTTTGCTCGCTCGGCTATATGAACATACTTATCATCCAATTCGTATCTTTGTTGTTTTATAGCACCACAAGAAATATTTTTTATTAATGTCTTTTTGTAAAAATTATAATAGTTTTTATTAAAATATAATAAGGTTAATGTTTGATGATATTTACTGAGTACCACATTATTTTTCAAAAAAAAATGTTAATTAAATAAATTCCTAAGGATCAAAAAAGAAAACTTCAGTGTAGGTAACAATTCATAAAATTATTTGTCAACAAAAAAACGACACTCTTTTTCTCGGGAAGATACGTAGCTAACAAACCATTATTTCACGTTCTAAGAATATTCGCTAAATGAAATTAAAGATATAACAGCGATGCAACTACAAATTGTAATACCAGACAAGTATATGAATAATGGCTATTTCTATAACCTCTAACCTGTCAATATTAATACAACTTTATCGGTGTATTGATATTAAAAACTACCACAGATTCCAGGATCCCGGTTTTCGGTAATACCGGTATCTCAATCCCTAGAAATAACATATCATAAAAATCTTAAATTAAACGAAAAAAAACGTATGTTAAAAATTATATAAGTACAGCTCAATACTAACTATCATTTGGTATTAAGATTTTAACATAAAGTTTTTATATGTGTAGTTTAATGGAGGATTTGTATTGTTAAAAGGCTCGTATTTTTCCGGTCAGAATTTATATTAAATGGTCATAATATATCGGTCAGTGTAAATAGTTATAATTTTAATGAAATCAAAATAACCTAACCAAGATGGTTATAAAATATTCTGACCGTTTATATTTTTATTCTGACCAAAAAATTATTTAAATTCTGACCATTTAATTTGTTTCCTTATATTAATATCTTTAAAATAAATAATTATATATTATTTGCCGTGAATAATTGTATTGTAGTCGACATAGTTTGAAAACCGCTGGAAAATAACAATAACTTTTCATGCAATCCTAAATTACTCTCATTTCATACACTTTCACTAGCGGCACTCATTAAAAGAAAATTATTTTTTTCTTCAAAAGTAATTCGTCTTATTATAAAGCTGTTCGTACTAAATAATTGGTTACTTATTTATTGATCATGTCATGACTTCTGATTCATTATTTATTGCTATAATTTTTTTGAATTCAATAAGAAATAAGACAGTAGCCAATACACGAAAGTTGTATAATATTAATATTTACAAACTCCCAGATCGGCTTTGATAAACCTCGCAAATCTATTCAGATATCTCGGTATTATTCAACACTAGTAATAAATATAATTTCTAAATTGTATTTACATTTTTTATTGTATAAAAATATATTGATGTTTCTAATACGCATGATAATTGCTACAAACTTTCAGTTATAGATAACACGAAGTGAATAAATACTTTTTTTTTCTTCAATTTATTTGTGATTTAACTATAGAAAAATGTCGCAGTTTATTTCATCCCTTTACAATGACTTCCTTGCTAAGCTGGTAAGTCGCCGAAATAATAATGAAAACCTTTGATTCCCATAACGTAATTTGGAATACTGTAGAATAAAACTTCCGGATATTTGACCATAGCAATTTTACACTATAGGCAATTGGGCCCTCCCGGATGAAGTGTTCTCAGAAGAGTTGAATACACACAAAAACCAGTGTTTTCATCCTTTTTACATCCCCGGAACGCTAAAAAATGTTCCGTGGACCAGCGACAACCAGATTAATCATACTTACACACGGCCAGTTCTCGACATACGACTATTTGGACTAATAATGGAGTATAAATTAGTAAAAAAATATATTTTTCTGTTTCTTTCAAATATTTGAAAATGAACCATATAAATATCATAATTGGTTGTATTTATGTCTGAATATGTTTTATTTTAATGCCGTCTATTGGATTTTATTTTTTAAGGCTTAAAATATTTTTTGTAGGAAATTCTACATATGATCGTTTCGACTTACATCCAAGGTGGCGTAACGGAACTTTTTACAAGTCGAGAATTGTAAATTTTTGCTTAGGATAATATATTCAAAAATTAACAATTGAAACGTCAAATATATGTTACATAGAATTTTATAGATGAAAGCTAATAAAACCATTTTTTTAGTGCAGCATTTTTTGTAATTAAATATTCTCATTTTTAGTACAAAAGAGAATTTTTAAATCCATGTCCGCTCCCAATGTGGAGCATATAGCCTCCTAATAGAGGTATCTCAACCGAAGTTTTTCTACGAGAACTGTTTGTTACTCAGTCGCTCAACCCCACTTTTTTCAAAGTGAGTAGTAGGGACCGAAGGATAAGGCTAGAACAGAACTAGTGGTTGGCTAATCGCTATTGCTACACCCACTTATTAAAGTATCAGAAGGATGGGAGGAAAGGAAATGAAGTGAATTGACATCACAAACACCCAGTCTTCGATCAAAACTTTGAATTGAATAATTCTCAAATTCACTGTGATCAGACCGGAAATCGAACCCATACCTGCGTGATCGGTAGAGTAAGCTCTAACCAACTGGTCCACAGCAGGCGACAATATATTCTAGCCGAAAAAAAATCGAAACATAAAATTTATCGTGGACCGGTGCCGGTCCGCGAACCATAGGTTTAAGAACACTGATTTAGACCCAATATTGAATAAAACCTCTGCTGGGTAAATTACATTAATATAGAAGTCATCTTGGCACGTTTCTCGCATCCGTCTGATGCCGATTCTTTGTCGCGTGGTACAATTTACAATACTGAATACGTCCTCAGTTATTTGATTCGTTGTCGTTCAATATGTAACGTGAGTGATCATGCTGCGCTGGCGGTTGGGTAGTGTGGTGGGGTCATACGGCAAGGCCAGGGACACGTGTTCTTACCCGCTGGTTATGCGGAGGACGTTTTCTCCATCTCCTCACGAGTGAAGGATATTCGCTGTCTGGTTATTAATAGTCATACTAAATGTAATTGTTTGCCGCTTTGTGTTTTCGGGAGACAATTAAACATATTTCTTTATCCAACTTAGTATATAGATGGCGAATAGAGTATACTAATGAAAATCATTTACAATTATCGTCAGCAGAGATAGCTGTACCTATTCGTTTACATTCAACTGAATACTTAAGATCTAAGGAACAGTTTAAATCATTTATTAAGAAAAAAACACAATATTCCTTTGCACTTAATTTACACTTTTATTTATCAAGCTCAGGACCGGTTTCGCTCATGGTAAGCATTGTCAACTAAATTAACAGTGCTATTTATACAATATCAAATTGAAGTGAAATGGTGGAATAAACAATTGGCATTAAAAATAATTTAGAAATTACAGTAGAAATTATCAATAATTGACTAAAATAACACAACTTAAAATGTTTAAAACCTCCAACATGTAATTCAAAAGATTATAAACGAAAAACCGGTCCTGATTTTGATAAATTAAAATGGAAATTAAGTACAAAGGAATATTATGTTTTTTTCTTAATATAATGTCTTTTCACCAAGACTGAACACTCTAAGAGTGTTAAATCGTTAAATTAGGAAGCTACTATTATATATTTTTTTCAATTCTTTAATTAAAATTCACTACATAAAACTCAGTTGCACAGCGCACAATGACGTCTTGATCGCAATCAATGAATCACCAAAAACATTGATTTTCAATCGATTAATCGACATTTTTTTCACAATAAAAAAACAAGCTACGGCACGGAGAAAAAAAATTAAGCTTTTAGTCATTTATTGATCGATTTGGGATTTAATTACTAGAAATATTTGTATAACTAAAATACCTTGATGTTTTTTCATCTTATTTCTAGTCATTGTCTGACGTTGCACTTCATTCTTTAACGCCTTTTGCTCAAAATTCTCACCGTCTAAATCGCTTATTTGAACCATCTATATTTCAACTTGGCGATTTGTTAAAAAGTGAATTAAAATTTAATATATTTATTACTATAATTTCTATTGTATGCCTTTATAAAATATGCTATTGTGTGCTTAAAATACGTATTTTTTAATATATATATTTAGATTACTATGTAGAATCGTAATATTTGATTAAATATTTACTTCCCAAAGTTCATACCACGGATTTAATATTATTCCTTGATAAAAATCTCGTTCTATATACAAAACGTAATAATAAAACTTCGAATACAATTGAAGATGACGTGAGATCAATGAACCGCTTCACTAATTCAATGCTATTTTTTTTTCTGATGCTTATGTCATGAAGGAGCGTTTTGATTAAATTGTTGCGGGGTATCATTTACACACAGGCTTTGCTTCGTGTTTATATAATATAAAAGTTCGTTGAATTAATTTCTATGGCTTTGTAGTAGGCAGTACCTTCCTATTATATTATATTGAACTCCAGTGCTTATTCATTGTATTATTTTGTATTTGATAATACCAAGTAACCAACTGCACGTATGTAAGTGCACTGTTGAAAAAATATTTACGAGATTATTTATTGCATATGTTCAATGGAACAGATTTTCTTTTTTAACACTACAGATTTGTAAAAATAGAGTTAAGGGGTAAACTATCAGGCTTTCCCGTTACGTAATCATATTTTAACTCACTTTGAAGTGTGCTTTGTTTTACTGTGACTTAAGTTATTCATTTGTATCTAATAATAAATTGATATCTTTGCTTTTTTGGGTGTTGAATTCAAATCTCAAACATAACAATATTCGGCTTTATACCTAATCGGGCTTAACTGCGTCCCAGTGTCAAGCCTGCTAATGAAATTGATGGCATAGTTCCATAAAAATATAAGTTAAAAATTTGATTACGGTGGAACCCCGATCTACCGTTCTCGCATTGTTCGTTTTACCGCATGGATCGTATATTTTTCATAGTCTCGGCCAAACACCCATAAAAACAATGTAAAAGAATCCCGCATTAATCGTTCCCCGATTTACCGTTTTCCTCGATCTATCGTTTAAATATTTTGGTCCCGTCACGAATATTATCCCGATTGACCGTTTTCGTTGAATATTTTTCATAAATAGTTTTGCCTCGCGTTTCGCGTTTTTTTCAGTGTAACAGTCTACCTAGAATCTACCGTTCTCATTATCTTTGTTTTTTGTATGGATCGTTTATTTTTTACTCCACCAAGACCCCGTCATAACAATTTTTAATAATTCCACGTTTATCATTCCCTGATTTATTGATTTCTTCGATCTATCATCCAAATATTATCGTCCCGTCCCAATTATTATCCCGATTGACCGTTTCTGTAGAATATTTTTTTTTCGCTCAAATAGTTTTACATCGCATTTAGTTACATAAATAAATAAGTTTTTTGAAAATTAAACATTTTTTTAAATATTACTTAAAGATTTCCGGCATTATCGGTTTCCCGCATTATTCGTTCATTTATTACGGTCACTTTATAAACGTAGAATCGAGGTTCCACTGTATATTCGAATACCTCTCTTCTAAAGCTTCACAAAAGTTTTCAATCAAAAGAAAAACATCAGTTTTCTCTTAGTTTCATATAAACATAGTTATATTCGAGTTCGAAATATCTTTTTGTAGTTTTGTCAACTTTAATAAATTTTAATTTAATTGAGAAAAATTACCAAATGCGTCACTTAAAAGATGAGGCAAATAATAATTATCACTTACTACAACTCAGTTTACATATGTCAAAACTTTAGTTAGCCATATCTCAAATCTTCCAATTTCCAGTTGTAGCAGTATGGAATTAAACCAGTGAATTTGTCTATTCTTATATTCGAACCGAATTATAACTAAATATTTCAGATTCGTTATCATTATGTTTCGTATGTCCTTCAAGCATTTGTATGCTTTCTTATGTATCGCAGACTATGGAAGTTTTTTTTAAAGTGAATGCCAATTATTTTAAAGTAATGAAAATAGTATTGTCGCAACAATGATTTCACAAAAAAAAAGTCATCTGGTAATGTTTTGCACCGGTCAGTTTTGCCTTCGCTATTGTCACATTAAAAAATAATAAACATATCTGCAAGCACGTGACACATCCGGCCATTGTTGCATTCAGAGTAACATAATGCCCATACATATTAAGCAATAAGATGTCGTATAACTTGCTGTAATAGATTTTGATCAGAACACTGTTAACTAAGAAGCCGAACGAACGTTTTTTTTTATTTAACTGCTGTAATAGAAAATTTTATTATATAACTTATTCTAAAAATTAAATAAATATGACATAAAAACAGTATACTTATATTAATAGAAAAATGTGAAAGCATTTTAACTCTTATGAGATTTCATAACGAAATTTTAAAAATAAACACTTTGTATTTGATTATGTGTGAAATAATGATCATAACATTTCTTACGTGAGCAATCAATATTAACTAGTATAAGATTAATTTATTTTAGATATAAAAAAGTTGTGCACGATAAATATTTATAAGTACAGTATGTAAGACATTCCTAACAGATAATACTTGTAACAATTCAATATTGCAAAAACTAGGCCCTATGTAAGTTTGTCATCAACGGTTAAATTGTAGATATATAATCGCCGATGAATCTTAAAACATTGGTTTTTTTTCATCATATATTGATTGCTATAGTAGACAATGTCAAAATATATTGTCCTTTTCGGCCAATAACGAACGCCCTTTAACGCGTAACATGCCATACTTAAAAATCACGTTCCCTGCCATGATGGCATCTCAGTTTCACTGTTTATTGACAGTATTTAAACCTAAGTTAGAAGCTAAAAAATAATTTTAAAAATGTGTATATGCTAGAATACCTAAAATGATAAATACTTATTGACAATATAAAGAGAAATATTGAATGATTTAATAGCTCAACTGTTTACGATTGCATCATGGGCATTGAGGTGTTTAAAAAAAAATAAGTCAAGTAGAATAATGTTTGGGTGGTAGACTCCGTGATCTTCAGATGCGGTATCCACGAGCTCAAATCCCACTTTGGACTTTCTTGGAGGGTACCTTACTTATTGTATACAAATACTATTTTACTCAGATTGGCTACGAATACTAATTATCGTGTTGTAGCTTTACAATATGACTGAAATAAAGAAAAAGGTAGGTTAGTTAGGAGAAGCTTCGCACGAGTTCGGTTCATCTCGGGATAGGGGCGTGTCCATCAGATTCGATACACGGTCGATAATCAATTTGTCTGGAGGCCCTGTTTTGCACAGGGCTGGAGAAATTACCATAAACATATTTAAATTCGGATAGAATTTTTTTTTTCATTTTACCAGGATTATTATACCAGTCGATATATCATAAATAGCATGCTAGTTTATTTTTTTCAACAGTCAACTGAGGATAATAGGAGATTTGAAAACTTTGACAGAAAGCTTTTTCGACCTTGCTCATTTTTTCTGTTTTCAACCGATACTTAGTTTTACTTTGATAATATTAATTTTAATGCTTCAGATTTTCTTTTGTGTAATAAGAACTTATTTTTACTTCAATCTGCTAGCTTTCCTTTCCTTGATATTTACTTATCGCAGGTAGTTGAGTTCGAGCGGCGAATTGTTCCCTCTTTCGATAGACTACCTTTTAGCTTCTTTGTATAACCGATTTTTTTAATACAAAATAATATGTGACTAAAAATAATAAAGTTAATGTATTGTTTCTACCAATATTTAAATTAATTTAATTTTAAGTGTAGATGGGTACTTGGGAAGAATTTTTTGTTTTTTTTTTGACATACACGTCCTTCTAGAAAATTTCATAATACATCGCTACCAATATTATTTTTATATACAATTTCCGTTTATTAAACCGTTTTAAAATCTAAAATTTATTTTATTTTAGTAACTAGAATGAATAAATAAATAATTATACCATTATTTATCTCAGACAGTAATTAAAATGCTTTTCAAACATTTATGATAATTAATTAAATACAAATGGCGCACATCGTAGACTTTCTATTATATTGTTATAAAACAAAAGAATTTTAAGTGACGTTAAGTAAGTTTTTTTTATAGTATTGTCTGTATTAGAAAGCTTGCTTTTTTCTTGAAAAATATGAAATATTTTTTATTCATTGATTGTCCGCACGATTGCTGTAATGGATTTTTTTTAAGTTGACTTGTTTATACCACTAAAAATTCACAAAAGAAAACACATTTTTTCGTTTGGTTATTGATTCTATTTGTGTATATAAATAATATTATATTAATAATTACACGTTTGGCATTTCATTAATTTAAAGTATAACTTATAACTACGGTAACATATTTCTGGGTGATAGCATTCCAAATGAATGTCTCAAGGTTTCAAGGTTTTCTCATCTGCCAGCATTAATGCAAGAATATTTTGACCACCATGTAATTTATAAGAATTTTAGTGTATTAACTGTCAATACTTGGGGAAAGGCATTATATTAAGAAAAACACTTTGTACTGGTTGGATCAGTTGACAATGCTCGCCATGAGCGAAACCGGTTCTAAAAAAAGTGGAACAATGTAGAAAAGAGTATCGTGTTTTCCTTATTATAATATTTTTAAAATGTACTATTACGTAATTATTATTGTTTGTAACACTTTTTCTAAATATAAAGTATTAAATATTTTATAAACAATTTTGATGCAGATTTAAAAGACGACTGACTGCCTTGCATAATAAACGTTTATGACATCAAGACGTACATACAATATTTATGTAAACCAAGTTCAATAATGATTATATAATTTGTCGCCATTCGCTGGCACTGCCCTTGTTTTGTGGGAACACAGCGCAGGGCTGTGTTTCTAATTAATGCCCGTCCTTTTTGTTCCACTGTGGCGGCAGGGTTGATTAATTTCTACGCACGTACCCATGATATTGTTCACTTCCATTTTTCACAACACTCCATCGCCACTTCGGCGACTTAGTTTTGATACAACAAAGTTTAAGTTTTTTTTTAAAAAAAAACATGAGTTATTTAGCTTCCATCACGTGTCTTACGCACACATTTCTGGCATGTATCTTATATATGTATATATTGATCCTTCAAATTAATTCCAATTAACTTAGAAATTCAGATTTAATAATTTTACAATGTATATTGTAAAGCCTACTGTGTACCCAATAAGTATAACTGACGCATTGCGTGAATGAGCGAGCTCCTACATTTCTTCTTATGAATTTCGATTTTTTTTCACCAGTTTCTTTTTTTGATACAAACGGTATTGTAATATTTTGAATAAAGTCACACAGATTGCTTTATTCAAGAGCGGTTCAATTGTCATTGGGTGTTATATATACACGATACCATTACTGTTTTTAATTTCCGATTTTATTTTCTCAACGATATTGTTTCTTGTTTGGAGGGTCTTTAAAACAGACATCGAATATGGAAATATTCTTCAGTGTGCCATTTTCATTGAACGCTAACGCGATGCTTGTATACGATATTAATTTAAATTTTAATCAAAATAATCCCTTGAGCTGCAGCTATTTCTAGTTTGCATTCAGAATTTATTTTATGCATAGGTTTGTAATTAACACTCCGTATGCAAAAATGTACCTGCTTAACTGACTAACTAGCAAAGAGGATTGTGTAAGAATTTACTTTTTTAATTCCTTACACTATAGGCATATACCATAGTTAAAAATACCTTTTAACACGTTCAATGCTGAAAACGTGCGGTTTCATTGTTTATTTAACTGTTTTTTTCGTGACCGTCGTCAAACAGATTGGTAGCACGTGCCAATTCGTAGATGTCTTTGATTGTTTTTATTTTTACTACGGGCTGGTTCTCAATTTTGGATTTTAATATATTATGTATTCACTTTATAAATTATTGAAGTAAAATGGATAGAAAAGTATATATAATATTTTGTATTATACTCCAAGCAGAGATTGAGAACGAACCCTTAGCCGAAAAAAAATAATAAAGATAACACTCTAGCTGGCACGCGTTACCGTTTTGTTTGACGACGGTCACGACAAAAACATTTGGATAAAAAATGAAACCTTGTCAGACGCATTTTCAGCCCTGAATGTGTCAAAGCAATCATCTCATCAAACATAAAAGTTTTTAAAAGAATAATGGATATGTGGGAATTCGAGTATCATCGTTGTCTTTTCTAGTGTTAGTAATATTTTAATAATATCCGTAAAATTTTCTCTATGATAGCATATCTTGTTGTTTTTCTTGTTTTATTAGCTAAGTATAACAATTTAGTGAAAATAAAATCTTTATTCATCTTATATTATTTGAGCTACGTATGTCGTATTTTATTTAATTAACGTGGCATTTTTTCAATACTAATTCCAAATGTAAGACACAAAAAACGCTTTACGTAAATGGCAACATTTTGATCGATGTATGTCATAATTTGACATGCACAAACTGAGCGGCGAAAACTGCCGAGACCTACTGCTATTTTTCTAGAGAATAAAAACTGTAATAATTATTATGTAATTTGTCAAAAGCGAGAAAACAATTACCCATGCAAGTTTCTTTGTCCAACGTTGCTTTTTCTCTCAATTTAAAATGCATAATATGTAACACGGCGTAAGTACGTCGAGCGCTTTTTTATGTCACTGATCATTTAAATATTTCCAAAGAAAAGTTTTTTCGTTTTTTTTTTATTATTTTAAATCGCTTTCCCACGCGGAAACTGTTCCTATTTTGCCAAGCATTGAATAATTTGCGTGTTTGCCTAATTTAAAATGGGTGATGGATTGCTTTCAATAAATAAAATTGGTTATGTATTTTGTTTAATAATAACAAATACTTTATTTAATTAATCATATTGTACGTAAAACGTAAGTCACTGTTCGCTATCTGAACTGATAAATGTTCCCCGAAAACCTGAATAAATGAAATATTTAAATTCACTGTTTTATCTACATGAAAGATTCGTAGATTATGGATATATTACTTTTAAGAATATTCTAACTTTATTAGTTTGTTATCATATGTATCAACTCAAATGTATACTAGTAATATGTTGCTACCATTTGTATGTTAATTATTATTTCAAGTTGTTACAAAGATTTACGGGTCACTTAAATTTCTCGTATTTAAATTATTAGTTAGCATCAGCAAAAATAGAAGATGAACAAACAAAAAGTTGACGATAACCGTATGCAACGATAAATCGCTCAATTATTTGTTTACGCAAAATAACAAAAAGTAATTTTATATTCAGTTTTAGCTATCTATTTGCATTACAATGGGCACAATGCAAACACAGGAAGAGTTTTTATTTCAATTATAATCTTGCAATGGAGAAATGAGTGCAATCAACTCGATATCGAAATTATCGAAATAGAAAAAATGTAATTTTCCGTTGCTGTGAAAGTGATTTAAGCAATGAATTCTACAATAGATTATGAACATTTAATACTGCACCGAAAACTTATAATATATATTCTTAAGGACGAGCGTGACCATATGGTCACAGTAAACGGCGTTGTCTATTGATACCACTATTCATCCTTTTACTACCTGAATATAACGATATTCAGCAACGGCTTTCACTCATATTTGGTTAAGAAGGGTGCAGACTTCAGTAAGTCATCAGCCTCGAGGACTGAAACGGCCACCAAAAGCACATGCGATTTTTTGAATTTCCGTTTTTTTAATGGACTTTTTGAAACTGTCATTTTTTTTTATCAAAACATCAAATTATTTACAGTTTTTTTGGTAATATATTTGTATTGAAATTATGTTGATCTAAAGAGGTCAATTGTAAATATTTTAAAAAATTCCACGTTTATCTATATTTCGACCCCGAATATTTGCGTGCCCATACGGTGCCACTCGTCCGTACACAATATTACACGGTAAAAAAGGATTAACATGGCCAAATAGTCATGCGGGGATTCTATACAACAACTTTGCGTTTTTTTTTTTTTGTAATTTTTAGGAATAAAAGTTATCCGTGATTTCAATATGGCTTAAAAAAAAATTTTATCGAAAAAAAAGCTCTCGTCTCTGGAGGGTTAATCAACGTTGTTTTAATATAACATCAAGATGCAGGGTAAGAATAGAGAGATCTTATCTTGTTATTTCATCTACAATATATAAAAACGCATGTTTTTTTTACTTTTATTCGAACTTACTCAATCGTACCGATGCACAATACATTCTGTATTGTGTCCCATTTCTATTACTCATAGCAATCGGCTATTGTTGACGAAATAAATCGAAAATAACTGAAGCTTTTCACATTTCTATACAACTTCACGATTCTAACGCATACTGGACCATGGAGTATACATTTTCGGACCCACGATTTTTCGAAATGAGTTAATCCAAACAATACACACGGAAATAAATCGGTTATGCAGAAATGGCGTAGGCATCTGATATATTATTCAAACAAAACTAAGATACACATTTCCTTCTCAATACTACGTTTCAATGCTATGAAACAATGTAATTTAATGCAATAATATCAACTTTCGAAAGGAAAAAGGACGTAACCCACAGTTTTTCAAAACAGCTTTTTTTCGATAATCACAATGTATCAAACTTGATACACGTTCCATCAAAAGGATGCAAGCTGCAAATCACGATTAAGTATCTAAATTTAGCTTTTAAGTTTGAAAAAGATGACCTTGTAAAAAATTCAAACCAAGAAAAAAGACTGAAATAAAGGTTTTTTCTAAATAATTTCTTTAGTTAATACTAGATTATGTTGATTGACCACCAGTTTAGAAGTCTTCGTGCACTTCAAGGTTGTGTATAATTCATAATTTGCATATGGCCCAAAATCATCAAAACACGTTTTTTGTGCCTCCTGTAACAATTTATATGTGTGGGTTACGTCCTTTTTCCTTTCCACAGTCGATATGTATTATCATTTTGGTCTTATTCTCTGGTTTTTATTTAACATTGTTTTTTTTAATACAGTTACAGACGTTACTCATATCTAGCGCCTTCTTCTGAAAATTTTTACCAGTTCCACTCCTAATGTGGAGCATATGAATTTATAATGAAGTTTTTTTCTATATATTTCTTTTTCTACAATAACGTCTCTTGCTTCGAAGAGAGTTAGTATAGAAAGAAATGGTCTAGGACTGGACTAATAGTAAACTACTCCTCATTCTTAGAATTGGACGGGTGGAAGGGAATTTTAATTTGACAGAAATGATTCCAAAATTAAACTGGGTTTTGAACTTGTGAGCACAGTTACCCAAGGCATTGAGCTAATATTTTATGTTGTATGGTCGATATTAATCGGTTCCGACTCTCACATTTCATATGTTTGGTTAATTTGAACAATTAGTGTTGATTATAATTATCATGTAGGCATTTTTTTTTTAAATATGTATGTACATAAATTTTTAGTTCAATGTAACATACTCGACATCAATACTTCTTCTTTATGAAGATATTATAAATACATTAAAATGTTTTAGTATTGAAAATATAATATTAGTTACCTTGCACCGAAAGAATGGACAGTAATTTAATTATAATTTACTTCATAACATCGACAGCCATGGAACAAATAAAAACAAAACATAATCGATTTTCGCCTAGAATTCGTACACATTAATAAAAGCTATAGATGTAATATAAATCAATTGCTGGTTAATAATATTGTTTTTGCTCTACTGTATAATAGTTTAAAGTGATTTACTGAGCCTTAAAAGCTATCAGCCATCATTTTATCCACATGATTCAATTTTATTTTCTCTAGTTGTATTGTTACACCTTCGTAAAACATACTCTTATAAATATCATCAAACCATCTGGAATTGTTCCACCGCGTAAAACATTCTTTTTCGCCAATGGCGTTTAATTTTTTCATTCGTAAGAAATTTTAATAGTCATCGAAATGTCAATATTCGGCCATTAATTATGTTATCATTTTCATTTTTTGCATAAATATTTTTTTATAAAAGAACACAAAAAAACTAATTGTGTGTTTTATTCTCACCTCCGGCAATTTAGTGAATCAGATTGTCAATAAGATTAATCATTTTAATCACATATTTGTTTTATACATTCTAAGATATTAATCTTTAAACGATTTTTTAAACATATATTCGCTATCTCATGCAATAATTCATTTTTAATAACTGCATAACAGTACAAAATATAATCATCGTAATAAAACAAGTTTTTTTGTATGGCATTTACGAATGATCATTAGAAAATTTACTATTTTGATTGTTGGTAATAATTCTATCACAATCTCATTGAAACATCATGTTCGACCGCCATATTCCAAGGTATATCTTATTTATGCTTGTTAGGCCGAAACAGAACAATTCGATTTATGGGGTATTTTTATCAAAATATAATATAATATTGGAATTTATTCATTCACCAATTGGAATACAATTCTGAGCTAAACATTCATCTGCTGAAATCATTCGGTCACATATTGGCAGTTAAATAAAACAAAAAAGGTATTCGTATCCACAATCTATATATTAATAGTCGATAATGTTCGTCTGTCTGTCTGTCGGTCCCCGATTTCGCCTTTTCGATTACGCCAAGAAAGACGGTATACAAATTTGAATTAATCTAAAAATTCCAAAATAATTAATACTGCATATAATTTTCGTGTAGTGTATTTTTTTAGTAGAAAGAATAAAGTGTTTATTTCTTCTTCTACGAAATATATTTGTTAGCTAACTAAAACATTTTAAATTTAATTTAATTTAAAACATTATATTATTTACAATTTAAGTACTGCAGGGGTGTCGATATATGTCCCGATATCTATTTCTTCTTCTACGAAATATATTTGTTAGGAAACTCAAACATTTAAAATATTCTAAACATTATATTATTTACAATTTAAATACTGCAGGGGTGTCGATATATGTCCCGAGATCTATTTCTTCTTCTACGAAATATATTTGTTAGCAAACTTAAACATTTCAATTATTCTAAAAATAATATTATTTACAATTTACAATTTATTTTTCACGACAGTAAATTTTCTGACTACTTAAAAATGCAACAAAAATCCCCCCCGTTGAGGTCAACTGGCTGACAGATAGTAACGACTAATAACTCGTCCGTCCAAAATAATTTTGTATACAACAAAATGATACAGTTGTCTTATTTTGTAATGAAATGCAAAAGAATCTCCTTTCATTTGTTTACTATCTTATTCTTCATATGAATTTTCAACTGGTAGACAAGTAAACAAATGAATGATTTTAAACGTAATTTGATATTGTTAATAATTGTAAGTAATATCTATAATAATCGCACACATGCAAAGCACTGAATAGCAGTACATTAGTTAGAATAGTTTTTAGCGTGGGTGTTGCCGCAATGCACCGAATATTTTATTAATGTTGCATACAATAAAACAATCGTCATGTTATGTTGCCATTATGCAACAGTTTAAATTTATTAACCGATGTGAAATGCAATATGGGTGGGTTCAAATGCTGTTTGAATTCAAATATGAATAATTAGAATATTACGTCCTGTCAAACAGAGGTTTTTAACATGCCATAAATGACTTCTGTAGGTCGATAGCAAGCCATTATATCACAATAAGCTTATATTACATATATATATTATCTATCATCATCATTATCTTAAGTTATTTCTATTTTACTTACTTGTGACGGCTTGTAGATGTTACTTGCAACAGTGACGTTTAATTTGATATGATTCCTGTATTTCTATTCTATAGTTCTCTCAAATCCGGACGTTGTTCTTTATAACAGAGAATTATCTCACTGAAATGTGTACATAACTAACGTATTTTTTATTTAATTATTTATTCTTGTTGCTTAAAACAACAAACAGTATAAACGTTTCTGTAACTTTAATTTCAGTAAAATTTTGTTTTAAAACGAGGGCAAGACGAAAACGAAAAGAACTGTAAATTCTCGACGGAACAAACAAAATTGGGAACTTATGTTTTTTACCATGTCCGCTCCCAATGTGAAGCATATGGACTCCTAATGTTAGTTATGTTACAGTTCAATAAACGTGTTAAAATTATTTTATTTAAGATAATGTGATGTAAATCCACATTATTTCCTCTCCTCCCATCCTTCTGATCCTTTAACAATTGGGTGTAGCGATAGCTATTTGTCAACCACTAATATCCTGTTCCAGCCTTATCCTTTTTTCCCGACTACTCACTTTGAAAAAGTGGGGTTGAGCGACTGAGTAACAAACAGTTCTCGTAGAAAAAAAATCTGTTGAAATACCTTCATTAGGAGGCCATATGCTCCGCATTAGGAGCGGACATGGATTAAAAATATTGTATATATTTTCCAGTGCATTTTGACTCTGTAATACTTCTTAAGTACCAAGCAGGTACATTTAATTAGACCAAAACCGAACAAGAACATCGAATAAAAAATATCAAAATTTTCTATATATATCTTTTATTTTGAAACTTCGAAAAACGGTTGTTTCAAACGTGGGTGTTTGTATAAGTCCCAATTGCAATCTTTTAAAATTTGCTGTCGAAAACAATTGATTTAATTTTAGTTCTACAAACCTTTATTTGGTACACGATTTGAATTAAAGAAACTAAGCTACAACCTAAATATTTGTAATTTAATTACCGTGCATAATATAGTCAATTAGCGAAATGCATTCAATCATCACATTTTAAAAGTAAATAACTTTATTTTATTTATCGTGCCGTTTATACTTTATTGGTCACATAATTTGGTTAGTATGTATTTTTTACCTTTTTGGAATTCAAACAAAAATCGACTTCAATCATTCTTATTTCATATATTATTCTTTATTATTCAAACATTAAATTTTATCATTGCGGGGAGCAGTCAATTAACATGGACCAAAATATAGCCCCCTGGGTGTGATTATTTCATCTCATTATTCTATTCCTGGGGTCGTTTAAAGTTTAATCTATTCTCTCTGTTCACTATTAAAATTCCAAACGGCCGTTGCTCAATAAATTACACCCAGGTATTGCTTCCAATGTGAACGTTCAACTTTCGAATGTTGAAACTTACGCCACTTATCACACGAGTGATAGCGTCGATTGTTTATGAATATGATGTAACTTATCTTAAACTAGCGAGGGCTATTTCGATAGTTGTCAAAAAAATATTCACCTTATTTTTATTCTCTATTTGTTGAATAATGCAAGTAAATTTTATTTGAATGTAGATTGTGTTTCGTATGAAATTTAATTTAGTGAAGTTTATTATAGAAGTTGATCATTTCGTGAATTCTATAACTCATATTAGGTACCAAAAGAATCTGTGTTTTTGTGTTGTGTTTGATTGAATATGTATTCATACTTTGTTAAATTTGTAATTAAAATGTAATAATTTTCGTAACGTTGCATAATCTTTTTACAGATTAGTCTTATGTGCATTATAAAATATGAATATCCCAAAAGTAAACTTCAATTCATCCAAATTGATGTGATAAAAGCCGAATTCAAACTGGTTAAATATTTTTCTCGGCTGGTTGGCATTCTTCGTCAATCTTTTGTGGTTTCCCTCAAAACATGAAAAACTTCAACAAAATTAAACTTAGCTGCAGATTGTCTGGAGCTTTTCCGATGTCAACAACATAATAAATCATGAATGACACACGACAAAATTTCAAATCAAAAACTGATAATTAATTGCTGTACTTAAATTTACCGTTTGTTAATCACAAGTGACTTAACGTATAAAATATTCGGTCACATCGTTGGATGCTTTAATTACAAATACATATTTTAATTGATTATATATTTACATAAATTTTCTCCATAATTTTACTCTTTTGACCTGTGATTATTTGGTTATTTTTTTTAAATCAAATTTAAATGTTATAGCTATTTGCCGATGCACAAAAAAAACACCTGTTTTAAACACGATGAATATTAAAAACGTAACCAACAAACAACTATCCAACATTTTAAACAATAAATTCAAAAATTACATTCGACATTAACTTGCCGAGACATCTTGTCAGCACATTCTGATCACCTACCAAGCTTATTTGACTGTGGTTCAAGATGCGCATCGTCAGCCAACTATCCAAGTGCGCCTCTGTTGTTTATAAGTTATCATTCGAATGATATGTACGATTAGGTATGTTGCAACCAACACAACTCAACACATTACCCGTGATATTTTTGATGATTACCTTCATTTATTTAATGCCTCCGTATTTTTTATTTTTACTATTTCGGATTAACTTGATTACCCTCGCTCACGCCATGAAATTTTATTGCATTTTATATCGTATCACTCTCGATGAAATGCAAACATTCGCTCGATTCGAAGAAATGATACTTATTCAAACCGAATGCATGATTCAATGTAGATACTCTGTTTTCAACGTTTTAAATTCATATACCCAGCCGATCTTTTGCATTATATATTATTTATTTTGTTTATTATTTATTGAGATGCCAGCTTAAAAATACAATGATATCCCTTGATCAAAATAATACTATGTAAATAAATAATGCATTTCTCCATATTTTTCTTTAACGGATAGTTGAAAACGCGGCGGAGTAAGAATAACTTTCAACTACCCTTATTTTAGCGTTCTTTCCAAAAACTCTTGAAAACAATTTTTTTAACTATTGACTGACGTCATATGTTTTAATTGTTGTACTTGTATGATATATTCCTGGCTGGAATTTAACTTGTTACATATTACAATATTGTACAATATATTATCACAACCATGTAACTAATTAAGATTTTGTATCATGTCCGCTCCCAGTGTGGAGCATATTGAATCGTAATGGATTAAATCTTAGTTTTTCTACGAGAACTGCTTGTTAGTCAATTGCTCAACCTCTTATTCCAAAGAAATATAATAATAGGGCAACGGTAGGACTAGTGGTTATCTTATCGCTCTTGCCACGCTCCGTTTTTTTTAAATATAATAATTGGAAGGGGGAATCCAAGCCACTGGTGAGTGGTGACCACTCGACCACCCGTTACTAATTGAGAATACATCGTTGGTATTTGATATAACGTTTTTGTATTCACTTTTTCTCCAGTAAAACCTTTAAATCCATTTTTTGCTACTTTTGTTTAATATTATTTCAAATATGTTTTGTCAATGTCTTTAATCAATGTGTTTAAATTTTTTTTTCTATCTAAACGAAACCAGTCCAGTTTTTATTATTAAAAACGATTCAATGCAAATAGCTGCCAAATTCATTATTTGAAATATCATAAAAAAATAGTTGTTTTTTTATCATGAACACGTTTATAGCTTGCGAAGTTTATATAATTAAAATCGATTCTTTTTAACTGTGTTCTTTTAAACAGTCATTGGTTTAAATTAATGACAAATGATTCATCTGCTTCATCGGCCTCATTTTATTTCATTAAAAAGGTGGACAGATAGACATTTGAATGACATCTTATACATAATCCGATGTTTCACCAATCTGTTACAATACTAGAAATAAAATCTGCCTATTGTAAAAACATTGACCTTCATCGCAATATGGACTTGCAGATCTGTCATTTTTTTTTTCGTTTGAAATTCAAATCGATTGTTCTTGTAATGGATAGCTGTCATTAGTTTAAAAAAAGAATAGTTCAATCCCACCTGTTGGTACCATATTAGATTATCGTTTATTTATACACCGACAAAAGAATAATTTTGAAATGAATCAATATTTAGGCTTTTCTTGTATATAAAATAACATGTCGGATTTGTAGAGTAGTGGTTAAAATTTTGCTTGACGTTTCTGGTGATTGTGTTTTAATATAGAATACAAAATTATGCTTTCCCGCCCTTTCCATGCTTCTAGTAAAAAAGGAAAAAAAACCCGGTCAAACTAATTTTGTATTTAAAATCGAATAAGAATCAATTTTTATTAAATGGTTCTGAAAAAGGCAAAACACGTGTCACAATTTGTTACACAACCTTTAGTATAACACTATTTTATTAATTTAAATTATATAGATTAATCTTTCTGGATCCTCTGCATCGCAATTTGTGATGTTGTTTTCTTCTGTTTTTAAGTATTATAATAATTACCATGACACATTTAAAGCTGTGTCCAAATACACATACATCTGATATTTATAATTTTTATACGGCCATTTTGATGTTTGACAAGGAAATTGTAATAGCAAATTTCTCAGCTCCAATTACTTTTAAAAATTACAATAATATTTATCAAAAAATAAAAGACTTTGCTTCTAATTTATTTTGTGTTGAGTTCGTTTAGACTTCCGTTGGTTCAGTTATTTATATCTGAAGCTCGCCTTTCAGTATCTCCCAGGCTTTCAAGAACACTTATGTATCCACAATACGTTTGAAATAAAAATCATTTAACCAATAATAAAATTAACAAATTGGTTAAATTCTAACCCCAAATTAAACACAAGCAAACAAGTTTAAATTACGATACATCTGTGATATGAAGTCACATTTTTTAAGAATACTAAATTTAAATTTAGAACACTTGATGATCACATCAATGCGATCTAAACGTATGACATACTCTCATTAAAAAAATATTTAATGAAGAGCCAGCTTGAAAAGAGAACAAGGCGAGGAAGTTCGTTGCACCCGATAAACAGTTTTAGACTTTTCCGCCCTCCCGCGAAACTGTCCGCCGACGCCGACATTCTGTCTGGCGTGTTCATTTTTTCATTACTATTTTGTAATCCGATTGTCACATGTATTTTTCATTTTATCTTACACTTGTATTTGTAAACACTATATTGAAATACACAAGCACGCTTCAGTTTTGTTTATTCAGCAATAAAGTATTTTTAAATAACTCTAACAAGTTTCCTTCATTGAAAATGTCTCTTAATAATTATTACTTTAAACATAATTGAATATCGTATAATTTAAAACCACGCGCAGGAATATTCATAAAAATAGAACTTAATTTTGGTCAGTAACATTCGAGGGAAAAGTATCACAGGGATATATCTACATAAATATAGTTTTAAGTTTACTGAGGTAAAACATTATTTACTTTTGTGCTTCTAATATTATAATTTCATTTTTAGATATCCTCTACGTATCTTGTTAACAGTTGTATGTACGAGATATATCTTTGTGTCACCAATAAATATAATTATAGCATTGTCAAAACCGAACTCAATTCAACACGCATTTTTGTAGTCAGACCCCAGTGATTCTAAGATCTCCATTATTATAGTTAATTTAATTGTATTTATATAAATAACTATTTTTTGCTGAATAAACCTCACATAGTCATAGGATACAAAGAAAACCAAAGTAAACATGAAATCATTTGAATATTAATCATTGTTATTGGTAACCACAATATTTGACAGTGCATCTTATTTTTTTTTTCGTTTGGACCGATATGTTTTAAGAAACCATTCCTTAAATATGAATTCTTAACTGAAAATTATATTAATCTTACTAGGATGCACAATACGCGTAGAATTCTTTTAGCGGTCTGCTTATTTTATTTTTAAATATTATGTTGAATAAAGCCTTTTTTACACACTTTTTCGATTATCTTTCTGGCTATATTTACGATGAGTGATTTTCCCTTCGCGTCAAGAGTATACACAAATTATACGACACAACATATTAATACTTAAAGATCTCATCTATAGTCAAGTATGTGTTTACTCTTAATGTCCGTCTTGAAATTTGGTACAAAGTCGCTTGAGGATAAATTTCTACATCCAAGTACCAATGCATTTTTTTCCGAAGGATCTCAAAAATATTATTATGCGTGCCTAACGAAAAGCTTCGGCCCTTCCAGCATTTAAAAACCAGTTTTTTTAAGCACACGCATGTCTATAGTAATACAATAAAGGTACAGAACAAATTACGACGTATGCAAAATACAAAATATTCAACGCAGCTTGAAGTGCAGGTTGGCTTTTAAAGACATGTCTGGGTCGTTCTTTTGATCTTTTTTTCCATTTTGCATCGCGCAAACTACTTTCGCTTGTTGCATACAAAGAAAGTACTCTCGAGTCCCAATTTATACAGCCCTTGGCAACTTGCCGAACAGCGGGCGTCTTCCTGTCTGGTCATAGCGTATTTTTTATTTGTTTTCTATTGATGTGAAGTTAGCGTTCTACGCTTAGAAAATATAGTTCGGGTATTAATTAATTGACTAATTATAGATTAAAGCACTTGAATGGAGAAAAAAAACTGAAGATAATGAAATCTCAATAAAAAAGTTTCCTCGATTAAATGAATATGTCTTACATACTATACTGACCATAGTGATATTAAACGTTGTCACTTATCAGAAGCGGTATTCGCGTAATCGTGGTTGCACTAAGTTACCTTCACGCAGGTTTATACTTTTTAAATTTCGCAAAAATCGTTCGCACTATAAATTAATAGCGCTGTTTTTCATATACACATTGTGTTTCAAAGAGATAATAATGATATAATAAATAAAGGCACAGTCTTAGCAAGGTCTCCTAGTAATATATTTTTTTTAAATTTAACAAGTAAGACCATGGAAAATTCTGATTCTGATCAATTACTTCTCCAGCTCATTTTAGAGTTAATGAGTTTTATTAAAAATTGAAGGGGGCATCATCTAGTGTCAATAATTACTGACCGCACAAAATTTTCGAATATCAAAAAAAGCAAAACCATAATCAAATTTGCTCAAAAAAACTGGGATATATTTTTTTCGTTTTTTTTTGTATTCTCTAGAATACTCAACGCTGCACCCACCACCACCGGCTATGGCTTCACACTCTTCTTACGGGTTGTATTCCTCAGCGTTACAATGTTATTGTGTTCATTTATTTTTTACCTCCCGGCATATCCCTCAAGACTTGGTTGCATGCACCACAGTGTGCAGAATGTTTGTTTGATTGATTGATTATGTTATAATTTACTTTCATTTTACTAAGACTATTTCTTTTTTTACTGAAACTATAAAATTTGTTAAATATTTTGCATTTCTGCACCTCGTTTATGTATTTTGTGTAAAAACACGACGATATTATTTAAATTGTTGCGAAAAATTATTCAATGCGGTGAATCTTCCATTCTTAAATTCCGAACAATGCAAACTTGCGGTTTTTTTTAAGACAGGTGGCGCCACGACCGCCTTCCTTCGTCGGTGGTATCCGAAAATGTTACTGCCAAAATGATTAATGCTCTGTAATCGCTAATCACAATGGGATATTTATGCATTAGCGCGATAATAAATTAACATATCAATGTATTCAAACTGCTGATTTGCAACAATATTGCCGGAATTTGCAGAACAAATTTTGTGAAGGATATAAAATGCAAAGGCGCTCGCTTTTACGGCCATATTAATGTTCACCGAGAGCAATATAACTGGATTGAACAATAACTGGCATGTTGAATGTTATCAATGATATTACACCAAAATAAACATAGATTCCTGAAAAGCAATGTTTGATTCCGATCGTTAGTCATTTTTTTTACAATGAAAGTAAATATGCACATATATTTTACCCTCTACCATAAAATCGATTCTTTTAAATTTGGTGCACAATATTTTAATAATGATAGTTTGCATTTCGAAATGGCTAAATTTAAAGTAAATTTTAACAATGACAATTTTATTCTTGAATAAATAAGTAAATTAACTTTTTACTATCGTTGTACAAAACAGTTCAAAATATAATGCTTACTCACAATACGCAAAAAAGTCACTTTATAGTTTTTGTCAATATAATAAATATCAGAAAACCCCATTAATTTTTCTTGAAAAATATTCAAATAAATTTTAGGCGTGTGAAACAAAGTTCATTTATATTTCCCGATAAGTAATTTATATGTTTTTTTTTACTGTGCTCCGATTCTTGATCAGACATCTGTAGTACTCATTTAATTAATTACATTTTTAATTAAATGTAAAATAGTACAACAAAGTAATTAGAAGATCGTGTATTGATCCACACTCACGGACTATGTTTTTATTTATACATTTAATAATTATCTATATGATATACAGAGGCGCCTTTGCTTATGTGCAACTTAATTTTGACCAGCATTTTTTAACAAGTTATCTGTTTCTGATGATTTATTTTATTACTGGTTTTTAAAATCGCTTTTAAGCTCTTTTAATTATGGCTTTATCACGATATTCGTTTAAATTAAGGGATTCAATGCTATAAATCAGTACTCGGAAATTATTTTGTTACAGGATTATATGGAATCTTCGTTATTGTTTTAGCAAACCGATCATTTATTTGTTTTGCATAGATTATTTTATAAGAACACACTACACGTTTTTTTTCACTGCGATAAAAACCCAAATATATTTTTATCGAATCAATAAAAAATATTATTAAATAAATTGTGAAGTGTTCACTGTCGTAGTGGAAAGGCAAAAATATAAAAATACTCTTTTTTAACAAATCCATATATGTTTATTATAAGCAGGACCGGTTTTACTGTCGTAATCATTTTGACTAATAAGAATATAATTAAAATCTATAAATTCTTTTCATATTTCTATTACCATTTTTTTGACATGATTAGAAGTATTTCGTAAATGATTTTTTTCTTACAACCTTATTAGTTTAATTTCGTTTACTTGTTATTCACCCGGCATATATGTATTTTTATCAGTTGAAAATGTCTTGATCTTATTAAATAAATGTGAAATTAGTTAACTAATGTTAGGTACTGTAAAAAAACCATTTCTTTACTGTAAATATTTCATACGTTATCTTTGTTGATCCTATTATGTCAAATTTGTGCACTATTTGGCCGTAATATTTCAAAATTGGAACTACACGTTGTTGCTTTTGTTTCCCGTCAAAATGGCCGCTGAGGTTCTAATTTAAAATTCAAACAACGCACAGTTTGCGCAATTCTAAGAACATAGAAACAGAGTTAGCGGGTGGAATAGACGGTCAAATTAGATATAGCTAATGAACAAGTGGAACGCATTCGTAATTGAATAGACATGCGGCGGTAATGGAAGTGTTCTTCTGACAACTGCATCGGATACATTGACAATGTGGCTGCCAAAGGTCATTACGGACACGTCATTTGTTTGAATTTAGAACAATGCAATAGTATTCTTTTTATGTACGATTACATCAATCAAGCTAATGTCTCTACAACTTGTACTCTACATATTATACATTTTATTAGTACGTTTATAATTACAAGATTTTATGATGAGTCGTGGTCAACGTCGTCGGCTTCCGTGACGGATCTCACGGGCTTAATTCCCAGTACGAATAGCAATTTTTTCATCGACTTCTGCTCGAAATCATGAATGTTTGTGATGTCTAAAAAAAATCTAGACGCCCTTCCAATCATAAAAAAATGGGTGTAGCGAAAACGAAAAGTAAACACCTATGTAGTTATGTCACTCCCGACTCCGACACCACAGATCTGCTTTTTATCTTTACTCTCTTTGAAAATAAGAGAAATTAACCCAACTGTGTAAGCAGCAGCTCTCGTTGAAAAAAAATCCATTTACATGTATATACTCCACATTGGAGCATTATGTCCTTACAATAGAGGTATCTCATTATATGATGAGCCACTTATCACAAACAAGGCCAAATAAATGTGCATTTTTTTATTATCTGTCAATTTTTTCTCCATTTCTTAATAACTTAACACCTTTTTCACCAGGTCTCGACACAATAAATGACTTTCTACACACCTTCGACAAGGCCCTCAGTGCTATATACGCAATGGCTTAAATAAATCACCTGGATACAATGTAATATTGTACACATATCAAAATGTCTGAAATTAAATATTATGACATTTTATGACAGTGTCGAAATGTGTAATAAAAATATCATGGACTAATAAATCATACTTGCATTATAATATTATTGAAACGTTCTCACTACGCAACACTCGAGACTTGTAAAAGCGAAAGTGTTCATATGAATATAATAAAAATCGTTATTGAACCTTAAAATTATTGTGTATACACCGACGGATTTGTCAAGTATTTTAGTGTGGGAAGAGATCCGCTTATAATATTTTTTTGTATTCATGTCCGCTTCTAATGTCAAGCACTCCCAATGAGTTTATTTCAACATAAGAGTTTTACGACAACTGCTTGTTACTCAGTCGGTCAACCTCTCTTAGAGAGTAGGGATAGAAAGATAATAGCTTTATCATGACTAGTTATTTGCTAATCGCTTTCGCTACGCCCTGTTTTTATAGGATATTATAAATGAGAGAGGGGAATTCATGTCATTGCAGGCGATCTCGGCGAACGTACCTTAAACAAATTGAGGACGTTATAGATAAAAGCCAGCTTAGGAGTACTCTAATCAAGTTAACAATGTATCTACTTATGTATTATATATACTTGAAGTTATAAAATGTTAGCTCTCAAAAGAAGTTTCAATCTTTGTAAAGTTGATATTTGGTTGATAGTTGACTAATGAGTTTACCGACCACTGCACTATACTAACATGTTTTTTATCCATGTTCGAGAACTATTTGTTACTCAGTCGCTCAACCTCTCTTTTCTAAAAATAATTAAAAGGCTAGGACAGGACTAGGGATTTATCATTCTCTCTCACTACGTTCAGTTATTGAAGGATCGGAAGAGTGGGAAGGAATTTTTAGACATCACAAACACCCATTTCTATGAACAGAACTCGATAAATCGACCGAAAAAATGCTATTCGTACTGGGACTCGAATCCGTGAGGTCCGGCACGGAAGCCAACAATTCTAACCGATGCGCCGTATGACCCAATTGTATTTAATATAACCATTTCATTCATAGTATAATCTTTCTATTTTCAACACCTGAGCAGTCAACGAGCATACAATATCAAATACTGCCATCTTTTAAAAGTAACTATACTAATTGAATTTCTTTCCGAGGATAAGATTCACAAGTGTGTGCGCACGTTTTTTTCTCCCACACATAGACCCAACGTTTGACCTCTTAAAAAATCATAATTTCGGGCGTGATTTTCTATGATATAATGATCCAGCCAAACTCTTCTGTCGTATCTAACGTTAATAAGTGGTTGTTTAAAAACTTGTTAAATTTGAATACATCGCTCGTATTCGAAAGTTCTTTTTACATGCAAGCGTACCTTTTGTAGTGAGATGTACATTAACATGACGTATCTCCCAATAAATATTAACTAAATTTTAGTCAATAAAGCCATTACTGTCAACAGTAATAATACGATGCTTTTAATTTGGGAGAATTTATGTATTATCGTAAAATTCGTTTCGTCGATTTAAAATTTACGTTAATGCCACAACTTTAGTCCGCCATTACTTTGTCGAACTACAATGAACTTTCTAGACTCTGGAGAGTGTTTATGTTGAACCATAAAACAGAACATTATTTATGACGTAAATTATGTTACTTTCCTGTAAGGTATATTTTCCATTAAATTTATATAAGTGTCAAACAATAATTTGTTTAATTCTAGACATTTGTAAATCCACAATATTACGAATTACCTCATATTTTTTAGATGATTCAATTATGTAATAAATAAAACTCTTAAGATGGTGAGATTTATTACATTTCTTTTTACCATGTCCGCTCCCAATGTGGAGCATATGGACTCCTAATGGAGTTTATCTCAACATAAGTGCTTCTACGAGAACTGCTTGTTACTCAGTTGCTCAACCTCTCTTTTTCCAAAGAGAGTAGGAATGGAAGGAAAGGGCTAGGGCAGGACTAGTGGTTAGCTAATCGCTCTCGATACGACCCGTTCATAGGATAGGATGGGTGGAGGGGGAGAATTCAAGACATCACATACATCCATGCCTTCGAACAGAAATTCATAAATCGATTGAAAAATTAATTTAAAAAACCTAATTAATAAAAAATGTTATAATTTAGTTGCACATTAAAAATACAGGGACTTCCGACTCCCTGAATGCATCGATCAATTTGTAAAAAAAACGTACAATTTACGGTTAAAATCTTCATACTAAAATGATTTAAGGTTACGCGGCTTAATCAATTAAAATTAATTGAAATCCTTATACATATCGCTTAAAAATATTATAATTAAGTTAAAAATAAAAACTTTTATGTTTTGGATTTCATTATCTTTTCATAAATCGCAGTAAATTCTTTGAAGGCCTTATAATTTGCCTAAGATGCAACGAGGGTACCAATCCCTGAGCCTTTTTGTGATCCCGGATTTCGGGATTGATTCATTTTCAATCCCGGGATTGGGCACTCAACATGGAATCGTGTATTATTTGAGAAAAGTTTTGGTATAGGAATTTTTCATTATTTCATTTCCAATTTCAAAATCCCAGGAATCTGCCGATTTGCCCAAAATGTCACCGTGACTCGTTTTTTTTTTTTTTACCCATCGACGAATTTGAAAATCTCAAAACCCTATGTTGTCTTACCGATTTGCCCAAAATATCATACTAGTGACTAGTTTTTTTTTTAACTCTTCGAGGAATTTTAAAATCTCAAAATCTTATAATCTTATAAATTTGCTAAAAAAATTTCAATACCAAAATCCCGGGATTGGTATGGTCGCGATCCCGGTTTCGGGATCGCAAAATCGGACGAGATCCCGGGATTGGAGAGCCTAGATGCAACCAAGTCGGCATGACCGACGGGGTCAACAGATCCGATAGATAGTCGTATCGTCTTGAACAATTTTTCCCGTTTGGAATTGGATGTGATCAACATGCTGAAACATATTCCCTCTTCTGCTCTTTTTGTTAGTAAAAGCATGATTACAGCTGTAGCAAAACCGGACATTAATTTGAAACGTTAATTTTTCTAGTATGTTCTCTGTAATTGTAAACGCCGCAGATGTGATAAGTATTTAGTGCTCAATAACATGTAGTTTCTCTTCATTTACACCGATCCATTTCAAGATGGCAATTAATTGCTTTCCGATAATAATAACTGGGAAGTAATAATAATAATTATTGTAGTTTTTATCTGATGTGTCGGCCTGCGCACGTTCTCATTTTAAATTCTAGGGAAACGAACAATTACTATGTTACCAACTCGCCAGCGCGTGCCCAGGAACAGTTTTCAATCACAAATATGTCCATTTTATAGATATAGTAAAATAATAGGAAAAATAAAAACATTTCCATGTGGGTATAAGTAGCTCAATAATGTTGTGGCAGAAAAAAAGCTGTTTATATATGAATCCATATGAATAACTTGGCTTTCATAAATAACACAAAACAAATGCACTTAAGACAGGTACGTATTATATTAATATGCATGCGCTCAATTATAATTGTGAACAATATAATAGAAAAACATAATTTTCTTGATATAATTTAATATTTAAAAAAATCTTTTCAACTCACCAACGACGAGCGTGACCATATAGTAACAGTAAACACCGTTGTCTATTGATCCCACTATTCATCCCTTTTCTACCTGAATATCGTTGCTTTTGGTCATATTTGGTTAAGAAGGGTACAGACTTCAGTTAATCATCAGCCGCGGGGACAGAAACGGCCACCAAAAGCACATGCGATTTTTTGAATTTCCGTTTTTTTTAATGGTCTTTTAAACTGTATCTAAAGAAGTCAAATTGTAAATATATTTAAAAATTTCACGTTTAGCTATATTTCAACCCCGAATGTTTGCGAGCCCATACGGTCACTTTTGTCCTTACAACTTTCCGTACACAATATTACACGGCAATAAAAGGACGAGCTTGGCCATACAGTCAAGCGGGGTTTCTATACAAAGACTTCGCGATTTTTTTTTTGTTAATTTTTGTTAGGAATAAAAGTTATCCGTGACTTCAATATGGCTTAACAAATATTTTTTTTATCGAAAAAAAGCTCTCGTCTCTGGAGGGTTAATGAGGAATGTGAATCAATATATTGCCATAATTTTGTGTATTTGTAAGCAATTGTCATAGTGCTTATCCAACTTTTTGACAATTTTATTATGCTGTGTGTGTGCTTTTGACTTGCGTGCGTTAGTTAGTGCGTGGATAAGCTTATGACGAGTTTTCCTAAACATTTTCTACAATTTAGCACTGCGCGACTCTGTAAATTTTAACGGAACCCTTTCTTTTTTAGTAATTATTTTTTAAAAAATATATCACATACGAATATGAGTAAATAAACCTCTTAATGACTGATGATTTTGAGTCATTGAAACGCAAATCTTCTTGATATCAGGCACAATATTGGCGTGTTGAATTCTGAATTCTTTCTTATATCTGGCGTGACGTCAAGCCTGTTCCTGCACTTTGACTTTCTTTGCTACATTACAATAAAATCCTGGTTCGTATAAATAAGTTATAGAAAACGGAAGTAAAATTTTAATAACTTGTTTTAAAACATTTGGGGACTCTTCTGACTAAATTGCCCAAAAATCATTATAAGTCAATTAAATTATCATAATCTACAAGCTGAACAGTGAACAGTCAAGGAAAATGGATCCCGAATCTAGGAATCGTCCTTTCTTTATTTCGAAAAGTATTGCAGAATAATTGTGTTTAAGTTATGAAGTTGTTCGCAGTTCAAACCTATACAGGTTTCGTGTATTTTTTTTTTTGGGAAACCTTAAGTTATTGAACCGTCAAAATATATTGAGCGTAACTTTGTCATTCTCTTCTAAAACAGCTGTAGTGTGAATATATTGTACAATCCAATTTTATCAAAGCAATAAATTTAATGACAGTTCAGAAAAACCATACGCGAAGTATATAGCTAAAAAACAGCTACAAAGTCTTTCTACTGTCTTGACAAATTGGCTTTCGGACTGACCAGTTCGATTGGTTTAAATACTTGAGCATTCGTTATCTCTATTTTATGATGTATATTTTCAAATCTCTTATTTTATTTAACGAGATATCTTATCATTGAGTGTATATCATGATCCCTTTAACAACTCTGCAAACCATTGACCGTACAAGCAGGTAATAGCATAACGGATATCGCAGCAATGTAGCGGTCGATATAGGCCAATGAATACCTCGTAAATACAAGCAAATAGTTATTAGTTATTATCGATGAATGCAACGCTCTGCATCTCCGAGTAATAATCCTTTCACACACGTCCCGTGAATACAAACTATAATTATTACTGTGAACTTAAATTCATTAGCCTTTTACTGTATTGTATTGCCGTTGCGAAAATCTATTGCTGGCAAAATTAATTCTGAACGATTCGATTGTTCATTGTCTTTGGTCGATGTAAATGCCAAAATGTATGTGTGATGTAATTGACATGTCTTATAATGACTAATTGCGGGTTTTTTTTTTAAATGTTTATAACATCATCGTTGCTTTCTTTCTACTGTTTCTAAAAGCGAGTTCAATGACTTAACTATTTTAATTTACTTGTTTGACTGAGCTTTCATTTGATCTATTTACATCAGATGTTGACTTGGAATGATATGTATATAAAGCAATCATTGAATAATTTATCCAGGAACTTGGAGACCGAAATGTTTCGAATGACGAGGTCTAAAACAAAACTTGGTGGAAAGTCAATAAATTTAAAAAATAAAACACTCCCTTGTATTATTTCCACTTATCGGTTTCACTCAAGAGCACTTTCAGCATTTTAATTATACTTAGTTTAGTGTCAATTATACATATTTTGTATCATTTTGTAAAAAATCTTTTTATATTTTTATTCCCAAACTTTTATTAATATGTATATATAATTCTCACCAGTTGAAAATAGTCGTGACTCGTGATAATCGGGTTTGATCCTAATAAATAAATTTGAAATTTGTAGAAAAAATTGTATGATGTTTTCAATTTAATTTAAAGTAAATGTTTTCATTATAAATTTCGGTTTCAATATTTATAAAAGTTTCTTTAAATATAACGAATATTTTATATCTGCAAATCAAGCAAATAATCATTTCATATCCAAAGTAGAATAAAACGCTATAAATTAACTTATCTGTTTTACGATCAATTATTTTTGAAAACAAAGGCGAATTTGCAACAATTTCTCACTAAAAACCATTAAACGACAGCGAACAAGCAATACAGGTTAGCCATTTCAATTTTATAACATTTCCAGTAATGTGATTTAAACTTTATCGGACATTTTATACTCCGTTAGTCAATATTTCATTTTGAATTTATCTAACTGTTATCTTATGTTCGACATGATAAATAATGCTAACATTAGCAAAATAATATTAATTGAATATGAAAATTTGAAATGATTTATTTTTAAAATAAAACATACAGCAAATAGATTCCCTTTGTACCTTATTTTAACAGAAGTAGTTCTATGAGAACTATTTATTATACTCTCTATAGTTATTCCAAATATTAGTTGAAAACAAATGTTCGAATACATTCTATAAATGTATGAATTTCGCCAATTGGTTTTTTTCATGCTTACGGCTAGACGTAAATATTGTTAGCGCAATTCGTTGGTATACTGGCAAAGGGCGTTAAGTCGGAAAACCTTGTATTGATATCGTCATTTTCGATAATAATGAAATTTTAACATCTCTATTTATACACTGTACTATTACTTGTCGATCTAAAAACTACATCTAATTCAATTATAATTAAAGAATTCGATTCACATGTTCAAATGTTTTAAGGTATATATATATTATATGTTTTTTTTTTGTTGTTAAAAATAGCTTTTATCGGAATTGTTTGTATGTCTTTTATAATTGTCTTTTATCGAATTATTTCAAAATACACAAAATATGTCTGAACTTGTTTGTGTTACAAGCTATATACCTATTTGCATTTATAATTCAAAATAGCCGGTGTTTTAATTATCCCCTTCTGCCAATATTCCGACGATATACTAGTAATATGATGATTAATTAAGAAATACAAATATACTATAACAAACCGTTGGATGTCATTTTTTGTAGACCCAGTGGCTTAAAATATGTATATTACACGCGAATAATATTCGAATATCCTTATGTCAAAAAAGGCCGAATATTTAAAAAAAAAATGCTCAAACGCAGTATCGTGCTGTACACACAAATATAACTATTAAGTGAAGTGTATTTATATTTAAAAAATGTGTTATTTAATTTAGTATCATCTTCTTTGCCTGGTTCGTAGTAATGTTGAACCTAGGGTAAACGTAAAGTCGTGCTATTTTCCTTGGTTCACATTCCATCCAACGATTTTCCTACATCATGCAAATTGTCGTAACATGTACTGCCAAAGTGATACATCTACTGCTGTCACAATTTTTCAGGAGAGCAAAAACAATGTTTGAATTTAGTTAAGACATTTAATCTTACGTCTTAGATTTTAGGTAACGTCATTATTCAAGATAATCCTTACATAACTATTTTTTTCTTTTAATAACATCGAAATTTTACTGATGAATGGCAAGAACTCGCGTATTTTAATAATTTTAAAAGTATATTAAATTATAATATTAAAAAATCTTTATCTATGCTTAATATATATTCCAACAATAGATCTTCTAAAAGGTTTAAATTGATTTCATTTACAATACCAAGTGATTCTTTTTGACTTTCAAATCGTTATTCGAATAATTAATGATACCAAATTAATTATTTTTTGCTATACAATAAGAAATATAGCTCTCATAAATCACTCTTATTTTTTTTACGGATCCTTCCGTGGGTAAATTGCGTCACTGCTCATAACCCAACGCACACACTTTGTATTAAATTATTTTTAGGCATCAATTTTGGAAGCCTTTGGGCGATCCTGAAATGGAGTTCGTGTCATTAATCAAATGAATCCTCAGATAATCCTGTTGAACGTCCACTTATTATTTGGCTTATACATAAAGGAACAATTTATCATCGTTATGCTGGACGTATTGAAGGTCATATATTAAAATATATAAGTACATGTACTTATAATCTAAATAAGGTATTAATCTTTAAACTCTCTTGAGTGCTATACATAGAATATTTATCTAATTCACAGGAGAGAGAAAAAATCTATTCCGACCCGTATGTAGAGCATATTAATTCCTCGTGGCGTATTTATACACAGTTTTGAATTTCATCTACGGATCTATAAATTATTTAATTCGTATAATTTGTTATTAGTAAATCAAATTGGAAGAAAAAAATATATAGAATCTTATGGGACATACACAAGGAAAAATAAATTTGTAAGCAGATGTAAGCAATATTTATTTGGAGCTCAGTCTATTCTACACGGGGTTTTAATTGTATTTTTTTCATTGTTTGATAACCCTGTACACCAGAAATATTATCACAAAGAAATAATGCGAAAATCTCTTCATTTGTTTTATAAAATCGTTGGGTTCTTATCAACTCCATATGAAAAATAATTATCTACAATAAATGCACTTTCAAAATATTTCTCATTCTTTCTGTTGTCGTCAACTTATTCATAAAGATGATATGATTTTTATTATTCGTTAATGACGACATAAGAAACATTTTAAATTCGTTAGTATCGGTTGAATATTTTATTTAACCTAGAAGGCATCGTTCATTAATAACATGGATATGATTAGAAAAATCAGTGAATGATGTGTACATCGTTCACATCTATAAGATACGAGTTTCTTAGCTTCCCATCTTTACTTATTAGGGCTTGATTGAAACAAACTAAACAATATATCTGAAATGTTAATGTTCCTATAATATAAGTGCATTTACAAATTTTATAATCAAAAGTAACGATTTTTTTTTACTTATATCCAACGCCAACACGTAATAGGTGTCTATATAGATAGAGTCCTACTAGTCGTCCAAAAAGAAATGTATGGCTAAGCAATAATCGTTATACATCATTTCTTAGATTTTGACTTAGTTTTTTGATACTACATTCGTTAACTTTATTATAAATATTATTATTTAGGTTATTCTTGAAAAATACATGTTATCTTAGTTGGAGAATTTTTTTAATATAGCTTATGATATCAATTCTTATAACGGCTTTTCACGTAATTCTGCTAGATAAAGGTTGATACCGACATTAAAATTTTATTACACACCAAGACATTTTTAAACGGCTTCAAAATATCACTAATTTCTTAGACCGTGAAATAATTATATTTTGAAAACTGATCGATGTTTTAGTGCAATGATATTGTGTGTCGTATTTTGCCTGTTTTGGTAACATCGAATTTCATCAATTTTTTTGCATGGTAAATATTGGTGAAATGTACATACCGTTGTTTACTGCCAGAAGTCACTCAGTGACAAAATTGTGATTCTGAGATAATCGACTTTAAAATTTTAACTGAATTTTATTATTTATATCTAAAATTTAAAAAAAACAAAGTCTTTTGTCTCTTTTAGTCTGTCAGTTTTCTAACAGCTTTATAAATACTATTCTCTCGTTTCCAAAGTTGTTAATAATTATTACCGCACTCGATTTCTTGCAAACATCATGTAACAACGAATACACTGAGTAATTATTATGGTATTCAAATTTAGCTGCAAAAAATGTTTTTTTTTTTACTTAATGATCTATTTTCTGAATAAAACATGACGAAATACGTAAATTGTCATATCTAACTTAGTTTTGACCGACATGTCACTAAATGACATTAACACTTCCCCTACGATGCTAAAAAAGTCTTCCGATATGCTGCTGTCCCTTAAAGAACCAAGCGAAAAAACTTGTTTTAACACTTACTGACCTTTGATTGACGGTAAAAACACAGGACGTATATTTAAAAAAAATATGTTTTTCACTTGGTTGCTAAAGAGCCAGCAACGTATCGGACGTATTTTTAGCACCCCAGGAGAAGTGTTAAGCAGTTAGCCGACGATATTATGTATTTTAATGATAAATATTCAATTGAGATCTAGACCAGGGATGGCGAACCAGTGACCCGCGTGAGAAATTATCTGATCCGCTTGAACTTTTAGAAATGATGAAAAACGAGTTTCTGTGACAATCTGGGAAAAAGTATACCAAATCGAGGATTTCAAATTCCTCGGTGAGCTAATCCCAATCCCGGGATCCTATATGTGGCCCGTGACATGATTTTTTTAATTTTTTTAAATCAAATTTGACCCATTTGCAAAAAAGGTTCGCCATCGCTGATCTAGACCAAAGAATATCTTTACAATAAGACATCGATATGTTGTAATTTTATGTTATTCACAAACTTGTTTTAGTCAAATAAATTCGGCAGGGTGTGTTTCGTTTCCTTACGTTTTCCTCCTAAAAATATATCTCAAACCTAGATACATACATACATAGTTATCAAGACGTATCATCGATGATAATTTTATGTTTGCTTGGAATCAGTCAGAGTAAGTAAATACACTGTGGGTCTTGAACGGTGTATCGGCCCGGCCCGCGCGGTGAGTTCTCTATCAAAAGAAGTGAAAGTGTGCGAAATGGCCGGCGATAGCGCTCTTCTTAATTCTCACGGCATCGCACCGCACCGGAGATGAGCGACGGCCGACGAGCAATTAGCCCGATACAAAGACGGCCCGCCCCCGGTACGTGGACCCGGTAACATTACTTGGCAGTATGGAGGTATCGTTTTACACTACGCGGAGGATATTCAGTGGGGCACGGACCGCCAGATCAGATTTTCGAATCGAGGGAGAACAGAATCCTCGTTATGCATTTTATAATATTGCTTGTAAGTTGTTTTTCATAACAAAGAAATTCTATAATAGTAAAACACGCATTTTGTAGTTAGGACCTGCGATTAAAAAAATTCGAATAATTAATCTTATTTGACATATTTTTACTTAGCTTGGTAGATCAACCAATTACTGTATTTTTTATATTCTTTTTATTTCGAAAATGTTTTTTTATTAATGAATTTCAGTTTTTTTAAATATCATTTAAAATGTCTATGAAACAAACATATTTAACCGTTACTTACAGGGGTGGACTCGGGGGGGCTCGCGCGAGCCCCTTGTTAAATTTCAGCGCAGCCGGCGAGCCCTTTGTTAAGATAAGAAAATTATTAGTCTTAGCTCAAATCAGCACCTAACTGCAATTTATGTAGATGGTTAAATTTTATTATGAAACAAGACTTAGTAGCCCCTTCATTTTTTCATTCGGCGTTGTGGGCTTTCGTGCCGGACCTCATGGGTTCGAGATAATCACTAGTCCTGTCTTAGTCTTATCATTCTATCCCTACTACTTTTTTTAGAAAAGAGAGGTTAAGCGACTAAGTAACAAACAGTTCTCGTAGAAAAAAAAACTTTTTTTGAGATACTTTCATTGGGAGCGAAAATAAATGGATAAGATTTACCGAGCCCCTTGTTAAGATATTGGCAGCCCACCGCTGGTTACTTATTATCTTTTAAAAACGTTATTTAGATGAGAATTTACTATTTCTATCTGTTTTAAATACGGTATAGTATAGCATTTACTAGTACCAATAGATTGCATAACCAGCGCATCTTCTCGACAGCGCCCAATGCATGTTTATGGTTATTATTTTCATTACAACCCAGCACTTTCTCAAGATTTCTTAATGCTATTTATTTAAGAGTATTGTTAATAAATATACTGATTAATCTGTACTATCCATAAACGGCAGATGTTGCTCGATGCTAGAACATCGCTGTACCCTAGATTCATATAACATATAGAATGTTGCACAATATTTAAATCGATGTCTGAAATTCATTATCTTTATGAAAAAACACCATTTTGTTGATGGTTATCACTCAACTTTTCTAAATTGCACAATTCATTCTTGCTGAAAAGAAATGTAGCCCGTTGTCAGTATTGTTTTAATTATAAAATTTGATACAACAAATATGCTTTATTTTAACAATGCCAATGCGCCAAATATTTTGTATTTGAAAGATTATTCGACAGTCGAGATCAACCTTAGGAGAATTGACATCACAAACAGCTACGTGTTAGATCCCAAATTAAAAAGTCGAAATTTGACATTTATCTAACCGGGAATCGAGCCCAGGCATATCTTGAATAAAAACAGGTGGTTCGCCACTGTTAAATATATTTTCTTACGGTTTAACCCGTCCTTATTGATGCAACTCATTACGCGAGCTGAGTACTACAAGGTTCTATGTGGACAGATGCATGAAAAAAGATATGGGTATTTGAAATTTTGAACATTGTAAAGGTTTCCAAGTTTCTTTTTAATTGTATATATCAATGATAGTACTGACATGATATAACTATCAAAAAAAAAATGTTAAAAATAGTCCTTCATAGTTAATTAGAAATACCTAAACTTCAATTAGAACCTTGTCCACCTGAAATTTAAACAAACCGCCAGTGCTACAAGGTTCTAAGTGAAATTTGTATGAAATCACAAGTGATTCAAAAAACTGACTTACGCTTTTTAAATTAAAATAAAACGAATTTTATGGAATATATCTAATGTGATCATTATGTTTGGAAAAATATATAAAAAAAAATGGAGGATAAATAGGAAAAGGAGGTTTTTTTTTTTGTAATTTGTGTTTGGTATCATTAATGTACTAAGTTAATATTGTAAAATGAAATAATACCACACTGCAAGCATAAAAAACATCATAATGGTAAAAAATAACACCAATGTGTTGAAGAATAAAAATAATTGATCAAAATCAAATAATTGAAGAAAAAATAAAGGAATAAAATTATCAAAATATAAAAGATATTATTCAACCTATGTACATTCACACAAGTTTTTTCACTAACGACCCGGGTTTCGCCTTTCGGCATCTTCAGGAATTCAAATTGAAACCTCAGATATATTGCGACGCGCACCTAAAACTACGGCTTATTGGAAATTTAAGCAAAATTTCGACTTCATATTAATACAGCATGTAGATAATGAATGCTACGCTTAAGAATGTCTCATTATTACATTAATTTGGTCAAAAGTCGACACTTAGAACCTTGTAGTACTCAGCTCGCGATTAGTTAATCATTTCTTAATGTAAACTTCATTTTTATAACCATTATCGTTTGTTTGTTTTTCTATCATCCCCTCATTGCCTACCATTTTTATTTGATTTTTATTATGATATATCAGAATAGTAAAATTAAAATCATTCGTACTTAAGCAAGCATTTACGAAAGTAGTTATCTGAGGATGCCTCTGAAAGAGGCGAAACACGTGTCACAGTTTGTAGCACAATACGTGGAATAATCTAACTTCCACAAAGTTACCACCGAATCCATCGAAAATACTATAAATCATCTACCTCTTATAACAGTATATACCGATAATTCATGAGCAAATTTTTTTATTAGAAGTATTTACCTATCCAATTACGTATTTTGTTAATAAATTAATATTTTTGTTATTATTTTTATCGTAAATAAAATAACTGTTTTACATTTATTACATTTTGAGAAATGCTGTTATACTTAAATGCATCTTCAATGTAATAACAAATTGATGAGTACACGTAAGTACTTAGTATTTATTTCATTGTATAATACTATTTATTACCGACTTTCACTGCAAATTTAACCATTACCTAACCCTCTTTTGAACTGTGAGAAAATAACATCACGAGATTTGGTTTTGTTAGCTTACCCATATATCATGCAACACCGATTTGAGTTAACTTGTTATATATTGTAAATGATTTCACACAAATATATAAAAACACCCAAACCAAAGATTGCCAAAAATCTTTTAAATAAACTGTAGATTGTAATTACTTTTTAGAGATGTCATTGTCATTTAAATCATAATTAAAAATGATATTTTTTTATTTTTTTGCTAGAATTATGTAGAAATTTAATGCCTTATTCGGCATCATAGATTGACAACGGCTTGATGTCGTTATTTTTCATACCTACAACATTTTGTAATTCTAGATGAATTGAAAATTTGCTATTTTTTATTACTTTAGTTAAGGTTCGCTGGATAATGTCGTTATTTACAGGAAGTCGTCAAACATAATCTACGACAAAACTATAAAAATTGCCTCCGTAGCTATATTATATTGAATATTGCCCACTATCTATATCATAATTAATATACATTGTATTTTATTCGCATGTTTCATACCGAGCTGCACTTAGCACCTTTGTGGGATATTATGTATTTATTTATGCATACATCCTGCTTCTTATATTATTTATATTTAAAATCTTCCGTATACGTATAGCCAGTGTTTTTTGATAAAATCACACCGTTATTTAATAAATTAATTAGAATCGATGAAAGCTAGATAATTTTATCGTCTTAAATATCTTTCTTTATCACATTATTTATTGCTTACATTATAACAAGGTATTTGTATTTTATGAAGAGTTTATGAACGACTATAAGAGTATTTTAACAAAAGTATTTTTTCGTGGCTTGTGTTTTATTATAAGTTATATTTTAAATATTGAAAAAAAAAATCAGGACATATTCTATTTAAAGGCACCCATTCTTTTCCCTCATATCTACGTATGTAATCAACAGATGGCGGTAATACATCAACCACGTGACTCTCGTCAAAACCTGTCCGCTCATTACTTCGACTTACCCAATATTTTTCGACCTTTCCTGCTCCCATTTGATAAATTGTTTCGAACCTTTCTTCTTCGTTTTCTTTGTCTGTGGCCTAATATTATTGTCTATGGCATTTTTTATTTTTCTCAACGAGTTGTATGCTGCACGATGCCGTTAGAGAATCCTCGAGGTTTTGATTTTATTTGACTTCCTAATAAAAAAAATATTTTTTTCCATTTTCAGCCCGACACGGTCCCGCAGGCATGCGTCGATATGACAGGAGTCCTTGAAGTTAGAGATGCTGATGAAGTAACCGGACATCCTCACAGCTTGGCGATAGCTGCTCCAGATAGAGTCACATTTGTCAAAGGGGCGTGCCGCGAAGAGGCCAGGTGGTGGAGTGACGTCTTATCAGTCTTCCCACGAAGCAAGGTAACCTAATTGACAATTTATGTTTTATGAAGACTTTGTTTTAATTGAAATCCATCCCATGAAAAGAATGCCGATAAATTGAAGAGTACTTATATACAAACGTGTGAATGATCATTTTGTCTTATTAATAACGGTTAATAAATAATTAATCGAAAGTCTAGTTGAAAACATCATTGCGATATTTTTCTAATGAAAAATTTATTGATGAAAATTAAATTTTTACTTGTAAGGGATTTTGATTATGTGCTTTACCTTCACCAAGTTCTCAATTGGTAGAATCTACAATATATTATAGAACAAAAGCTAAATCTCCACGGTACTTCTTTAGTTAGACTTCATTCGCGTAAATCCGTAAGGGATATAAAGACAGTTTCTATAGCAACCAAGAAGTTTGGACATACATTTGTATGTATGAATAATCGATCTCATTATTGTCATAATATAAAAATATGTCCTGGATATCCTGGATGTGTTTTTACTCTTCATGTGTTTCTTCGGTTGACATCCTGTGAGTGCAATTCGTTATGGATGGATGATTGTATTTAACATTGCATATAATCCTTCGTAATATGATCCCGATGAGAGAACGCGTTGAGCGTGCAATCATCATCTCGTACAGCGGCTGTGAAAAACAGTGGTATTAAAAAGAGAGGATTACTTTTTCATTACAATTAACATGTTAAACTACTCCGGATAACATATTGGCTGGAATATTAATTTGTTATCTTAATTTAATGTCGAACTTTTACGGCAGGATTGTGAAACATAATTTATAATTATAGAGCACAATACCAGCAGTTTAACCCAGATTGAAAGTTTTTTATTGGACTTATAAATATGTAAAAAAAAATTGTAAACAAAATACACAAATTGGTTTTGTACATGTTTACTGTTGTTTTTATGAAACTCTTTCAAAATTAAACATTGTCTTGGTGTGAAGGTTTTGTTTTGTTCGTTTAAATGCTAGTAAAAGAGCTTTAAATTCTTCAATGCACCGTGTGTCCACATAGCATCTTCTTTTGTTGAAATTGAATGGATTGGCACTTTACAATGAGACTAAGTAAATAAAAAATACATAAAATATGTTTGTGATGACAAACAATTATAACTGCTTTTCACGCAATTTTACACGAGAGTAAAAACAACATTTGGAAATCAATCTGACAAGTTATTCTATGAGATATTTAAATTATTGTTTTTGTTTGTTATTTAGCATTTTATTAAGAAAATATATCTTTTTACTACGTGAAAAAATGTACAATTTGGAGCATATTATGGAAGAACAATTAAAAAGAACAATTATTAAGATTTTTATTTATGAATATGTAGATATTGAATCTTATTCTTTAATTACACATTAGAAATGAAAATTCGTGTTTCGTAGAATAGCAAAGTTATCATTATTAAATTGTATATTGAGGCTGCCACTAAATTTATTATAAATATTGATTCAACATTCTTTAAAAATATTTAATTAGATTATTTTGCATTTATACCGACAACTCAACTCTTAACTTAGTCCTGCCACTGGCTTTTCATTCAAAAATCACTCAAGCAAAAGGATTAATGTATCTTTCAGACACCGTGTCGAGAAAATGAATGAAATCGGTTTTATTTCTATCAACTCACTGTATTTATACTGGACGTGGGTTTTCATCCTAGACACCCTATCCAGGTGGTCTTTGATGTAAATCTTATCTGCTTTACTTGTCTTAAAAATAATATTAATTAAATAATTTAAATATTTTTTTAACATCTCCAATCTATACTATTATATATCTATACTAACCGAAACCCATATTGATTTATAGCGGCTAGGGCTTATACAAAAACTGACTTTTGAAAAAATTTAAAAAAATATTTCATCTCGTTTTATTTGAAACCATGACAAAATCAAGTGAAAATATTAACGTTTTTATTTAAATAATGAAAAATATATTTAAAACCGGTTACAAAGTTTAAAAATAGGTTTTCGAATGTCGCAAATTCTGTCAAAAAACCGGTTTTTGAAAACCGACAAGCTCTAATAGCGGCACAGTCAAACTCTTAGTAGTTAATTTTTGTGGCCAATTATAGCTGTAATATATCTGGTTTTTAATCCACATTTATATTATTAAAATGTTGTTTAAAAAATTCTCGTGCCCTTCTATGCATTTGGTTGTCTATTAATGATGAAAATACGTGTCTCTAAATATTATATATAGCTACGTACATACAGCTTACATTTGTGATACTCAATATTTGCCTATATGTAGGTAACTGAGTTCCTTTCTTCATTATTCTTAATGTTAAAACCATTTAATCTAATTTTAATTCACATTTTTGTCAAAGTTGATACATCTAAAAAAAGTCTAATCCTAATAAACGAAGTTCAGATGAAAGAATTGTTACTTTAATCACTAAATAAATTGTATTTACATTCCATATAGAAGTTTTAGAAATAGTAATGAAAATTTACTCATCGTTTTTATATACACACGACTAGGGCTTCCAAACCGGTTTAAACCGAAACCGGTTAACCGGTTTATCGCATGTTTTGAAAAACACCGAAAACCGGTTTATTTCACTCGGTTAACCGCGTTTTATCAAATATACTCTTTTCTATTTTTATTTTTTTTTCAAAAAGAAAAATCTTTTCCAATGAATTTACTGCGTAGAAGCGGAAACAATTGACATAACACAAGAAACATGCATATGAATTGTATAAAAAAATCTACTAAAAAAATGTCTCAAAGTTGTCCATGTCCATGTGAACAGAAATGACTTTTTCAAATAATTTAATATTTTTTCGTAATTATTGACAATTATTTATAAAAAGACGGAACGTATACAATTTAATTAATGAGTAATAATCTACATCTCCTTACACATTGTTATTTTTTTGTGTGTATTTAGTAGATATATTCTTCTTTTGCATAATTATTGCATTATAATTATTCTAAGTATACTTAATTTTGTCTTTAAATCAACAATGCAAAAAAAATCTGCTTTAAATATGATATTTTTAATTATTGTATCAACCTTTTATTCTCCATCATAATGCAATATGTGAAAACTAATACCCAAGAGCTAATTGTAAAGTTTTACCTAACGGGGGGTCAAAATTATTCCAAGAACTTTGTCCCATGTCACTTTTACTGTATTGTTCAATTATATGGTTGCTTCATACATTTCCGTTTGCAAAACGGAGACAAAAGATGCAGTCGTATTTTTATAACCTAAGGATTCATCCTTTCTCAGTTGTAAACATTAGACGTTGCGTATTGTTAAGTGTCATTAAATTAATACCAGATGTGGCTAAAATGTTACCCTCCCACAAGGTCGACGAAGTAAAGTAAAATAATCAACAATAGAACGGACAAACTAAGAAGATTTTTTATGACTTAGTAGAGTTTAACGCTAATACATTTACTTAAATCATCAATCTCATATTATTAAAAAAAAAACAGTGTTTCTTTTATATAAAATAATATGAGATTATTGATAGTTTCTCAGTAATATACAAACTGCTTATACGCACCGATTATGAGGTTATAGGAAATTAAGAAGTCATTGATATTTTTCAGGTAAATAGCACGATATCTATCCTAACTAGAACAATATAAAAATATATTCAAATACAGCTTTGCTTGGGGAAAATTTTTTGATTGATACAATTTTTGAATTCAAATTTGTAGTTTCGTGAAATATAACATTTTCGATGAATTCTTTTTTTTACGAATTGTTTTCTTGAGCAATAGATAAACAAACACAATGTGAACTATGATTTTTTTAATATAATATTATGTAAGTCATTTTGTACGTAATACGTAAATGAAAATTTTAGTATCGTATAATACCTACATTTATAAATAAATAATTGTTCAGAAAATAACATAAACCCAATAAATAATTGGTGTTATCATAAAATATAATTATTATCGTGCTTGATATTCTCAATTATAATTTAAGTATTATGGTCTGCACATGGGCGAGTGGTCAACGTCGTTTCTTTGGGTTGCGAACCAAACGAGCTCGAATCCCGGACGGACGGATTTTTGCAATCAGTTCATTGATTTCTTTTATATGGCATGGATGTCTGTGATGCCTAATATTCTATTTCAGTATCCCTTAAATTACTATGACGTAGTGAGAGTGATCAGGCACCCATGTTCTAGCTATAATTTTCAATATTTTCTCTCTTCAAAAAAGAGGGGTTGAGCAACTGAGTAACAAGCAGTTATCGTTAAAAAATAAAAGTTTGAGTCTATATGCTTCAAAGTGGGAGTGGAGACATAATATAAGCTAATATTATTGTATTCTACTATATTTTTGTCTAAGCATTGGATGTCCTGTCTAGTCGATATGCTTAAACAAATGAATGCATTTATTTAAAGATCTTTCTTTTGATGAGTTTTATTATCAAGTTCTATTTTTTTATTTGACATATTTTATCATAAAATATTTTTCCACATTTGATTGTCATTGTTGTATATATATATATATATATATATATATATATATATATAATGCATTCTGTGTTCCATCTATATGATAAATATCGATTTTTCATCAAAATTGGAGCATTTATGACAAATATTTAAAATTTTCCACAAAATTTTTTTTTTGCATACCTACCTAATCAAAGTACGTTATATTTCGGTTTAAACCGGTTAACCGGTTTTATTGCCAGAAAAAAACCGAAAACCGGTTAGTTGGAAAGTCCGGTTAATTGGAAGCCCTACACACGACTACTAGACTAAAAGAACCATTGCAATTGTTTGCAGCAAATTGACATTTGTATTCAATATAAATGTGTAGGTACTCTTTAATCATATTTGTTTCATAATTAAAAATAAATCTAAAGTAAACGAAAAGTATATGTAAGAAAAAATGCTTCGTTAAATTTTAGAAATCACACAAGCACCAAAGAGAACATGTCGGAATTCGTACATTCTTTGTGTCTTTTATATTTGACTGCATCATATTTATTCGCTCTCTAAAATAATACAAATCGTGCCACACATATAGAATTGATCGTTTTCTCCAGCCAATAAACGTCTCGGTGTTTAGTTAGCTTTCAATGGAGTGATTAGTCGTTTTTACTGTCAGTGCAATAATCGAGTAACTAACTGCCTTACATTGTATTGTCTACCGCATTCCCATCGTTTTACGGTTTTGATTGCCTGTAAAGTGTTCGTGTTTCGAAATCCTTCTGTCAATCAATATACAATATAGTAATATTACATGACAACAAAGACTTCTTTATAAAGACTTACATAGTATAACTATTATTCACATCCATTATGAACCAGGTATTTTTGATCCTTTTGTTTTGAACACTTCGTTTTATTAAAAAAGAAAACAAATGAAAACGCTTTTCATCCATTCGTATATTTCGTTGAATATTTTATGAACAATATGCTGTGTATTGTCTTATATATTATAAGTACAGCTATTTCAATGAATCGATGATAAATAAACATTTTTTTTTAAAATAGCCATCTAGATAACAATAAGTATTAATCAATTGTTTAGTTTTATTTTATTCATATTGGACGTCATTATGTTTGGACGAAAATTGAAAATCTATCTTCATGTGACTCGGATTCATCTCAACATTATTACTTTACTATATTCGCAGGACCCGAGTGGGTCAACTACATTGATAGCATTATCCTCAAACGACGCCGCCATTTTTCGTTTTCTCGCATAGAAAAGAACACCATGCATTAATTTTGAACTGATATTTGTAGATAATATCTTGTAATTTTATTAACGATGTCATCACTGAATATTCGTCTTTTGATGTAACCACAGTTGCGCGTCACCTCTCATCTGATGTTTCCATTCATATTTACGTATGATTTTATCCTTTTATTATTTTGGTTATTTTTTGCTTAATGTTATAGTTTTTATTCAACTTTATATATTGTTTTAATAAAGTCAATGATTATTCTCTACGCGGTGAACCTGATGATAGCTTTCGCGATGTTTTAGTTGCACTATTTTACAAAGATAGAAAACTTACAAGTAACAAGAGACTTTCTTACGTCAAATCGTTTGATGCAGGTGGAGCTGGACGGATGAACAGTTTCCCAGAATAGTAGAACATTGCACTAAGTAGAAACTTGGAAACGCTGAACGTTTTTTTCTTTCAGAATTCTCTTTATAGTATGTTCAGAATTTAACCTCGACGTGTTCTTCTATAATATGTGTAGAGTCGTGTTTTAATAAAACACAATTTCTCTATCGTTTTATTTTTCTTATACTGATATACTATTTTCTTCAATGAATAATTTTCTCTTTCCTAGAATAATATATTACATATAATTGTTACCCGTTGAAATGTTATTATATATATTTATTTATTTTTTGACAAAAAAAAGGATGTATGAAGTTTGGTTTCTTTCTCTCTAATTCTAATATATAAATATGTATAAAGAGCTTATGAGATATCTGTCATCTAAAGTATAGCTTATAATAAAAATCTGAAAAAATATATAGTTGCTTTTACTAGCCATTTTAAACATACGAAAAGAAATCCTGATTCATAGCGTCATACTCTTTATATTTCATTTTATGCTGACTTCTGTCCTGTTCGCTTTTGATTAGCCAACTTTGGTACGAAATTATTAATTTCATTTTGTTTCATCCATTTACAATTTATATCCAATTGAATCATCTTGTATGAAACTTTATTGGATAACTGATAAATGAACTAGAGTTTATGGAATATTTTTTTATGTTTGTTTATTTTGCCTTATTTTTTTGACTATTTAGTCGTTTATATAGTATATCATAATACATTTCCCAGGCATTATTTTTTATTACAAACAATAATAATATTATCAATATTATCAAGACGTTAAAAATAAAATTGCATTATTTTATATTATGTAATGTAAACATATCTTTTTACGTTTTTGTAATATGTAACCAGCGATCACAATCGTAGCATTGTTATAATAATCCAACCCATTCATTTCGAAGAATAAAAAAAGCATTTTTTTTAAAATATTATTACAGCTAATGGCTCATTATCGAATCGCTAACTGCTAATAATAACATAGCGTAACATTGAAAGAATAATCTGAGAAATCTATCCGCGGCTGTCGACGCCTTTATAGTACCGAAGTGTAATTTGCATTTGCCAACAATATTCATGCGACCTTCTGGTTGAACGTGTCGTATATCCTCACTGCAGTGGTCCACACAGTCCCACCCGCATTCTGACAATGGCCCTAATTTTTTTTTACTTACCTTCTATGGTGTGAAAAATAAGTCTTGCGAATAAAATTGAATGCATTTTATTTCGTACTATATATTTTTCTAACCGTTGAATAATAGTTCGTCGATTGATGTCTTTAAAATCAATGTAACTCTAACTTAGGGTTGCCAGACGTCCCGGTGTTCCGGGTTAGTCACGACATCCGGGAAATTAGTAAACCAGTAAAAAATACCGGTTTTAAATCCACTTTCATTGTTCAGAGTTATCGAGTCTTCACAGTTACTGCGTTGCAAAAACTCCAAAAAATGCAAAACAAATAAAAATGCACGTGGCAACGTAACCACTAGATATCAACAGTTACTTTTAAAAACGCTGGAATATCCGTCTTGTTATTGTTAATCTTGTATAAAGTCTTAACAATCTGCGAAAAATAAATTAAAAAAATATTCCTGTACGCAAATCATCAAATAAGATTTCGGATATAGGTATAGCGGCCATAGAATGTTCTTTCATCACAACGGTTCTCGTCTGATCGCCGGAGCTAAAGCCGGGATTCGTGTTTTTCAGTCACTAAAAGAAATGTCCCGGTTTTGAATATTTGATATCTGGCAGCCCTACCTTAACTTCTTTATAAAAATATATAATAATAATAAGTCTTTTCATTCATCATTGCCATAAGAGTTATTTACGTAAAATAAATAAAAGAATAATTGATAGTACATAACTTCATCATAAAACATTGAGACTCAGTGTTAAGTTTTTTTTTTTAGCTTTTGCTTAGCTTATCATATAAATATATTCTTGTATATTCAACAACCCCTTAAACAGTCAGCATTACTGATACTAACAAAAACCTTTAATCATAGAAAACTTAGTATTCACTATTATTTACAAAAAAAAAAAAATGTTACGCATCACTTGGTTCTAAATTCAAAATTATTAAAACTGTCCAACTATCCAAAAAAAAAAATCGTTAATAAATTTATCACTTTAAAAAAATACTACTTTCGGCTTTCAACATCTTTAGGCGTTTAGTACACGGATGAAGTGACCTAAGTCAAATTTAATATTAAAGTTTCAACTCACCCTCAGTCGATCATAAATTTAATTATCATATTAAACTTTAAAAAACAGCTTCTGATTGACTTAATTTTATTTTTCTTCATTTGCCAAGGATATTTCTTATTTTAGACTTATTATTATATACTTTTCAAGATTTATAATTCCGAGGTTAAAGCTAAATATTTTTTTTTGTTTGAGTCATAAAAAAATGAAAGCAATAACCGTTTACTATATTCTTAGTAATGTTGTGCAGATTTCTTATGTATATTTTGTATACCGTTTTGTAAATCTGATTAATGCCAACGGAGATATCAATGTGGTTTTGACTCGTGCCACATTTTCTAAGCTTCCTTTTGTTGGACAAACTCCTTGTTCCTGTCCGCTAAACCCGCTGTCACCTCACCTTCCCCGCGTATTGTTTTGCCAGACAGATTATCAAACGTTTAAAAATCATGATTATAATTTCCTGTCATATAAATAAACATATTATATTACATCTTAACAACTTATTAGGAAATTGCATAAAAAGGGAAATAATCTTAACTGAACCGGATTTAAGTAATCTATTTTTACGACTATTATCCGCTGCTTTATGTTATAATAATAAGCAAACCATAAGTCATAAATCGTTAGCAAATTATAAGCAAATTCATTTTAGTATCGAATATAATCGAACAACCTTAAGACAGTCTTCTATAAGAAGCGAATAGCTTTTTGTACTATGTTATTCACAACTAGGGATTGCAATACCAAATACGAATATATCAATACCGGTATATCATATTAAATACAGGTAAAAAAATAAGCAGTAAATATCGCAATACCGGGCGAGAAATTCGACATCCAAAATTTCATATGATTTACCGCCATTTAAAAATATATTCTAATCATAAATGGTTGATAATTAAAAAATACTTGTTTCTTAAAATAATAATACAGTCAATCCTGTTTTTATGCGGTAGATGCGTTCCACGAAATATCGCATTAAAAAAATCGCACTAAAAAAGACATGATTTCCATACAAAAAGTGGGGATGCGTTCCATGAATTTTAAAAATCCGCATAACTTCGAAACAGTGAGTCAAAATATACCAAAAATCGCATAAAAAACATGACTTCCATTGAAAAAGTGGGGATACGTTACATAAATTTTAAAATCCGCATAACTTTGAAACACTAAATATACACTAAATCACAAATTATATGAAAATTAGAGGAAAAACATGGCGTAAAAATATTAAAAAATATTCAGTCACTGTATGACAATTCTAAGTGTGTTTTAAAGCATGTGGTTCTAAATCACTCTTTTTCGAAAGAAATAGTCTGCGCATCAATTTTATAAAACTATGTTTTTTTTCTAACAGTGAAATTAGTGATCAGAGTTTGTTCAGATTTTCTTTTTCTTTAATTAATTGGTTATGCAGTTTGTTATACCCATAATTATTTTTTTTAAGATATCGTTGAAACTTGAATGCGCGTTCAGAATTTTTATCATTTAGAATGAAATGATCTTCTAATTTACTGAAAAGTTGGAGACCTTCTTGAATTATTTTCGCAGTGAAGGAACTGGAATTTCTTCCAGTTCGTCATCGTTTTCTGGTCCAAACAGTCCAAAATCGTATTTTTTTCCAAATTTCAGTTGTGTTTATGATTCATTCTCTATTCTATACAAAATACAACGATAAATGTTCTCGGTGTAATATTTAACATTTTTATATATCGTAAAATATGGTACATTTAAAAAAAATGTATTTCTAAAAAACCGCATAAAAACAGGATTTACTGTACATCATTGAAAGACTAATAATTTCTGGAACCTGTCAATATCGGTGCAACATTTAATTCTGTCATTTATGGATTCTGCATATTCAAAATTCGATTTTGGTTAATTTTTGATATAGAAAACATTTTTTAAATTAATTTACCGGTATTAAACAAAACTCCAATTTCGGTAAAACCGGTAATGCAATCCCTATCGTTATGTAATTTATCAGTAAGTCATTTTGAATATTAATATTCTCTTTCATTTTATGTACCATAAATAAAGACATTAATCATATTTATATTTGCAATTGTTAATTCATTTCTTATGCTTATTTATGGCGTAAAATAACGGTAAAACAATTAAAAGACATTATGTTTGTACACTTACTTTGAAAATTTCTCTTTGTTTATTGAAAATAATAGACAATTATTTTATGAGTATTAGTTGCGCTTTTATATAAAAGAATACGTACTACTAATTTCCTTTGTACATTTATTCTAGTTTTACATCAATTATTTTATTTTTATCGTTTTTAGCCGCCGTTATCTTTGCTCCATTTATAAACAGAAAACAATGAATGAGATTAGAACTAATTCGAACGTATTCATTGCTTTTTATTCTGAGGTTTATATTTTTTCTATAAAGTATATCGATTCGTTTCGGTCTGTGATTAAAATTAACTGCGACATTCTGCTATCCAGTTAATCTATGTGTCACTTACGGCTCTATGCTGTATGTACCATTACTGAAAGTCGGCCACGAGAGATTAGATGGAAAGCAAAATCGTTTTATGATTGATAGATGATTAGGGAAAGTGCTTTGATTACTGTAATTTTTCAACCTGTGACAGTTGTTATGCTTTATTTGTCACGTTTATTTCACAACACTGATTTATTGCCGCTCGTTTGCGATCAACGGCGTTGAATTTTTGTTCGCCGCTCTGCTTTTACATCCATAAAAACACATATTGTACTGTGATAAAAGACACAGAAACAATCATCAATTAAATAACTACTGAATAGAATTTGACAGGTGATCGTCTGAGTGTCTCCAGAAAAGGAATACGGTATTTAAAATAAGTATTAGCAAATTGACCTGCGTTAGATTTTACATCTTCAGGCGTTCAAGAGCACGGATGAACTTGAACTGACCTGACTGACTTGAAGCCCTTAACTTTATTGTTCGTGGAAGCCATGGAAGCGTGTCTTAAATATGTATTAATCTCAGTATTCAATATTAACAAAGTTATCACGCCGATATTGAAAACTTAATTACGTTTAAACGTTAAGCATTTTCATCATCTGTATTATCATCTCATAAAATGGTGACACTAAAAGTACCACGTCAAGAAAATGGTCACTAATTACGTCGTTATACCTTTTTGAAAGAATATAATGTAAAACGAGTTCTTTTGTTTTGTTTCAGGGACGCCACAAGCGAAACGCCACCTTCCCAGGTGGCCAAGCGACCAGTCTTTTACAAAACGGGACGGCAATTAGAAGTGAGTACTATTTTAATATTTCGCTTTTTATATTACATACTCATGGTAAATTTGATGTTTTTGTATATTTATCAGTTATTCATTGTTTCAGTAACATGTCGATTACCTTCGTTTGTATAACGCTATAAAGAATAAAGTATCAATAAGTATTTTGTCTAGAAATGTTGTAAATTATTCTCAATATTCTTGATCATTAGATAGCTTCCTCCAAGCTTTTAACGTGTGTTCCGATCGATGTTTCTAAGATTTAAACACCATTTCTCAGGATTTGGATATAGATATAGATAAAGATTGAAAAACTGTATGAATATTTTTATCCACTGCTTGACTTTTTGACGAATACTGTTAATTGGTTGACAAGCGATTGAAAAAAACGATTTTTATACGCAAATTTTAATTTAGGATGCTTATTAAGGATTACAATAAAATACTTTTCATAATAATATTTTTATTTATAATTTAAAATTGGCATTACAGCTAATGCCAATTTAGAGAGAAAAACTCGACAAGAATTTATTGTAAGTCACTCGAGATAAACTCGAGGTAAATTAACATCACAAACACCCAAGTCTTAGGTCTCAAATTGATATTGAAAAATCTCAATTTGACATTGATCTTACTGAGAATCGAACCCAGACCTACTTGGTCGGTAGAGCAAGCTCTTACCAACTAGACCACAGCGGGAGACGAATTTTTGACTGTCCCGTATATCTTAAGTTTAGTTTGCAATGCTTAAACCTTGTCACTATGTCTTATATTGTTATGATTGATTAAACGTATCGATAATTATTGTGATGTCATCATTAGACGGTGTCGGAAACGGCGCCCGTCCTCGCCACAACAGCTGTCACGCGGGAGGTTGGACGGCACCACCTCGACCAGCAACCGTCGCCGATATCTCCAGCGTCGCGACGCCAGTTTCGTCACTTCCACCTACACCCACGCCCCCGCTCGCTACACCGGAAACCAAGGGTAAGTCGATTGATTCTAATCCAATTCTCAAGAACAAGTGTTATTTTTTAGACTTGTTAGTTTTAGATGAACATTAATCATTACTGTGTGATTAATTTGTTTCTTAATATTTTCTAATGCAGTATAACAAAAAAAAAAAACTTGAAAAACGTTAATGTCAAAATAATGTCGGCAATACCGTGAAGTTGAATAATTAATTAATAACTCAACACTTCGGTAGGATTATATCCGTTATTATTTTCAGAAATACTTCGGTTACTACAATATATTGTGAATTTGTCTGATATCAATACTTTTAACATTCTATATCTCCCGATGCTATACTTTCTTACTTCCAAGATAAACTTTCGTACCGAATACTTCCTATAGATATACTCCACCAGCTTAGCATAGTAACGAAATATATTCAATCGAAAAAAAGATTTACTGGATACTTGTTAAGCATAAAGTAAGCCGTCGCCGCATTTTAATTTTATGCATCCTGACGCTATGACACCTTACATTTGTCAACTAATCATTAATTACTTCATAGTACGACTTATTTGATCCATAACTATTTTTCAAACTGTCCATTACTTTTATTTTGTGAGATATTTAATAAATAAATGGTGTCTGATCAATAGTTAGATAGTTTTTTTTACAGACTCCATGCTAGAGGTCTGCACGGGCCCGGATTCGGGCGGGTAAGGACGGTCGAGATTCCGGCTCGAGCCGTGCGCCCAGAAAAATAATTTATTATGTAGAAACATATTTAAGACTGTTGATAGATTGAATAATTTCACCCACATTGCCATAAATATCTCTAATTTTTAACGTATGACGGCATCATATATATATTTTTTCGGGAACATAAATCTAAGAAACCCATTCAATTTAGTGACCTTATTTGAAGTAAATGTGAAACAAAATTATTTTATTTAAGCATTAGTGCTTTAAGATCGATAAACCAATATATGTAATATTTTTTTGATTCCATCACTTTCAAAGTTTTAATAAAATCGTCACTGAAGTGGTAGAGCTACGTTACGTGTGGTGATTTTTTAAACATTCTTTTATAAATAAAATATCATAAATTATTGTAAAAAATATTTACGTAAATTTGGGCTTCGGGTCGGTTTCGGTTAATACGTGTGTTATTAAGACTCAGGTTCGGGCCGGGCCTGAATTGAGCGGGTAATTTCATCAAATTCCGACCTGTGCAGACTTATACTTTATGCCAATCTTTGCTTTACGTTTGTTCTGTCATTTACATGTGAACTGTATATTGCGATATTAAATAGTGTATTTAACGACGTCATTAATTAGTTTTAGATTCGTTCCTCAGATTGAATTTCTCAAATTTTGACAGCGTCGATTCTCACATGTGTTACGAGTTTATTATTTGCCTTTTTGCGTCTGGCAAGTGCGAATAATATTGTGTACAATGTAATTAATACGTGTCACGTTTGTTAGCTGTCAGACATTGCGATTTTTTCCCGCACTTAAATTAAAACTAATCAGATACGGTATGCAAAACACTCTTCTTAACTAAGGACATTTTAATGATCGGTTTGCAGCATAAACTCGCAAATATTTCTGAGGATCCACTTAATTTATTTACTTTAACCGCACATCTTGAAGAAAAAGACTATATTTTTTATTTGATACATAGAAATAATATATTCTTTTAGACCTTGTAGGATTTTCACTGTCAATACTTATTATATTTGTCAGGAATATTAAGAAAAATACAATACTCCTTTATACTTATTTTCACTTTTATTTACCAAGATCAGGACCGGTTTTTCTCACAACGAGCATTAAGATCAGTAGTAAGATAAAATATACTTCATTTTAATCATACACAAATTTAAGATTATATGTATATCATATCTTTAAAATCTATGTCACTTGAGATCAACTCGAGAATCAAAGACACTTTATGATTATTTTTATTTATTTATTTTTTATATGAACATCGCAAAAGATTTACAAAATATAAATTCAAAACTTTTACAACGAAAAAAAAAACAGAATACAATTCAATATTAAAAAGCAGTAGATTTTTATAATTTTATATTGGCAAGGAAGTCATCTGAGTAATCTCCGACAAAATTTACTTTAACTCACCCACGTCCACATGAAATATGTTGATATACGAAGCAATATTGTTTAGAACTGTAAAAGGTCTTCCCAGTGGCATCCGCATTGGGAAGCTGTTTCTACACCTTGGGATAATAATCAATGCATGTCCACTTTTTTTTTCAAATAATCAGGAAAATTTAGGTTTACATTCTCAAGAATTGTGGTATTGTCTTTTTGGCCTCGTATAAGCCGAAAGAAATATATGGCTAGGTTTCTCTTCGAACGTTCAAACTATTAAAGTTTAGCATGCCTAAGAGAAAGATAGTTGGGTAAGCCATAGGTAATTAATATCCATACACTCTCATATAGAGAAGTCTCAAAAATTTCTTGTGAATCTTCTACACCATACGAAAAATTTCGAACCTCATGGGGCCCAGACAATCGTTTACTTGGTACTCTTCCACTAGTGTATGTTTACATTATTTTATGTTCATTATTTTTTATGTACATTATATTTTTTTAACCTTATTATAATAAAGATGCTGTAACACGAGTGTTGAATGAATTTATTTGAAAATGAATGAATAGAAACATAGATGGCCATGTCCTCGCCTTTGCCAAAAGTATCCACCTAATTGATGACTACATAATGAGCAAAGCAACACAAAAAAAAAACAAAATAGCATAACTATTTATTACACTGTTGTTACTACGACGATTTTTAATTCGCTTGGGGTCATCGGCCGATGTTTTGAAAAAGATTTTTAATTAAGAAAAAATGTCAACATCTTTCGGAACCAGAACATACGTAAGTCATGTCAGACGAGGGTGGGTCGTAGGACCAAGTATTCACTATTTTTAAACATTCAATTTTTAAGTCCACGGCTTAAAATTTATAACCGTTGAATTTATAACGAGAAAGTTTGATTAGATACTTTTAAATTTGAATTTTGTTACTAACGATCCAGGTCTCGCCTTTCGACATCTTCAGGCGTTAAAGTGCATGGATAAACATGAACTGACAAAACTTGCGTGAATGTTAAAAATTTAAACGATTTAAATTTAATATTGAAATTCCACCCAGCACCTTCAGTCTTCTTAATCTTAAAAGATACTCTCAAAATCAAAATGTAAGGTTTGCTCAATTAAGCTTATATTATTCTACTCTTAAATTTGTTAGATGGAATACCTTATGTTATAAATAAATGTACAACATAACAAAACAATGCTATCGAAAGCATTCGATCTTTTATGAATTATAAACCTTATTTTATATTTATTGATCTTTTCTTTTTCTATTTATTATTTTTCGATAATTATTTATACATAATCTAAAATGAAAAAAAAAATAAGGCAAATTTTTCTGCATTGTATGTTTTTAAATAAATAACATGTTGACAATTAAATGAATTCTAAAATGATTGCTGTGTTCGATTAGAATTGTTATGTGTTTAAAATATTATTTAAAGTATTCTAAAACAAAATCTATTTGTTAAATTTTAATATATTGAAATTTACTTTAAATCCTCTGAATAATAAAACAGATAATTGCCATATCATTCCGTTTTTTCCTTATTAATTTGGAATAATTTATTCAAAATTTATTCAAAAATAGTGTTATTTATTATCATGTATGTATTGTTTACTGAAATAAGCTTAACAAGATTAAATCATAGACAGGATCGTAATAATGTTGTATTGTTATTCAAATTCCAAGGACGAACATCCAACCGTATGATGACATATCAAAACAGGCGCCAAATTATTGTTATGCAGGTATTCAGGTCATTTTCTTTTTGTCACCTGTCCGGTTTACCAAATAACCTCGAATAGAATAACAACTATGAAAGCATGCCTTAGTTAATATCAGTATTATTTTTATATACCAAATAATATTAACTAGCTGTAAGCCCGTTGACCTCAACGGGGGGATTTTTGTTGCATTTTTAAGTAGTCAAAAAATTACAAACCTATTTATTGAATAAGCCAGAAATTCTAAAAATAAAATAAATATATCTCGGGGCATATATCGACAGCCCTGCCCTGTTGTATTGAAATTGTAAATTATTTAATTTTTGGAATAAATTTTAAGTTTGCTAACAATCATTTTTCGTAGTAGCAGAAATAGATCTCGTATTTTTTTTAATTTTTGGAATAATGTTTAAGTTTGCTTACAACTATTTTTCGTAGTAGCAGAAATTTCGTAAATTATTGAATTTTTGGAATAATGTTTAAGTTTGCTAACAACTATTTTTCGTAATAGCAGAAATTTCGTAAATTATTAAATCTTTGGAATAATGTTCAAGTTTGCTAACAATCATTTTTCATAGTAGCATAAATCGACCTCGGTGCATATATTGACAGCCCTGCAGTTTTTAGATTGTGAATTAAGTTTTTGGAATAATGTCCAAGTTTGCTAACAATCATTTTTCGTAGTATATATATTTTATTTAACTAATTTTCAAGTACGCTAACAAAAATATTTCGTAGAAGAAGAAGAAGACCCGAGGACATCAGTACGCACACATTTGTGAATTGTGAATATTTGTGAAAAGTGATTATTTTATCGACTATTAATATATAGATTTTATTATGATAGTTATTTATTTATCATTTTATTAATTTTTCCAAGGCAGCAAAAAATTTAAATGACGTCAAACAAACTTTCAAAAAAATCACAGGAATGGTTTTCCACCTATTAAATTTTGAAATGAAACAATATCAACAAACTAAAATCAATTTCAAATAAAAAAATACAGATACGTATTTTATTTATTTTAGTTATTCGTAATTACATAAATTAAAAAGTATTCAGTTCATTTCGGTCTTTGTAGTCTGAAAAATAAGAGAGGGTTTTTCAGAATGATATTGAGGATGTTAAAAATGAATGTATAATTGTTTTCTTATCGAACTCTTCTCCATTGAGTTTCTTTTTCCCAAATGATTTAATACACATGTATTATTTGCTTAAGTGCCATTTTCGATTATTGACATCATTCGATGTAATGTATTTCTTTCTTATACGTAATAAATATGATTGAATTCAATAACATTCTAGCTATAATTTGATTGTTATTACGACATATACACGAAAGAACATAACCGCTGGTTCCAAAGGCGTTTTTTAACTGAAATTAATTAGTCATATTATCAGACATACTTGTGCATTATGCAAATGGAATAAACCAAACACGAGATAAATAAGATACGTGTTATGATTACTACCAACGCAACCGCAGATAATTATTTTTAAATTTGTTATGTTGCAATCACTTTTACCTGTCAAATTTTATTTTTAAGGTACACATGCCGCGGGCGTACGTAGGTTCGTTCTGGCCACACCTAGATTTCGTATTTACCTTGACATTTGGCACTTTTCCAGTTGTTTTCTAAACAAATTGATTTACGTGACATGTGATGCACCTTACTGTGTTTATTAATTCATCATGCTCAAATAAAACGTGGGCTTTCTAAATTTCTATTTGCACAAAGAAGTAAGAGAATATTTTCAACATTTTTTTTATAATATCTACACTTGCTGTCTTATTGCCATATCATTTAAAAAACAACATTCTACATTAAAACTATTATATACTGTGAATTAAAACATGTTATGGAATATTTTATTGTGTACATATGTCCATATTTATATGGTTAATTCACATACAACAACCGCGAACAAATTGTTTTTTTTATGCAACAGTACGTTTTTTTCGACTGCTTTTCAAAAAACTTTGTGATTATGCAGTGCTTTGTAGAATTGTCGTAATATATTGTTATATAATATTTAATTAGAATCATAATTTATTTACTGACATCTTTTTTTTTTAATCTATGTGCGCTCCCAATATATAGTATATGATATCCTAATAGAAGTATCTCAACAGAAGTTTTTCAATGAGAGTTGGGCAAATACAGGACCAGTGGTTAGCTAATTGCTCTCGCCACACCCTGTTTTTTAAGATTTTAAACAAGTGATTGAAAAAATCTGGACTTAGACTTGGACCTGTAAGATCTGTCACAGAAGCCATCTACGTTGACCACCGCTCCACAGTCTGGACATCTTATTTACTTACGAAAATCTTTACGCCTTGCTTTTATGCTCATAATTATTATCATACATATATATATTTACTAAACTCTTGTTTTATATAGGTATTTTAAATGGGCAGCAATTCAGATAATTACATTAATTAAATGCATTTATTATTCTTAACTATGCACTTATTGTATTTGATTATAGTATAAATTTCCACGCAATGTTCAGTGTGTGTTATCAACTAGAAATCAATTGCTTTTGCTATGATTTCTTATAATAATTATACTTGACGAGCAATATATTATATATCTTTTGCATTATTATATCAAGCATCGCTGCATCCTAAGATTAATGTATTTAACTGGTACAGTCACTATGGGAAAACGCCAACTCTACAATTTGCAATCGATCGCATTATTTAAAGTGCTTATCAATTTGCTGTGCGTATAGCAGCTTTCAAAGTTGTTAGTGAGACGGCGTAAACCGTACAGTAAATGTTTCAATTTAAATTTATTTTAATGCAAAGAAACGTAGTATTATAGAAGCCAATTTGATTTTAATGTTTTCATAGTGTGTGTAATAAGTGTTAAGAAGAACTATGAAGTCAGAATCGGAATCAAACTTGGGTTTTACTCGAGATTTATGTAGTATTTTGGGTAGTCATAACTAGGACATCCAATCTCGGACTCCTTTTGTGATCCCTTGATTTCGGGATTTCCAATATTTCAATTCCAGGATCCCGATTGATCATTCATCGCAATTGCTTGAGATCATTGTCGAAAGAAGTGAGGAATTAAGATTTTCCAGATTTTTTGTTTCAACTCGAAGTGACCATTTGACAGATTCCTTAGATATTCAAAAGCGTGTGAGACGTCTTTTGAGCTCCTTCTGAACATATATTAAAAATACGAATCTTTATTGCTTATTTTTTTTAGAAATTGCGTGTAATTGTAACCTATATATGTTATAATACTAGAATCATTTGTTAGTTTTCCAAATTATGTCCTAGATATATATGAATCCAGTTGTAGAATTTGTATTGCTTGATATTTAGACAGTGATAATAAATCTACCAGAAGTTGTTTATCACTTACGTAAACGCAAATGCAAATCATTTTTGGTTTAGTAATACAATGTAATAATAGCATTTAAATTTTTTCGGTTACGTATATAATATTGAATATTCGTATAAAAAAATGCATCCAAAAACGTAATTCTATTCTTTCAATCATTTATAATCATAACGGTTTCCAGTGCCTTCTGGAGTTATTTTTTTCTTATAATAAGGACACCAATCAAATGACACTAATATTTTTGTGTGGTATCCATTTTTGGTATGTAGTATTTTATCCGAATAAAAAACCACTGCTTTATTTTTTAAAAAAATCGGTAGCCATTTTGTTGAATTTGATCACTAAAAGTGAAATGAATTTTGCTTAGAAATGACGTTTTATTTCTCGAAGGGTCAAATTGCCTTACATTTTATCGCTTTTTTCAAACAATAGGAAATCCTGCTATATACAGAGCTGTGATATCAATCATTTTTTAATGTTATAAAAAAACAAACTTCTATGGTTAATACTAATTTATCATGATTCAACAAGTATTGTGTTTCAAAACAGGCTTTATAGGCATTTAAAATAATGACTCCATAACTAAAAATATTGTTAATAGGATATAGATATAATTTGTATTGGTAAAATTCGTACTTTATTGATTTTTAATGACAATAAATTATTATTATAGGTTGCTGACGGATTTCAATATAAATATTTCATTGTTGATTTAAGTAACACAAGGTTAATCGAAGTTAAGATAATTATAGCATTAAAAACATATTTTAATACTATGTTAACTTTTCCGGTTATACACTTTTGAAGGTTTTGATAAGTGTTAGCAAATATTTAATTAACACACGTGTGTAACAAATAAAATCTTTTTTTTTTTAATTAAATACAATTTTATAAAAGTAAAATTTATTTAATGTATACTTTTTTTGCGTTCAAAATTTTAGTTATGCTTAGAACGGTATCGTGGTAAAGTAAGGCGATTTATTGAACCCCTGAGAGGTAAAGTGAGCAAAAATGAGTTTTATGCATTAAAATACTCTAAATCTCTTTAAGTGTTGTAAAAGTGAATAAAGCTATGTAAATACACACCTCAATATTATAATCTAAAATAAAAATATGCAATCCTCCAAAATGTCAAATAAATACGTGATGGTATTTAAAATTTCAACATACAGGTTATACAATTTTACTACATGATTCACTTCACTTCTTAAGGACTTAATTGATTGTTATATTCGGTGGGAAAACGATTTATTTCGATTGATTAAAAATATAATTAAAATACTAAGATTGTGGAGTCTTTAAAAATATACCACTCCGACTGTTAGATTCCAACTCCGGGTTAAACAATCTAAGAAATATCAGTTGAATTTTCCATATACATATGTATTCCTTTTGCCAAGTTTTTATATTAATTAACTCTATTCTTCACTTTGTATATTTATTTTGATTTATCAATCATAATGATTGCACATACATATACATGTCTAACAATCATTTCAATCAAAATAAAACATGAATCGGAGTCAAATTGTATCTGACGATTACGATTTCGCCTGAAATATCGATAATCCTCCTAATATCGATAACCCCTGTTAAATAACTTAAGATTGCATACTTGCTTAATAATATATCAAGGATATATGACTTCTAAACCTAACCATTGTTTCACCTCGTATTTTGGTTACATATTTATATATTTCATAATTTTTTTATAGAAAACATAGCAGCTGCTATTGCATACTAAAAATAACTGAAACTCCGATGGATAGTTACACGAGCCTAATAAATATTCGCTTATCACTTTTAGGGTGTTCACTGTCAATACTTGGTGGAAAGGCATTATATTAATAAAAACACAATAATCCTTTGTACTTCATTCCACTTTATTTAATATGTCAGGACCGGTTTCGCTCATTACGAGCATCGTCAACTGATAAGAAATATAATTTAACAGTGCTATTTATACAAAAATGAACAGTTATAAACAACAATTGGCATTGAAAAGAAAATACCAATTACATTAAAAGTGATTCTAAAATAGCACAAAATTAAAATGTTTAACACATCTAACATATAATTAAAATGACTTTTTAATTATATGTTAGATGTGTTAAACATTTTAATTTTGTGCTATTTTAGAATCACTTTTAATGTAATTGGTATTTTCTTTTCAATGCCAATTGTTGTTTATAACTGTTCATTTTTGTATAAATAGCACTGTTAAATTATATTTCTTATCAGTTGACGATGCTCGTAATGAGCGAAACCGGTCCTGACATATTAAATAAAGTGGAATGAAGTACAAAGGATTATTGTGTTTTTATTAAATATTCGCTTATCACCTTTGACCCTAATAGTCAACCTACCTGCGGTCACGATACGGCCATATATTATTCACACCGATTTTTTCGTAATAATTATTGGGCAACACTGATTGAATATTTTTTTACTTTATTAATAATCAACGGTAATATGTTGGGAAACAATTGATTTGTTTCGGATTTATGAGATAATAACTTGCAAGGTTTATAAAATTTTCACGTTTTTTTTTAAATATTATTATCCATTCGTAACGTATTTCTAAATTATTTTTAAAATGTGTTTTTGAAATTTATAATTATGTTTTTAGCTTGCTTGATATGATAAAATTAAATTGGAAAAAAAACAATTATTAACAATATTATATATTTTTCTTAACGAACTGTCATTTTTTTCTTCAAAGGTTACTATATACATTATTAATATAAATTTAAGAACTGGTTCAGTATTTTTTGCGGTTTAGCATTTTTTCCCTTAATAGATTGGTTTATATCATGAAATAGAACCGTTTACTGCTTTTGACACATTTTCAAATCTTTTATCTTGTCATTTATGGTATTCTGTTCGATGGTATTCAACTTCTATCGAAACTTTGTTCCTCAATTCCGTTGAATAACTACTACTTTATAAGTAGATAATACTTTTTAAATACACGTATCAAACCTTTGTTCACTGGTTGAATGATGGACGCATCTATCTCACATGCTCAGCGTAACAAAACGCAGCTAAATATTTTTATTTTTTTATTTGCGTAAGTACAAATAAACGTAACTCGAATTCGCTAAGTCGATGACTTACTGTGCATAATCATGTTATTATTCTGACTTGTTTCAACATTTTATGACTTCATTGTATTCCGAAAATTGTACACATCAAATTTAAATAATGTAAGTGTAACAGTGTATTTATTTTTATCCGATATTATTAAATAAACTTTAATAAAAAATAAAATCAAATCATGATATGAGATTGAAATTCTTTACTTTTACCAACCCAAGGTTTCACACAAAATAATGCGAATTTTATAACTTACATTAAATTCAAATATATATCAATCATATTACACACTTAATCACATTTTGTAAGCTTTCAAGAGCTGTCAAACACGTGTATTGTTAATTATGTTGCAGTCGAATACTACGAGATATTTAGATATAATTTTATTCACAAATGATAATATTATAATACGATATTGCAATACCAACAATGGCTACTGAGTTGTCGACACAAGAGTAATTTATTTATTCCGTTCTCGTTTCACAATAATACATGCATAGTTTTTGACGTGTGCCTGCCTATTTATACAATATGGAATGGACATTTATGTTATTTATACAATCCTACATTTATCCATACTGTATAATACAATATAGATACTTATCAATTTTATACATAACGTGTAAGTTGAATTTATCATTTTACTATCATAGTAAACATCTATCTGAACTGACTTATATGACACTCATATAGTACGAATTGCTCATTTGTAATTTCTTTGTAACAGGAAGCAATATTTTTTTTAATCGATCATTCAAGTAACTTATGAGAACTATTAAACGTCAAATGTCGCAATTTCAAATGCGTGCAAATCATGACATACCTAAAAAGTTTAAAACTCCGATAGGCAAACAATAATACTTATATTATTTTTAAATTAAAAATGGTCTTCGCGTTTTACACTTTTTTTATCTTTCTGTATTTGATATTTGTTTTTAACCACTTTTTTTTCGTATAAAACTTTTAATGAAGCATTTCAAAAGCGGCTAAATTACAAAAACCTTTTATTCATTCGATCAGCCTCTCTTTTTTCGATAGGGATGGAAAATAAGATGTAAGTATACATAATTTAATATTATTAATTCACTTGTAAAACAAAATGATTTAAAAACAGACTGATTTTTTACGTAAATCTTTATAGATACCATTTATTAATAAATTCATGTCACTTTACTTCATTACAATATATTTGTCCGTATTTAAAAATCCATTCGTCAATTTTATTGGAGACTTGCGGAAGTTGTTAAAGCTTACCGTTGTATGCGCATATCATTTAATATACCGCAGTAATAAAACATAAACATTTATTGTAATTAATGTCACATTTAAGATTTTATCAGATATTATGCACTCTCTTGTTGTTAATAATGATGATGGATCATATCAAGAACTAATTTGTTCCAGTGTGTAAATTTGTATTTTTCATAACAAACAATGACTGTATTTTTAATTATGTTGCTGCATCCATCAGAAATATTCTACGATTACTCCTTATTGTATAAACATTATAGAAAACAATTTTAACGTACATATATTGCTGCTATAATCTCTTCCTGCGTTCCTAGGTATAATTTAAAACTTAACCTTTTAATTATGATAACTTATATAAGATTCTTCAAAGCAATGTTTGTTACACGCTTGAAACTTGTATGCGTTATTATTTAATTTATTTTAATCACATGAAAAACTGTTTATACAAGATGGACGAATGTTTTCATACGCTGACTCTACCGTTCTTCGTGAATGTATTTACTATTTATTATTTTTTTTACAAAACATTTGTTAAACTAAGTCGATAATTTTGTACATCTTGTTGTCATACACCCTATAGGCCTCATCAGTAATGTGTCGTATTCATTAAAAAACAAAATCTTAGTTTCAGATGTGGTAATGGGTCCCAGATCGAAAATGTTATGCAATTAGTTTTCTTAAAGTAGTGGTCAGCAATGGTTGATACAAATGGCACAATATTTCAATTTTAACGTATCAGAAAGTTGGGTTTACTCAGCTTGTTCACATCACTTTTGTATGCCATGTCTGCTCCCAATGTGGAGCACATGGTCTTGTACTTTTACTCAACAGATGACTTTCTTCGAAAACTATTTGTTACCAAGTTGCTCAACCACACTTTTTTGAAGATACTAAATATTGAAGTAACATTCATACATGGATAGGACAGAACTAATGGTTAAATATTCGCTCTCGGTAGGCCCTCTTATTTTAGAATTGGAAATAGAGCCTCCAATTTTGCGATCCCTTAATCTCGAGATCGCCTTATTACTAATCTCAGGATTTCAAGATTCACTACAGTACGTAAAAAATCATTTTAAAAAAGCTCAACAACGCTGGTCTCACTGGCAAACGTAACTTTTTCAGAGGAATAAACTTAAAATAGTATCACACTTCTGGATAACTGTCAGTTCGTCACTTAGAGTTGACAAACATTTTAGAATCTCTTAATTGTTCATTTTTTTCGGTTATGATCTCCAGCAATTTTGGCATGATATTATGGTGAATAATTTCGGGATTCACGGGATCACAAAAGGGCCCGGGATTGGATGCCTTCATTTGAAGAGTGGTGGAAGGGAATTTTAGAAATCAACTACACCCATGCCTCAAATCAAACTGAAATTAGTTGAAAAAAATACTGTTCGTACTATCCGATAATTGATTATACGTTCTAAAATATTGAAAAGCTTTTATAAGTGGAGCTATTTTTTTAAATTGCTTATAGCCTTATCAAATTGTATTCGTTTGACAAAACAATTCAAATAAATCAATCTATGTATGTCTTATGCGTGCTTAGTTTCTGCACGAAACGAGTATTTCTGTCGTCAGATAATTTTGTGGAAACATTTTTTTTTATTGAATTTGTATTCGTAAATCTTTTGTATTGTTCAGTTTTAATATTTAAAACAAACCTCATACAACAACTGGGTGCTGCTTAATGTACCTCTAGAAAAACTCTTTTGCTGATGACTTTACTTTTATACATCGCAAAAGAGTGTGTCTTAAGCTTGGATTCTGCTGCATAAAATGATTTATGCTCTAAATAAAAATAAAAAAAAAATTAACTAATGTGTAAGCATAACAAGGGCGTGGAACCGAGACAAACTTAAATGATCTTGAAACTACAAATGGCTGAAAAAAAATAACCATAATAATAAATGGAACTGGAGGAATGCGCACATGCAGTGCTTCTTAACCATTTTTTGTCGCGGCCTCCTAAGTATTTTCTATATTTTTTCATGGCCTCCATTCGCAGTAACACTATAATAATAGTAAATATGTTTCGATTTACGTGCAATAAAATTATTATTTAACTTGAATCAAATTGAATGCTAAACCTGTTCATTGTAGGGACACATTGTCTCTCTAGAGACGCTCTCACCGTAGATAATACTAATTGAACATAATAACCGCAGCGTCGTTGTAAATCCTTCAAATACAACACTAGCCCATCCCACCGGGTCAGTACTACTACGAAATTCGTACAATTAGGTCGTTTCGGATGCGTTATTGTGTGTATCAATGTATATCAATAATTAGGTGGCGACTTACGCAGATTATAACAGAATAAAAAAAAAAGAAGTGTTAACTTACTTTGTGTCTATCAGCCGTAATATTATTCACTTACTAATAGCTAAGCCTCACGAAACATTTATTACGGTCCTTAATGCGTCGCACCCCCTAGGTTGATAATCACTGAGCATATGCACACACATTAAAGTAGTAAGAAGTACTTAGGTCACTCATATCTCAATATTGCAGCTTATCTCACTTCACTTGTGTCATTATGGAAGATAAATCCATTGTAAACTGTATGAAGAATACGTTCAATGCTGGTAATGACTTGAGATGTTTTGACTTGGGTCGGTATGCGCTTGCATTTATATCAAATATACTTTGGAGCAGCTATTCTTACTATTAGATATTGCTTATTTCTTTTCCCTGTATGGAATTGTTTTTGTAGTACATATATTAACATGTATGCGAAATAAATATTCACGTTGCCTGGTTCCATTTATTGAAAATAACAAGTTATTCTAAAAGTTAAATGTGTTTTTTGTAGACAGTGTTGGTATCGACTCTTAAGATATCTTCCGTATCCTATTTTACTTTCCGCACACATTAAGTCTATGTAACTATTCCCGAATATTTTCCATCAGATGCCATCAATGTCGAGCACAAAAGTAGAATGAATGGATAAGAAAAGATTATAATTACTCAGTATTGTTGAATTTATTTATTTTTAATATACCCATGGTTGGTTCTTTCGGAGTAATTCAAAGGTTATCGGATAAATGTATTTTTGTACTGTAATATTTAGTTATTTACACAGTGTATTAAAAAAATCATTATAACTAGACAAAAGCCTTTATTCCATGCGATACAACAATTAAATGTTGATTTTTTTAAAAGACATACTTGTACAATGAAATTGTTTGCATTACGTTTGACTTTTCTATTATATATCAACAAACATACGTGCTTTATTTTCGTCAAAGTATACAATGCTTTTTACAGTCTTACTAACTCGAAGAACATGAAAAAATTACTTTTTTTCTTATTTGTTTTTTGAACGTATTTACTTTTGAGTGATAAATAACACGCAATGTTTTTTTAACAAATGAAGTACTTTTTTTATTTATTTATTGAACCATTTCTTTCATTATCCAAAAACCGTAGTTTGAACTGAACTTTAACGTCATACAGTTTCTCAACAGTCGTGGAAATCTTGCCATTGATGGTTTGATATTATCAGTCGTGTTGCAGTCACTTATAACAATGATACGCGTTTCTTTAATGCTGTTTTATTGTGTTCGCATGCAAATTTGCCATGTTCAACATGTTTAGATAATTTCTAATATGGAGATTGCATTCATCATAATAAGAATTTTATTGAGATCATCTCAGACATTATATTAATGGCGGCATCGTTAAGATAAGATTTAAAAAAGCTTTTTTGTGTAACTTTGTTGCACAGTTAGATGCGCAACATTTTCATATTCATTTAAACTAGAACTGCGATTAGACTTCGACCTACATTACTCTTCAATATAAATTAAATGCCTACGTTTTTATTAAGTATGTGAACTAACATACTATTTGGCAGGTAAATTTAGAGTTATTTTTTATCAATTTCTCAACCAAACATTATCAATGATGTTTAGAATAGAAGAATGATGTACAAAATATATTTTCTAAGTATTTAAAACATCACTAAGTATTTAGCCCCCTGTGTGGCCGAGTGGTCAACGTTGTTGGCTTCGGTTACGGAGGGCACGGGTTCAAATCCATCGATTGAAAAATCAATTTATAAAACTCTCCATATCGATGGACAGTTTTATAAAATGATTTTTCAATCGATTTATGAATTTCTGTTCGAAGGCATGGATGTATGTGATGTCTTGAATTCCTCCCTCCCACTCATCCTATCCTTTGAACGGGGCATATCGAGAGCGATTAGCTTACCACTAATCCTGTTCTAGCTTTATCCTTCTATCCCTACTATCTTTGGAAAAAGAGAGGTTGAGCAACTGAGTAACAAGCAGTTCTCGTAGAAACACTTATGTTGAGATAAACTCCATTAGGAGTCCATATGCTCCACATTGGGAGCAGACATGATTTAAAAAAAAAAATCAAACAGTCAGTCCTTAAATGACCGCTGACAAGAAGCACCTTTACAATTATGTACACATTTCGGAAGAGGGAACTTGCTCGCATGACTTACTAATTGGGAATTTAATCTAGCATGATATCATAATGCCATCTGCCTCTATTATTTCATTCGCTGTCACGAAATCGCATAAGTAAGCTGTACCACTTGTGTTTTCGTCAGATGCACCATAGCTCGCTGGAATGGCAATTGGACAGAGTACGGATGTATTGAAAAAACAGATAATGCATTTTCACTTTCTTGTGGTGTGATCGACGTCACGGCTCCGGAATACGATCGCGCTTAAACACATGGACAGCAAACCTTTTCAATAATTTTAATTCATTTTACCCAACTCATATTTAACCGCTTGAATACCTCGCAAATATAATATATCATTAATATGTCCCAGAGATACTGCGTGTTTTTGAGAAAAATAATTTTGCCTATATATACACTCGTATTAGATATTTTAAAAACGTATATTGACTCAGTATAGATATATACTACACATATTCATCAAAATATTGCTTTTATTCTATAATAATACCAATTATTTGACTTTTTGAATGTCTTGTACATCCGTGTTCGCTTGCATATGTTCCGGACACCTGTGTCCGCTTGATATTCAAGTGGTTAAATTATAAATTATTTAAATATTTCCCAAAAAGAACTTGTGTCAAATGACGATCGTAAGTATTATAAGAAATACTTTTGTTGAAAAGCATATGAATATTTAATGATTTTTTTAATATATATTGTTGAACATTTAAATTTCTACATACTCGAATTACTGATGCCAACACTATTGTGTTGACTGTCTCTCAGTCGTCGTGTTTTACAGGCGCTGTATTTCGACTTATGGAAATGGGCAACAATATACTTCATATAATATTTATCGTAGTAGCTATTGCATAAACACACGTATTCGTATTGAAATGATATCAATTTTGGCTTTTATACACTGCCAAAAACCGCTCATTATTTAACTCATAACTTTAGGGTCGAAAAGATGGCTGCAATTTTTGCTGAAACAACCTACTTGTTTTCTTTCATTGATTCTATTTTTATATCTGAAAAATCAGTTGCTTGTTAAATAATTACTGCCCGAATTTACATGTTTAGTTAATATTTAGATGAGACGCAATTTAACGGTTCAATCTTTTCGAACAGATCGACCGAAATGTATGTTAAGATACTCGGCGACTCGCAATCCCTGCTGTAATGGTCCTCGCACGTTTGCAATTTGAGACGCGGCGTGTGCAAAAGGCGTCGCTGTTTCTTCGCGCGCAGGTGAAAATGATGAAAGCGGCGACCCTAATAATGCTCCTCATTATCTCGTCGATCATCGCCTGATGCTGGATCAGCGCTGTGCCGTGGGACGAAACGAAACCCTTTATTTACATACAAATTGCCGATACTCTCGTATGACAGCCTGATACACGCGTATCGAGTGTAAGCTCAGATACGTGTCGATTGATGTTTAATATTATCTAAGTCACTGACGCATATAAATTATCCAATTATTTGCCGCGCTAATTAAAATAAGTCCAAATGTCTTTCAATGCGGATAATACATTCCATACAATCACCGTGCAAAATAAACTACATAAACGTACAATGAATAGATAATTATTAATGCATGTGTTTTTATATTCAAATTTATTTTCTATTACTTTAATACATAGGTTTCCAACCCTTTTCGGGTGGCGACCCCTTTTTATAAAAGCCATGTGATTAGGGGACCCCGGGATTGGGAACTCGTGGCGAGTTGTTTTTTTTTTAGCTCACCGAGGAATTTGAAATCCTCGATTTGCTATACTTTTTCCCCAGGTTGTTCAAATTCAAAATCGAAAAAAGTTGGCGGCCCCCAGGTTGGGAACCCGTGATTTATTAGATATGATGAACACTTTCCTTCTACTTTTAAATCAGTTTTAAATTAATAAATGCTTATAATACTTTAAGGGTTCACTGTCAATACTTGGAGGAAATGCATTATCAGTTGATAATGCTCGTTGTCAGCGAAACAGGTCCTGATCTTATTTAATAAAAGTGGATATTAGTACAAATGTACATTTTATTTTTTGACTGCCTATAATATTGATCCGTTTTATAAAGATTTTCTTTGTAATTTAAAAACCATCTAAGAAGAGAATCAAATGTAGTGGTAATAACGATTCTATATCTGAAAAAAATAATGCAATATTGTAGACATTTGCATTCTGGTATTGTTTAAAAATTAAGTGTGAAAGATGAAAGTTAACTACGAGAACTATTTAACTATGTCGAGTTGGCGATGTACAATGAAATCGTTGCGATTATGATTGGCGAAAGTGGATAAATTGTTTGATATTATTCATTTAGTGCCACCGATGGTATTTACGCCAAGCGTTAAGTGTTGAATCAAACATGTCATACACATATCAATATTTTAAACGTTTGAATCCATTAATTAATACAGTCATCGGTAACATATTTATTAGTATACTACATTCAATCAATGAATGTTAGTGATTTTATTCTTAAAAGTATTGATTAGATCAGTGCTTCCCGACTTTTTTCATGCCACGGACTCCTAAATCTGAAAACAATAATCTACGGACCCCAGGTTGAGGGTCACAGAGAACAAATAATTTTCGGGGAGCCACAGCAAAGTTTTGGGGGGCCACGGGCAAATATCCATAAACCCCAGGTTTTGAAAATCGGACAGCGACAGAAAATATTTTGAACTCCGCGAGAGAGGTAAAAAAATGGTCCCACATTTTAGGACATTCTGGGTTGTTGAAATTGTAATTCCTGGAAGAGCTAAAAATTAAAGGTCTCGGATTTTTCATTTTGGGAAATTCTTAAATTCTTAGGTAAAATTTTAAAATCTGCCAGAGAGAAAAAATTTGAAAGAATTGAAAATTATTTTGGAATCTTTCAATTCCTCACTTTTTTCCAGTCATCAATCACGAAATAATTGTGTCCTCTAGTTTCGAAAAACTTATAATGCGTGTATAAAAAAACGATTATGGGGACCACGGAAAATATGAGACTCAAACGGGACAGGGACCGCGTTTATAAATCCATTTATAAATGGTAATCTTTTTGGTTCCTAAATCTTGCATCTACCCTGTGTCACCCTAAATCTTACTGGATGACATGCGCAGCTAAGATAAATTCAAATCAAATAAATAATTAGTACTGGATACTTGTATCTTGTACCCAAGTGTAAACACGGTGTCTAGCAATATATTTTTGGGCCGCTTTCATCAAGTCTGTTTGTTTATAACTGTTGAATTTTCCTCCGTGCGACGTTCCGCTGCGGGAATTTTTTGCTTTTGTTTTCCCTGTATGATAATTAATGCACATATCGTTTTCATGTCGGGCTCGTATTATAATGCCGAGGGTGGGTCGTCTTTCGGGGATCGCATGTCACCTATCTCATGCGCCCAAATCCGAGCTGGATATGCGTTTATTGGACATATGGAATGCGCTCGTTCTTCGTAAGTTACATTCCTGCTGTCTAGCCGAAGTCTAAATTCGTAGATACCGGACAGTAGCGTACGCAAACCATTTACATATGTTAACAAATAATATTCAGTAAAATTTTTGTTGCGATATTTTGGTTTGGATCTACGCTACATTACCATTCCGTATTTTGTCATCTAGACGTAAATTTGATGGCTATGCACAAAATTGTGCTTAAAAAAAAGTTACGTGTGTAGTAAAATTAAAATCAAATTGTGTTCCGTATGACACCATAAAGTTATTACTGCGATTTCATCTGATTTAAGTTTCCTACAGACAATGAAGATACGCTGTGTAAAATGAGTTCTACTGAGTTCTACGAGTTCTAATGAACATCTACTCGCTCTCAATATGACCCCACAAACTTTGTCATAAATAAGTCCTCGCGGCAATAAATACGAGGACCAGACCGACTTATATACTTAATTTACATTTTTAACGTTTAACCCTCTCCGTAGGTCCGTGGGGTAAAAAAGGAAAAACTAATCTTAACTAACTTATAACTTAAGAAATATAATCAATTTTTAGTTTATTCGTAAACCTTGCGATGATATCTGATGATTCTTTTTAAAGAGGCAAAACACATTTCACAATTCGTAGAAAAACAAATGGACTAACAAAGTTTTCAAATTTAAGCAATCTTCTTAATCAACTCTACTGTTTTTCGTGTATATACTTCTTTGGTTCTTATTAATTAATTTATTTAAATTAAAAAAAAAAAATGATGTTTTTGTAACTTATATGATTAAAATAAAGGATTTTTAGTACTTTTTCCACTTACTCCATCTCTACTTTTTTACTTTCCATCAACTGATAAGAAAACTGTTTAATTTATTTTTCTTATCAGTTGATAATGCTCGCGAGGAGCGAAACCGGTCCTTATCAAATAAATTTGAAGAGGGAAAAGTACTAAAAATCTTTTATTATTTTTATTATAATGCCATTCCACTAAGTATTGACAGTGAACACCTTAAAAGTTAACTTATATGATTGGTATTCTCAGCAATGACTCCTCATAATTGAAATTTGCTTTTTATATTCAAACAAAAAAAAAACATTTAAAACATAGATACGTTAAAATCAATTGTATTATTACAGACAAGTAAGAAACTTCGCATGTATTTTAAGTGGATAGCTGGGATTTAAAGAAATAACGATACGCTCTGTCAATATTAAAACATCGTTATAAAACAATTGCGCTTAAGAAAGATACATTTTTACGACTCGTAAATAAACGATTTTATGTGAAAATGATTTTATTTACAGTGCAGTAATGTTTCATTTCCTGTTTGGTACTTCACTGAAACTAACAGTCGATCAAAGACCTACACCATTTTCGATATGGATTTCTAACGATACGTTTAGCTCGCGATGTCTTTGAACCCTCTGCCTATTTATGCTGTGAAGATGCATTGAACTTCACTGACAACTATTAATGGATTTTTTGGAACGGCTTAGAATTTATAAAGAAGATATTTGTAGTTGGCTCTTGGCATTTAACTAGTTAACAATACATTTTCTTGCGTTTATTGACTACGTGTCGTATATACAATAAATACTTTTCAATTGACGCAAGCATATTTCAATTGTATCTATTACCAATTCACGATAGAATTATTCAGTAATACAATTGAAAAAAACTACTACCTCAAAGCAAAGAAACGTATATTATATAACATTAAAAAAATAGTTTTGCAGTCATTACTACCTATAAGTGTTTGTATCTTACCCCCACCCTCGTTCAGTAAAGAGAAAAAAGCTCCAACCTCCATTTTGTAATTGTATATCGACTGTGGAAAGGAAAAAGGACGTAACCCAAACATATCAAATTTTACAGGAGGCGCAAAAAACGTGTTTTGATGATTTTGTTTTTTTATTTCAACACTTGAAAGAAGTTTATTTTCAACCATTTAATAAAATGTATATGGAATATTAATAAGATAAAAATAGAAATTTATTGTACTGTATATATGTATTTTCGATAGCTATTTGAGAAAGTGTATCGCTAAAACTGTGATTGATTTATTTATAACTGATAGTAATAATTATATTTTTCGAATTATACGATGTTCATCTGATTGGTATCCTAGCGTAGTATCACCAAATTCATTATTTTAGATAAAAGCTTTAAATATAACGGTATAATAAATACGTCATCATTGCTCAAATATTCATTCGTTGAGATAGTCATTAATCACAGAGATTTGTTGAATAAAAAAAAAGTAAAATGGGCTGCACAGATTTGGTAGCTTGCATTTGAACGACCTATTTTAGTGAGCTGCAAAAATATCTAAATATAATTTAGCAGCATATTGCAAATGTACTTTGAATACATTACAATTGTAATGATATTGATTTATTCATAAATCGCATTGAAATTATTATTCCAATAAACATGGATATGTTACATAAATCATGCGAGTGTGGGAGCTGATCGACACGCCATTCGACAGCAGAGAGACAACACATCTGGCCGACAATCGACTTTATCTTGCCTAAGTCATTGAGCACAAGGAAATGTGATATCTTTGAATCGATATTTACGAGTCGATAGGTATTTTCATCATGTATCTCCAACACTAATTTAATATTAAATTGTATTTATTATGGCTATTATTATTTAGTCTTTCAATTTTGGATGTGTCTGTAATAAAACAATCAAAATAATTGGATCGATTAAATGATGATCGTCTACGATTCTAATCTGTTTGTTTAATATAAAAAAATATCATTAAAATCGATAACTTAGTTATTTTACATTTCGTGTGACAATGTTGTTACACGTGTTATGTCTCTTTGAGAAGCATTTCTAATCTAATAATTTTACAAAATGATGGTCAGCGTTTTTTTCTTATATTTCTACAATCCTTTATTATTTACTAAATGAACTATTTTTATTAGAAATGAGATCATTTTCTACTAAATGGTTGCGCAAACTCTGAAACATTATTATTATTGAGACATCTTACGTAATTTTCAATTGTTACATTAAAGTTACTACCTGCATTTTCTACATAAGAAGCTTGACAGTCTTCACAGATGAGGCGATATATACCGCTCTGATAAAATGATTCTTGTTTATGGTATTGCTTAGTGGTATAAAAGCAAGTTATCTGGAAAAAATTGATACCTTATATAACTCCCACAATGTTACCGCCGGATTGATCTAAAATATATATTTCTTTTAAATTTGGTAAGGGAATATTTGGTAAAGATTTTTATACTCAACTATGCACTTATATAATATCACTTTTTATCTTCCTGTATGGTATAAGTATGTACCCAAGTATATCCAATAGACATTAATCACGAATAAAAGTATTTTAATGAGACTGTAACTCATTAACTCCAATAATCAGAAAAAATGCACCCGTTAAAAGAAACTATCGTAACCTGTCGATTAATGAGCGAATATATTATTTCTAATACTATTAATCATTCCCTTTTGCAATGCTATAGTTAAATTTGAATGAGATTCGTATTGCGCTAGGCAATTGCGCGAACTACTTAACATACAGCGATCGGAAACATTTTTCCATTCAGACCCCTTTAATAAACAGAAATGTAAAAAATAACGCCTTATGAATTAATATTCAAAGAGTTAGCTTAAAATGCTTATATGATTGCATAACATTTACAAAATAAAAACATTATTTTTATTCAAGATAAATCAAATCAAAATTTTACATTAATTAGAATATTAATGTTATACATTAACTTTATGTCAGATATCGTATGTGTATTATATCATTTTTGTATTATAATTGGGTTCTACTAATTAGTTTTAGTTGATGTATCACAATTTTGAAATTTACATGCATAAATAATACAGGCATAACAATATTCTGTAACGTAAAACTATTCTATAATTTCACATGATTCTTCAGTAATAATTAGATACTATTCGATAAGATAGTGTAAACTATTGGAGATCATTTTCAATTATTTAAAAAAATATTTATTGTAAATCGGTAATAAAAAGTTATGTAAAGGTATATATTTTTTTTATTCTCACATTCAGTATTAAATTATGATAAACTTTAAACTCTATCATAACTCTGTGTATCACATCACATCGCTAGCATATATTTTAGCGTCTATCCGTATATTTTACGATAACAGAAAAAATAGCTTCTACTGTAAATTTTAGCATATATTTAGCATGTTTTAAAAAAAATGTTAAAATAATGAGTCTCGTGATGAAATTGTATCGAAACATTATTGAGATACATGTACATTTTTGGAATCACTGCATTTAATTCATTTTTTAACTGTTTTATTTCATATTTATTTATTGCACGAACATGCGTTTTTTACTAGGCCACGCGCATTCAACACGCAGAAAATCAATTAATTAAAAGTAATCCTACCACAAATAAGCATTATATATAGATACGTATACCAATACTACCATCAAAGTTGTTTACTTCATAATGATTTCGTGTATAAATTACGTATTTTCTCAAACGTTACGTAAAAACTTAAGATTCAAAATAAGCAATGTACATACGGTAAATTCTCTTTGTTTTTTGTTATTGATTCTGATTTTTTGAAAAGAATATTTTTTTACGACGAGTTAAGCAACTTGGCAGAAATGTTTATATACAATTTTGAATAATGAATTACTGTCCATTCAAAAATAATTACTAGCGGTATATATAGTATATATGTTAAAGATAAAGTGCGAAATCTTTTTAATATATAAATTAACAATCAGTATTAGTTGACGCTTACATCATTATTGTACTTCTCACTCAATTTCACTATTCAATGTATGAATAAACTAGCAAGTGTATAAAGTCACTGACGAGCGGTATACAGAGTAGAAATGGCATTACGACTTAGGTAACGTTAGTTAGGGGACAAGAATGACAAGACGTTGAAATTTTTGAGGTTATGTGAAATGTCAGTTGACAGTTTAACAACGTCTGCGGGCACAGCAGTGGAGTGTGGCTGGCATCACGATGAGTGCATGCATGCTTATTATTAAGTTTGTGAACGATTTAACTACGTCCGTGTTCTAATCAAAGTGTTCATTTGTTCTCTAAAATATATGTTTACTTGATAAAATGAACAATGTATACATTGGCTAGATAGTCTTTTTTTTAATCAAACAGTTTCCTCTATGTCGCTATTAACATATGACAGATTGATGGGAAGAGAAACAACATTACATAATCTTGGTCTCTCCTTTTTTAACATGTCCTCCGAATGTGGAACACCTCAAGAGGAATATTTGTACAGTAACTAACTGCAAGTTATTCAAATGTTCAACTTCTCTTATTCATAATGGCTATGGATAAATATATAGGACTAACATAACTTGTATTAATTTAATCGTTCACATTTCTTCCCGGGATAAAGGAAATAATAGATGAAAAAGAATTTATAAATTCTTAAAATGATTTCTCCACTACTGGCTTGTTCTTAAGAGCTGTGATTTTTTTATGTTCTACAATTGAAAAGTATATAAACCAAAGTTTCTATGGTCCCCTGAATTATTATGATTAAGGTCAAATCTCACAGGTTAGTAACGGGTTAGGTTAACATCACAAGATGTGAGAATCGTTCTGTGTGGTCCACTCTTTCATAATGTAATTCTTTTTTTATTCACTCATTGTTTTGAGATAACGATCCACCATTCATATAAAATTTATCAGGCATGACTATGACATAATATGTCGAAAGAGAAGTTTAATAAACTTTGAACTTTTCTTCTTCTTAAACAAAAGGTGTCAAGTCAATCAATCTGGATTATTATCGAGAAACTTTGGATGGATTCATTGTATCGTTGCATAGTTATTAAGTTTACCGTCAGGCTAGAACGTAATGTTTGTAACTCCAGAAACTACAGTTTTGCATAAAATACCGTAAATACTTTGGAATAATTAATAAATCTTAACATGTAACAAATTTATTAAATAAGAGTTTCCTTAAAGTTGATGATATTGCTTTCAGTCTGAAATGCAGAAATCAGTTGCAGAAAAAAACGCCACAAAATTACCGTTACATGTTATTCCATCATTCAATATTCCATTCATTCAAGTCATTTTATGTCCATTTCGATTTTCTCTCGTTTTAGACCAGGGATGATCAATCTTTTAATTTCGTACAGCGGCAAAATAAATGAACTCTAAATAATAAAAATTTAATACACAAATATTTGTGACGCTTTCTTTCGATTCCCGGGATCTCGGGATTGACAATTTTTCCAATGGGGATTTTGAAATCCTGGGAATGTACGGATTTGATGAAATGAAAAAAATGTGAGAACTTTTTTTTTAGCTCTTCCGGGATTTTAAAAATATTTTGTTACTGGTTAATTTAAAAAACTCAGCAATTTACCGGTCCCAAAATGAAAAGACGTGAGTCCTTTTATTTTAAAAAAATGCCTGGTTGTCTTTATAGGTACTATTATCAATTTCATAACACCATCAAAGTTTGAATATAAAAAATTTCACTTAAAAAAGTTTGCCGAGTTGCTTTATATGTTGCCTCAACACATTTCCACAGATCATTTTTTTTGTGCATCGACTTGATCGTCGAGCAGAACTGCTCTCGATATAAAACGATTCTTAGTTATTATTTTGTCATAAATTAACTAACACATTTTTGAAATAATTACTTATATAAGGGTGTGAGAACAGAATAAAAAAATTGTTGTATTTTTGTACATAAAATTTTTTGGTCAGATATTTATTAGTAGTGATTATTAATAATCGTGTCGGATCGGTTAGGAGGCGTCCCCCCTCGACCCAACCCCCGCGACAGGCATAAAGCTCGCAGTTTGTCATGTTGACAGGGTATCATTATCATGTGTGTGCGCTGTAATTAAAACTAAGGAATCCTTGCGAGCATTTATTAGGCCTGGTATTTTTGTTCTCCGCGTACGCAGGATTAAAGTAAATACATTATGAAAAGTTTCTCGGTATTCTTTTAAATCTTTACTATTGAATATTTATACTGACATTTTTGTATATAATTATAATTATACTCAGTTAACTGATGTAATAAATTACGAAGAGGTTTGCTTGGTATTCCTAATTTTTTTTATTACAGATTGTAGTCGCCTATGCGCTTAAAACTAATCATGTCTTATTGTTTATTATACTACAATTAGTAAAGCGATACTGTTTTAATTATGACCTGTTAGTTTATGGTATCATTATAATATGCATGAGTTGATGTTTTTTCTAAAGTTTAAAAATATATACTTCTTGTAAAAAAAATGAAAATGTTACAAAATATACTTATTAATTCCTATATGTACTGGTCGATTCAACAAAGCTTTTCAAATATGAAACAGAATACGCTGTGTCCATAGTCAAATAAATTGATCATCTCTTTCAGTAAAATATTTGTTTAAGAAAATGAATTTCCATCTACCGAATGCATAAATGAAGTTATATGTGTATGCTATTTTTTCCACATATGAATATGGAGCTTAAAATAAATTGACTTGTTGATCTCAATGATTTTACTAAACACTAAATATATTGTCGTCAACGTAAAAATATCTCATGTGTCAAGATACTAAAACTATTTTTTGAGGGGTTGAGGGATTGTTTTTTAAATCATCAAAAAATACGCTTTTTAACATCTCCCTGTTCACCATTTCAACCAAACGACTTCCTCGACTTGTTATTTATTATCTGAATATAACTGAAAACTCAAATTTAATAAATAATAATAACCATCCGGGAGATGCAAAAAAAATATTTTAAATTAAATAACAGAACTTCTGTTCACGACAGATTTTACCAAACGTTAGAACAGTTCAATATTATATTTAACTCGTTTTCGTAAAATCGATCATATGAGAGGTATTATCGCGTACCAAGAAGTAAACCAAACTTTGTAACAATTGCCAGTTTTAATCTTTTACGAATTAAGTAAAATCGGCAATTTATTGTAGATATCATTATAGAACTACTTGATCAGTGTTAACAATACCATGCTTTTTTTAGATTCCAAAACATCATATTACTTTGTTGAATAATGATTATTCTGGGATTGAAAGTTATTTACAAGTCTTACATACTGTATATACACATTTTGTGATAATATAGACTTTCGTGTGTACTTATATTTTTCATTGCAATTACAAAAATGCTTGTCAAGATTATGCTTGTTTGACATCATTAAAATCTACATCTGCAAAAACATCTAAATATCGTGTGAAAATAATATTCGTAGGTAAAACAATTTAACAATCACAACATATCTAACTCAATTCAGATTTAATTTAAAAAGCCCATTTTTCTAAACGTTCTCATCTTCACTCCTTGTGCTCGTATAAGCTCGCAAGACATTATCAGTATTTTGTTTTTTTTCTTATTATACATACTCTGAACGTCATGTTCTTTTGTTCTTTACGATTTATATCACTTCATGTTTCAAGTAAAGAAAGTGACAAACTAAAAAAATAGCTACCACGAATAAACTGCACGCCACACGTATCGTCTGAAATTAAACAGACATTTGAAATGAAAAACTCATTTTTACTTCTACTTCAGGCGTGATAAATTGTTAGTTACAAAATCACACGTGGCTTAAAGCATTCCACAAATTTTTAATGAATTTCCACTGAAATATTTCTTTAAATGTTATTTAACACATATTTGTGAAGTAAATCAATTATTTAATTTAAGATTTCGACTGAAGGTGCGTGGTGGAATTTCAATATTAAATTTGAATCGTTCAAATTATGTACATTCACACGGATTTTGTCACTAACGACCCGGGTTTCGCCTTTCGGCATCTTCAGGCGTTCAAGTGCACGGATGTACAGAGCTCAATTGAGCAGCCTTCCGATTTTAAAAGAAATGCTAAACATGCCGGGATCTCCACTCCTATACCCTATATAAATGTGATCATAAAACCATTTCTGACAAAAAAATAAATATAATTCTTAAAACCACTCACTACTCAAATCTGTGGGCACTCCCATGAGCTTATCCTTTTCACCAGCAATGGCTTTAAATTCGGTGATCAATTTGTTTATTATATAAACACGAAACATTCATTTACTAAGCGTCAGCTCAATTTCATCCGTGCACTTGAACGCCTGAAGATGCCGAAAGACGAATCCCGGGTCGTTAGTGACAAAATCCGTGTGAATGTACATAATTTGAACGATTCAAATTTAAATCAATTATATTGATTTCTTGAAAATCAATAAAAGTTCAATGTGATAAAATTTAATATCGTTTACCGTTGATTAATTGAATCCTCGAGAGGTGAAGTGAGCCAACTAGTAAAATGGAAAAACTTTTTAAGTACAATCACGTCTTTATTTGGTGTTTTGATGGATTGCATATTGTATTTTACGGAGATAACACTGTTGCAATGTGTATTAACTGAGGATACTTCACTAATACGAGACTTTAAGACGTGTATAAGAATATCTAACTTATTTTTTTCTTAACTACCACTTATTATCTTATTGTTTACTTTACGATATTCAATGTAACCAAGCTTGTTGATATCCTAAAATATTGTTCATAATATCGTTTTCTCTGTTCTTGCAGTTTACACTGATCAGCCCGTATCATCAGCCTCGCCTCCGACCCGAGACAAAATCAATAGCGAAGACAAAGCTCGATCCAGAAGAGGCGCCGCGAGGGAGAGACGTCGGGCTGCATGGGACGCCGCGGCTGCCCAAGACGGTAAGATTTTGACCCCTATGCCGTAAATATATACTAGCATTTCACTTTCATTTCAGGTGTACGATTTATGTTGTTTTTAGACGGCTCCAATGAAGCACTTTCAACTGTTAAGCTATAACGATGGATTTTATTGCTAAGCAATAAATACATTTGAATTGTTCAAATTATGTACATTCACACAAGTTTTGTCACTAACGACTCGGGTTTTGACTTTCGGCACGTTAATTGCACGGATGAACTTGAACTGCCGTTTATTAAATAAATTAAGTACATGGCAAATTGGCGTCAGCTGTTATGTCATGTACTATAATTTTAATTTTAAACAATAAATAAATGTATCCGGGTCGTTAGTGACAAAACTTATATGAATGTACATAATTTGAAAGATTCAAATTTGATATTGAAATTTCATCAAACACCTTTAGTTTTTGTTTGAAATTAAATTAATAATTATAGAATTGATATATTTTACAATTTTCACATCGCAGCTTTAGAGCTTTTCCTTCATAACGATCTGCGGTATGCTGTATACATTTTTTTGCATTGTTGACTTTTTATAAGCCGGTTAGTTAAATTGTTTTTTTTACAACACTCTTTTTCATCGTCTCTTTAAGAAAATTCATTTAATTTTGTAGAAGTAAATAATATTTTGCCACTTAATTGTTTACGAAAGTCATACTTTTGCACACTACTGTAAATTACAATTATCAAAATAAAAACAATTTACGGAGAGGAATTGATAATATATTTTATTACACTAGGCTTTTTTTTTTACCACATTCATTAATATTAATGATTTAGTTTTTTTTATTGTTTTTTGACACTAGGCTACATACACATCAATTAAATATCTAAATATTTTAATTGCGCGGTATTCAAACTGTTAATTTATTTAATTATTACCTAATAAAACGTGCATTGGTCGTTTCGTTTCAGTAAAACAAAAGCACAGTTTATATACGTATTGTAATTACAACAAATTTGTATCCACTCTAGTAAATTTTTTATACCTTTAAACTTGTAAAGATTACAATAAAAAATGTATGAATAAACTGCGGTCGTTGCGTGTGTCAATTTTCTGATTTGAATATATGGTTATTATTTTCTCCGATTTAAACAATGATCTCTAACAACGATGATAATAATATATATCAATGCATTATTCATAACATAATATGTACGCAAGGTACATTGTTCGAATGGGTCCCTGTTATATTATATTATTTTGTGATACATTAACGATCGAATGAGTTTTATTTGCCATTGTGCTATCACCGAGAGCTTTCACTGTCGTTCATAATGTCAAGTTTAATATTTATTCAAATGGGTGGCATAAAGAGAAATGCTTCATAATTCCCCACTATCACGAAAGAAAATAATAGTCATGTATTTATACATGGCAATCATATCATGTACTTTCCATTCTTGTTCATAGGTGCATTTCGACAATAGACAATTGCGTTTTTTTAGACATATAATAGATTAAAAAGTACCAAGTAAACTTAAATAAAAAAAAATCGTACATATAATCTGAAATTTTAAATTATAATACATATGTGCCTTGAACAGACAACCCTTGACGTCCGTGCCAACATTAAATTCTAAATTTAACACTTATCGATGAAAAGAAATAAAGATACCATTGTTTGTATTACTTTGTATTATTCAGTTAAATCTACAATAATAAAGTGAACAGTAATTATACTTTAAAACAATTCAATATTGGTTGACGAAGTTTCTTGATTTTTCCGACATTACTGTTTAAAAAAATGAGTTTTTATGTGTATTTTAAATGCTGTTTTGAAGAGTTATGCAAAATATGATTTGAGATGAAGCGTACATTACTCAACTATCGAAAAACTCATGTTAAAGGATTAATATATGGATGAACATATCGCTAGTAGAATAAGAAAATCCTGTTAAAGATATGATCAAATTTTAAATTAAAAAGAATTTTGAACAAGGCATTTTTTTAACCTTACTCATCGTGCTATATATAAGAATATATTGTACATATAATCTGAAATTTTAAATTATTATGATTTTTTCTCTTCATATTGTATTGTTTTCGTGACATTAAATTGAATTTACAATTTTCTCTTGACTGTTACGTTATCTACGGCACGGTGCAGCGATTTCCAACCTTGGAGGCGCGTCTCCTTGTGGAGGCGCGAACAGTTTAAAATATTTATTTCCCCTCTAAAACGTGTCTTTATTATTATATAAAATAAAGGATGGTAGGCGCGAAGATATTTTATTTTTTGAAGGGAGGCGTAATAACATAAAGGTTCAAACCTTCATCAACTTTTCAAGTTCAACTTTCAGTTCAAACCACTGATCTACGATACAGTTAAAGATATTCTAAGATAAACATTATTAATTGACATATATTAATGAATATGCTTCACATAGGTAGCGAATATGGCAATCGATAACGATGCTATAGCCTTTGATATTTAAACTCAAATATATTTTTTCCAGCATGATTTGTAAACGTTCGGGGTAAGGACTATATAGTTTGGAACTTCAGTCGCCTTACGTTTTTCCATACAAAAATATACACTTACAAATTAGATTGCTGATAAATAAAAAAAATGCGTGCTAATCTCTCATAATTTTCTAGCTTAAGTCTCTCACATTCGATGAAATTATTATTCTGTTATGATCTGTGATTATTACGCTTCGAATGACAAAGATTGCTTATCCAGAGTAATGTTAGTGAAAACCTTCATAAAACCATTAATAACGCAGCTTAATGAATGACGTGTTAAAAGGTTTTCATACAGGTATTGTAAATATACCGGAGGTGTTATAAATTACATTTAATTTGATATGGATTGGATTTTTTTTATTAAATATAAGTCTAGAATTTGGTAAAATATACACTATTCATCGCTTATAATCATTTTTTAAAATTAAATGAAGCATGCAAAAATTCCTAACGTTTACCAGCTTCGTTCTCTTTTTTTATATATAAAGTAACAAAATTTGTTTTATTTATAAAAAAAAAACAATAAAAATGTAATTAGCGACTCATATGACCGATTCAAAGGATCATAGCAATGATCACATAGGATTCTGCTGATTGGTTAGTTAGGTGTGCACCTACTAAAAAAACGCTGTGTGATCATTACATGTAATTAATTTTAATATTGAAAACGTAAAGGTAATGTGTTATATGTCAGGAAATGTTTTATCATCTCAAATGATCTTTCGCTATAAGCGTTATTTCACGTTTCATATTAGCTTTCTTTTTCTCAGGTGCAATTTATTCAATGTTGACCGCAAACCTAAAACACTTCTTTGATTATGTATAATACTTATTTAAATTTCTCTTTACGTCATGACCTAGATGTCTATTGAAAATAGTCATCAAACTTCTGTATTATTCTAATTCGTATTATCATTTGTAATAAAACATATTTGACTTTTATTGTCATAAATGTTTACAAAGACCAGATTTATAATTTATTTTTTTTACTTCATTAATATGTTTAATTTTTCTTTTAAAATTCAAAACACAAATAAAATTTAAGGCCGTCCATCTATGAAGCTACACGATTTTTGGTTATTTTAACAGTCCCCCAACCCATCGTCAAATTTACGTTGCATAATCTTTTCACATTTTGTATGTTTTTTTTTACATTATATCAGACCCTCTCCTACGGCTCTTCATTCCCTTTTTCCCCTCTTCTTTGGCGCCTGTTTGATTATTATTATTATTAGATCGTTTTGCTAAAACCTCCTTACACCCTCCTTACTTCTACCACTCCCTATCTCATTTGCCAGGTTGACAACGTCAAACTCCGGACAAATGAAAAGGACACTGACTACAACTAATAATAAGAACCAAATATACATATAATATAAAATAAAGTGAACTATTCCGTTTTGCACGGAAACTGTATGTATGCAGTTTTTTTTATTGTTTGCTAATTCAGTATGTGATTAATCTGGGCGTAAATTTGCACAACAGCTTCATGATTATACTTTTTATCTGTTTGACATGTTAACTGAGACAAATTAAATATAGTCTTCGTAATTCTTAGTCAATAAACATTTACAAGTTAAACATAGTTTTTTAAGCTTGCAAAATAATCTAGCGATAGGAATTGTTATTTTAATCTCAGTTCTGCCACCCCTTCAAAATTTGCGCCATAAGCACGTCATTCGATTCTGCCTTGATCTGGTTCTGATCACTTCAACGTCTTTTATATATTTTTTAAATAATTGCATCTTTGCAAATTATCTACATAGTTAAGCAATTTTTAATTTGCATGTGATATAAATAATTGCAAAGTAAGCTGCGATTTTATTAGATGAGAAATGGAAGGATTTTACCATGGCCGGAGCGAGGCGGCGCGCCGCGGTGCATAATAGCCGAGCGTAAGGCGAAACAATTAATTGAACTTGTTATCGATATCACCGGGAAAATCTCTCGACACCGAGACTGCAATCTCACGCATGCCCTATCTTCACAATCACATAATACCCACAGTATAAATAGGCCTAACAGCTTTCGATTTGCAAGTGTCATTATAATTTTCTGTTTCAATCAGCCAAGAAACATTACCAGGTAATTTCAATGTTTTAAACAGTGATCAGTTAATTTAGTGCTTTGAAATCCTCCTATATATAATTATGTCAATCATTTAACATGTATTTTATCTTTCCAAATGTCAACAAATCTGTTTTATTAAATCTATAACCGCTTCCAATGCGGAAAATATAGATCGTTTACGAAAAATTTCAACAGATTTCTCCTTTAACGACAGTTTATTGTAAGTCAGTCGTTCAATAAAACCTTTCAAAGATGGTAAGGTAAAATAAATAGGACCAGAGCCGGAAAGTAGTGAATTAATCGTTATCTCTCTACGTCCTCTTTTTAGGATCCCACAGGTTTCATGATAAGGTATAGCAGGAATGTTTCGAACCCTTGATCGTGCAAATGAGTCTTACGGAATACTGTATTTTTTCACCGTTTCCGCTATGAATGTGGAGCATTTACAATCATAATAGAGTTTATCTCAACAAAGGTGTTTTACAATAACTGTTTGTTACTCAGTTCTCAACCTCTAGTTTTTTTCCAAAGAAATTAGAAATAGTAGGATAGGGCTAGGGCAGGAATAGTGTTTAACTAATCGCTCTTGCTGCGCTCCGTTTTTCGGATATGAAGAGAGGAATTTAAGACATCGCATACATCCATGCCTTCGAACAGATATTTAAAAATCGATTAAAAGTAAATTTAATATAATAAAACTGTTTATACTGGGATTCGAACCCGTGACCTCTGTAACCTAACACAACGACGTTGACCACTCGACCACATAGGCGGCAGTGTACTGTGATTATACTCACAAAATTCATAAAAAAAAATATTGCATTTTATTATACCTAACCAGCTTAAACGTATTTTTAAGCTTTAACTTATCCAAATTTGATTTAAAATACAATATACCAATCTAGTTACTGTCATTCTATAAACAATATACCCTTGTTTTAATGTAAAAAAAAAATGTCCTAAAAACCTCACCTTCTCATCAGCTCAAGTTACATTTTTCATCGTACTGTAACTTTGCAAGACTGCTATTAAGTAAGTTGCATTCATTTCAAAATGTTTGTCTACTTTCCAGATAAAATCTTTAATCATCATTAAGAGTTTTTATGATCTATCAGATATCGTTCTAATATGCATATGTTTTAAAATATACATTTCGCTTTTTGCTCTCGTTTACCATCGCTGAAAAACAATTTTAAACGATTGCCTTTCATCGCAATTAAAAATTAAATCGCTTTTAGAACGGAAATCATCTCTTAATGCAATAAATTATTTTAATAATGTATTACTTGAACGCCTTCGCTCTCAACAGGAGCAAATATTATTAGCTCCCAATCGGTCACAAAATGTGTTAATCCTTAATATACTCATTGGGATTGGCACGTCAGAAAGAAAATCATGGCAGAACTATATTGAATTACTATGTGCCTTCGCTCAAAATATAACCACGGTAATTTTCAGTTATTGGGAATATTTATAATAATATTAATATATTTATGAATACAAATAAAGCTAAAGAAATGTTTTTTTTTTACTTATTTTTTAACCGTATTCGCTCCTTACTTAAAGCGGTCAACCCACAGTGCCTCTAAGCTTATGTTATGTCTCCTAGCTTCATCCCAATGTCCTCTAGATTCTCCACTTTCCAGGGTACGGAATCCATGCGTCAGGTTAAAGAGACAGACATGATATTGAATTTCCTGGAGCATTCGCAGCACATCCCAAAGCCAGGTTAATAAAAAACAGCGATAGACTTGGTACATATTTTATATGTATTCTATACTCAATACGACGTTTTTCTTTTATACCCATCATATTTGAGACGCTTTAAAACGAAAAAATCTGAGAAAACTTCAACAGAATTATGTATGTCAACGTCTGTCGAAGCACAACGCATAATGCGATGTAAAAAAAATACACTGCATTTCAACTTAGAGTTAGGTATATCGACGTTCAACATCGGTCCGCATTCTCCCATAATGAGTGCAATGATTTTCATCTTTCGTAATTGTACCGACGGCAAATATAATACATATGTGCCTTGAACAGACAACCCTTGACGTCCGTGCCAACATTAAATTCTAAATTTAACACTTATCGATGAAAAGAAATAAAGATACCATTTTTTTGTATTACTTATATTCAGTTAAATTTACAGTAATAAAGTGAACAATAATTATACTTTAAAACAATTCAATATTGGTTGACGAAGTTCCTTGATTTTTCAGACATTACTGTTTAAAAAAGACCATGAGTTTTAAAGTGTATTTTAAATGCTGTTTTGAAGGGTTATGCAAAATATGTTTTGAGATGAAGCGTACATGACTCAACTATCGAAAAACTCATGTTAAAGGATTAATATATGGATGAACATATCGCTAGTAGAATAAGAAAATCCTGTTAAAGATATGATCAAATTTTAAATTAAAAAGAATTTTGAACAAGGCACTTTTTTAACCTTTCTCATCGTGCTATATATAAGAATATATTGTATTTAAATCTAGCCTGCTTTCTAGACTAGTTTACTTCTAAAGCCATTAGGCACTGTTTTTTCCGAAATTATCGGTCTGAAATATGTTGACATAAATGCAGTGGTGTAGGAAGGGGTTTTGCCGCCCCACATATATCCTCTAATTATGTTTTTAAGTCACTACTACTATTTTTTAACTATGAACTAGGAGTTTTAACCAGGGCCTTGAACCGCTATTTTTTTCGTTCCTGTTTTCGTTGCGGCACAAATAACGGTTTTCGGTTCAGGTCGAATCCAAAAACCCAGGAATTTACCGATTTGCCCAAAATATCTCCGTGACTCGTTTTTTTTTTTAGCTCACAGAGGAATTTTAAAATCTTAACCTTATAGTGATTTACCGATTTGCCCAAATGACTAGGACATAAGTTGGTGCGTTACTGCATTACCGTGTTAGGTAAGACATGTGCACTATGTGTACACACATAAACCAGCAAAGAAAGGAATTAAGATGCAGACCGGTAGAAGAGTCGCAGTCGTAAAATGTGTGACATTAAATAGAAAGAGATGATGAAAGCTTTTGATCTAGACTAGACAAGATTCTATCATGAAGTTTGTAAAGATTTTTCAATATTGAAATTCAGAAATTAAGAATAGAATTATATGGACCCACTAGAGATGAAGTGAGCCAAGTGGTATATTAGAAAAAAATGTAAAAGTGAAGTAACCTCAGTAAATACACATTGCAATAGTGCTATCTCCGTATAATAAAAATATGGAATCAACCAAAACACTAAATAAAGACGTGATTGTAATTAAAATTCTAAAAGAAAAGATTTAATCATTCTAATAATTGGCTCACTTCACCTCTCGAGGGCTTATATGAAAACATACATTTCTTATTATTTTAAGCGCTCGCGCAAGTTTACCTTTACAATCATAAATTACAAATGGGCTAGTTGCTCAATGTTTGGCTTCTCTGATATGTGCTTCGTCATGTGACCTACTTCGTATCGTATTTTGTCGAGAGAGTCTCTTATCTGAAGTATATCTCCCTCATAGACGCTCAACCAAGAATACCTGCCCTTGGATCGCCGCTGAAGATACCGACGATCGATCGTTATTCACTTATTTAATGGATTGGCACGATCGAATTAGCTAGCTTGTTCCGATTTATTTCGCCTGGGGATTTTACAATTCTTGTCTTTGGTCAAGGTGTTTATCACTTATGAAACTCCCTCCAAGTAACTTGATTTAGGCATGAAAATAATTCTTCAAAATACATATATTTCCTCTCCGCTTTCCTTTGTGTATATCATCATAAAAATTGCTACATGCTAATTATAATGGTTGCGAATCATGGCACCTGACGAAGACTCAGAAAAACCGTATACTGAGCTTCGAGAACAGATGCTTGATGATTTTGTGAGGAATTCAGAGATAAGGGAGCGTACAAGACAGCGTCCCGTCACGTCAGTGGTTATGGAGAGACGTTGGAACTGACTGGGTCACGTGCTGCGGATGCCTCCGGAAAGCCTCAATCCTGCCTGACTCTTCTTTCGAACGGTGGGATTCTGGCGTCCCGGACGTCCGTCGGGTACTATCCATAGGATGTACTCGGCGGAACTGAGGGATGCTGGCATGTCATGGGAGGAAGCAAAGCAATTGGCGGGAGACAGGGAAACATATGCTCCACATAGGAAGCAAACATGGCCAAAGAAGAAGAAAGAAGAATGATCAAAATCAGTGAATTTTGCAATGTGAATGACCATCTAGGAACTCAAAAGCTGAGAGCGATTAGCTAACCAACTAGTCCTATTCTAGCCCTATTTTTCTACGCCTTCTCTCTTCGAAAAAAATAGATTGAGCAACAGAGTAACAAGAAGATCTCATGACATGCCAAGGTTTGAAAAAAGTCTCGTAAAGCTCCCACCATACTTATTTGTATAAATATAATAGCCATATTATTATATTAACATGTTAGCCAATCCTCCTATTTGGTATGGTTTTATTATGTGGATAGTGTTTTTAACAATTTATTACGGAAAAGATTATCGAAATAGATAGAAGAAACTATTATCTATATACGGCAATGAAAATACATTGAGCATTTTTCATCGATTGTTTGATCGTAAACAGAACACGTTGATAAGGTTGAAGGAGATCAAGGATGGACAATGTAGGAAATATCGACACTATTAAATGTATTCGGTATTACCTATTTCTAATAAATTACAATATATGTGTTGTATTTTACCACTTAAAATTTATTTGATCAGGACCGATTTCGCTCCTCGCGAGCATCATCAACTGAGAAGAAAAATAAATAAACAGTGCCATTTATACAAGTTAAATTGAAACAAAAAGGTGTAAGCAACTACTACCAATGAAAAGGATTTACAAATTACATTATAATTACACAAAATTAAATAACACCTATAACATACAATTAAAAAATCATCAATAAATAAATATAAGTGGCAAATGATGTCAATTGTAAACCCAATTAAAATTTGGGAATTTTTTAAACAAAATAAGTTTACCATTGTGAGAAACGATTTTTAGTTAGTGGCAATTTGTTTTTTTTTCGTTTGGTGTATAAAGCTACAAATAGTTATAAATTTACCGCTAAATATGAACATTATTAAACATTATACACACTCTCTCCATTGTTTGCACATGTGAATTGTTTTAGGGACCGCAGTGCAAAAAAAAACTTGTAAACAAGTTTATGTTTGCATAATAATTTGGGGGAAGGTTCCATTACTACATGATAGGTTTTTAAAAAAAATGATACTAGATACTCTTAATTTTATTAACGCATTATAATATTTTTCACTAAAATTCACATAAATTACATGGCTTTTTAATTTCAATTGAATTGATTACAAAAATAAGTTTACTCAGTATTCAGCTTTCGACTTTTTTACTTTTAAAAAGATAATTTTTCCGTTTTCAAATACTGTTATTTGAAATCCTTGTAAGAGAAATAAGGGTATAATTTTTTTAACATCCAACTGAAATTTACCTAATGGAACGTGGACTGAAGATAAAATCAATCCATATGCCAAGCACGCATCGTAATAATAATAACAATACATAGATAGTTATCTTTTAAATTAGTTGCATAATATCGATTACAGAATAGTTGGTAATGAAATATCGTAACATCCCTAGTCAGGCGTGATGGAAACTCGCTGCGCACACTTTTCGCACCTCGCCACGCTATCTTCCGTTGATCGATTAATATTGAATGATATCGGGAATGGCGTCGGGCAATTATACCAGATGAGTGTTGTAAAATAGATTGTTTGCAAGTCTCGAGAATAAACAGACTGCTGCGGTTAAGACGGCTATGTCGATATAATTAGCCATGCACTGGTATCAAATGTCGAATGAAGAGTATCGAGACGGATCTAGACGTATTACATCGCACGTTATCTCATATAATAATCTCTACATTATGGAAAATGCAACCAACATCTGTGTATTTAATTTAAGATGTCGACTGGGGGTGATTGGTGTTGTCAAATATGTGTATTTATTTGTTTGTCTTATTCGTTACCATCATTTATTCACTGCTAGATATATCTATACTTCTTCATATTCCAAACCTTTTAGTGCACTGAAATCCGTTACTTTGAGTTTTTGAGCTTGATTGAAATTAATTTTATACTACAGCATGACGCAAAAGCAGAAAATTACGCAAAGCTCTTGAGCGTTCAGGTAAACTTTTTTTTACCAAGCTTTAATAAATTATAAGCCGTTGCCGATTTTAACAACTTGAGTAAAACACACAGTCGCTGTTTCATCGATATCATCTGTAGAAAAACTAATCATTCTCACACAAGCACACATCGGCTGTGGAAAAGAAAAAGGTTTTTTCAAAACAGCTTTTTTCGATAATCACAATAGCTTTGTTCTTCTGCGTACTTCTGACGGCTTGCAAACCGTCAGAAGTACGCAGAAGAACAGAGCTAATGTATACAACTTGATACACGTTTTATCAAAAGGATGTAAGCTGAAAATGCCGAATTAGTATCTAAATTTAGCTTTTCAGCTTCTAAAAAAAAGCGCTTGTAGAAATTGCGCTCTGGAAAAAAGTCTTAAAAAAGGTTTTCTTTTTAATATTAAATTATTATTAGATAAAGTAAATTCAAAACTTGTTTATCAGTATCCATGCAGTTCAAGGCTGTATATATTTGATAATTTGTCTTTCGCCCAAAATCATCAAAAAACGTGTTGGCTACGTCTTTTTTCCTTTTCACAGTCGACATGTAATAATAAACTTCACCTTTCCGGTTCATTTAATGTGTCCCTCTATCAAATTTAATATACATAATATTGCGTACAGATAATCTGAGTCGCCAGAACAAGTGTAAGTCAATAATTAAATTTCAATTGAAAATTTAAAAAGGGTTAATTCTATTAAGAATGCCTTCGACCAAGTATTCATTATTTTTAATATTCTCACTGTGGTCTTGCCATTCAGCTCCCAAGAATGCGAAAGTTTTGTATTGTTTATTTGCGATCGGAGCCGGGATTTGTTTGAAAAATTTGCCTCCTGGCTGTCCTGCCCGCCGCCAATTAATTACTTGATTTACAATTAATGCTATAATAACCATTCAATCCATAAGAATTTGCTAACCAATGTATCGTGTTAAGAAGGGTGCTGCTATGGCTAGATCGATATTTAGAAGAAAGAGGAAAAACCATCGGTAAAGATAATTCAATTAACCGAAGCATTCTGTTGTTTTACTCTACAAGAAGTGGTCATGGTCAATGACTTCTTTTAATTTAATTACATTATATTAATTACAACAATACTATCTTTCATGCACAGTATGCCATGTTTTTTTGATATCATAACAACTTTGTTGCGCTAATTTTTAGTGAATTCTTGGCTAGATTGAATAGTGGTTTCCATTTAATAACTTTCTTTTTAATATATTTCGTGAAATAAATATATTTTAAACCATTTAAAATTTGTTTTATTACTTATGAGTATTTTTATTATGAAAAAAATTCATAATAAGGACGTCAATAGCCTAATGGTTGCCAATCTTACAATTGTAAAAATAAATATACATACATAATATATAGTTTTACCGTAATGGTATAAAACGTTGAGGCTTGTACAAGAATAACTATAGAAGATAACAAAATCTTTTCATATTTTATATCATTTATATTTTTAAGCTTACGGAAAAAGCTTTGAAAAGGCAGTACAGAATTCCACGCAACGTTTTGCGTTTTTGTTTGTTTGAAGTGTGCCCCCGAGTTCATTCGTAATGATGACTGAACACAAATAATCCTCTTTGCGGCCTGGCTATGTTAGGAAATAGATTTATTAACACATTAAATAATTATTTAATATTTTGTGTATTATGTATATCATTTTGTGACTTTTAAAATTTATAATATTCACGTGACATTTCGCAAGTTTATTTCTCACTGACTTAAACTAAATATTAGACTCGTTTATTTCTTATGGAGTTATTTGTTGTTCACGTCCAGTCCAGCGGTACGTTAACAATGGGTTTACCCTATCCAAGAGCTATTTGCGATTTTCTGGGGAAGGGGCGGATTTTGTTTTATTCTTATACAAATATATGAAATAAATATGCCGTTAAATAAATAATTTCAAAAGCTGAAAAAAATATTTATTGCAAAAGAGAATGTGAGTTTCAAGATTGACACAGGAATACTTGTATTGGTCTTTTCGATCCAATTCCATATATCAAACGTTATACTTAAACTAACGTTGATAAATTTGAATCGTTCAAATTATGTACATTCACACAAACTTTGTCACAGGTTTCGCCTTTCGGCATCTTCAGGCGTTCAAGTACACGGATGAACTTGAACGCCTGATGATTCCAAAAGGCGAAACCCGGCTCGTTAGTGACAAAATTTGTGTTAATGTACATAATTTGAACGATTCAAATTTAATATTGAATTTTCACCAAGCACCTTCAGTCGAAATTTTAAATTATAACGTTGATAATATGTCATATATGACTGAAATTGCAATTAGAATGAATAGCTGTGAATACATTTTTTTCTTAGTTTAACAAATGGCTCGTCAACCTTACTCAAATTTAACAAGGTGTTCGTACACTGAGCCCACTCCAACCCACTCTTGACCCAGTCCATTTACAAGAAAATGATTCTTGGATTTGACGACTAATTTAAAAATACGTCCGTCGTGTCTTAAATATTTCACAGTTTAGGCATACTAAACACAATCGATAACATAATAAATTAGTGTTCTTTGTGCATCTGTTGCAAACTGGTCGTTCGAAACGATTACTATTTCAAAAAAGCTTTATTTTCTATTCGCGTATTATAATGTTGAAAGTATTCCGTATCTTAGGGTTCATTTGAGCTAGGAATTCGCAAAAACTGTTTCGGTATCGGAAAGATGTTCAGCCTATTCGCTAATGGTAGGCGGATGCCAAGTCGCGGCCGAGGCCTCGCCAAACGCGGAGAATTCTTCAGGTCGCACAGCCAGAGTCCAGGGAAACAGAATGTGTCAACGGCGAGCCTCAAAGTGTTGGCTAAGTGAGTTTTGTGGTCGACTTGTAACCTCTGACGAGCTGTTGTGAGTTTGTTTCCCTTATAAGGAAGAGGCAGCGCTTAGCAGCCGACGAAGGCTGGTGGCTGGCGGCGCGCCCACGTGACCTTGCTGGGCAATAAATAGTTTTTCACTTAACATATTATACATACTATCTCCAGTCTTAAAACTAATTAATTTAAATGACTGTGTAAGTAAGAAACCTTTAGCAGTAAGACTACTCTTTTCAATCTATTGTTTTAAATATTTTTCTCGCCAATAAACAAACCCCATTTTTGATGTTTTCCGTACGTAACCCGTAATAAATAAAAAACTGTTTATTTTGTCATTATGAATATGTAGTGAAGCCCTTTTTGGTTATCACAATAATTTCCCTATCGTATTCAAAGCAAGCATTTACTTTGATTGAATTATTAACTACTCTGTACCACCGTCATGGTAGGTTTGCCTTTACAAAATATAATTCATATGTCATTCCCTTCTGTGGAGTTTATTTTAATATCTTGTGTTGCCGTACCGTAAAAATATTATTATGATATAACTAAATACTAAGTATTTAATGTATGATATTATATGGTCTGGATTTGGCTTTGATGATCCATAGACAAAACTCAATTCTGTATCAAAAACGATTTGAATATCGAAAATGTCGCATTCGATTTCATGTATCGTTCTTCTGTCTTGAAATGGTTTCGAAACTTCACTTGATTACTGCTGTAACTTCCAAAAATAACAACAATTTTATTAATATCAATCATGGAAGTTTTTAAAATGATTCAACGATTTTTTAAATAAACAAAACACAATTCGCTTTCGTTTATAGCTTCTATTAAATTACACGTGAATTTCATACCACTATGTAACTATACAATCTAATATATCTACAATATATAATATTTCTTAAACCAATCGAATAACATGGATGCTTATCACGGCGGATGGAAGTTGACTAATAGTTGGAAGAAGCTCTCAATAATTTAACGTTGTATTCTTATACTGCGACTTAGAGAAATAATTAAGACAGATCTTAAAATCTTTCGCTGCGGATGGGTTCACTAGCTGTCAGACAGTGTAATTTACAATTATTTGATAATGTAACTCGCTGCGGATCAAGTTTAGATTGTTTGATCCCACGTATCAAAGGTCTAAGAGGTTCTTCGCTTATCAAAACTGCTGGCACAGCTGGCTATCTCTCGGGAGTCATATAAATAACAGAAATGTATAAAATAGTCGTGAAACAGCAGTGCAATGTTTCAGATACGATCTTTTTATATGCTTTTCGCAATTAGTAGCCACTTGCCCTTTGCAAAAGTCTAAATAATTCATTTGCCCGTATGACTAAGCGAAATAAATAGAGTCAACAATATATTTTATAAGTTTAATATATACTGCTATATATTATATAATATATGGTGAACAGTGCCGACGCGAGGATATTTGGCGCCCTAGGTAACAATTATCGGCGCGCCCCCTTTTTAACAAATCATCCAATTTTTCGAAATAATAAAAAAATATGTAGGGATCATAGAAATATTTTATATATATATCCATGTCCGCTCCCAATATGACGCATATGGTCTCTTAATTGAGGTATCTCATCGGAAGTTTTTCTACGTGAACCGTTCGTTACTAAGTCACTCAACCTCTCTTTTTAGAATTATATATTATATAATACGATACATAATCACAAAGAACAAATACAAACGTCAAAATAAAATAAACCTTTTTATTAGAGTACATAAATTTAAATACTCCATTTACGCGCCCCGTAATAGTTTGCGCCCTAGGCGGTTGCCAATTTTGCCTGTATGGTAGCGCCGGCCCTGATAGTGAAAAACAGCAAAGTATTACTTTACACAACAGTTTTGTAGAATTTGTATATATGTATTATAGTTCATGGATGGCGCCTAACCGGTTGATAACAAAGCAAAATTTGGTCGATTTTGAAAACTATCGTGAATTTGAAAAAAAAACATTATTCCATACTATAGAAATATTTACAGGCGACGTTGAAAAATAATACCCCGGCGTTCGGATTAATTTCACTCGACTTCATAAGTGATTGTGTTAATTTGGGGATGGACGAATGGTCGAAGTAAGACCGTTGTAAAATTTCTTATAAGAATCATACTAGAGACTAGTGAGTCGATCGCGAGAAATCAGCTCACAGCGCAAAAATGATTGGTAGCTATTTCGGCATTGCACCATATTCAGAACTATAGTTCTTGTGAAAGTGAAACGGTATACTTTATTAATTGTTTGCTTTTAGCATAATGGAATTTTACCGAGAAATTACCAATCGATCAATATTCCTTGCTTTTCTAAATATGATGCGACAAGATATGTTTATTATTCGCCATAAAAACACATTACATATATTTTATTTATAAAATAAATATACACAAGGCCGGCTCGAGGATATCTGGCCCCTTGATGATTTGAAAAAAAAACTACATATAAATGAGTGGACAGTAGGGCATCCAACCCCGGTCCCACAATGAAAAGGCGTGATACCTTTTTTTTAATCTTCTCAAAATTTCCGATTCCAAAGTCTTTTCACCATGTCCGCTACCAATGTGGAGCATATGGACTTCTAATGGAGCCTGTCTCAACAGAAGTGTTTCTATGAGAACTGCTTGTTACTCAGTTGCCCAACCTCTTTTTTTACAAAGAGTGTAAGAATATAAGGATAGGGCTAGAGCAGGACTAGTGGTCAGCTAATCGCTCTCGATACGCCCCGCTCATAGGATAGGATGGGTGGGAGGGGGGAATTCAAGAAATCACATACATCCATGCCTTCGAACAGAAATTCATAAATCAACTGAAAAATCAATTTATAAAACTGTCCGCACTGGGATTCGAATCCACGACCCCCGTAACCGAAACCAACGATGTTAACCACTCAATCACACCGGCGGCATTTTTTTTTGATTTGGCAATACAAGCCCTTATACTTACTAAACTAATGTAAATTTTAGTAAAAAAACAAAAACACTTCTCAACCATGTGCGTCGCTATTATTTAATTTAAAAAAAATCTTATCTTTCTAAATGAAGGCTAAGGTTTAATGCTTAACAAAAACTTCATTGTTTATTCGCACAGTATGCTCGATTTCACAATCCAGTCACAATCCTTTTTTTTGCGAAAAATTATATTATCTTTTAAACCAGGCTCATAAGTCATAACTACCATAATATTGCAAGCGTATTAGGACACTAGCTAAGCTTCTGAAGATACCATAAATTTACTCATAAATAAATAAGTCTCGTCACATACAAGCAGTAAGTAGCATGACTTTAATCATTGTCAATTAAACAAAATGATATACTGGTATTTTCAATTAGATTAAAAAATGTTTAAATTGGTACTAAGGTCACACTGTTAATTCAATATTAAATAATATTTCGTTTATTCAATAAATGCTCTGAGCAAACAAACCTTAATTAATTTGGTAAACAGCGTTATTTCTTTTTTGACGTTTGACCAAAGATTATGGACTAATCATTTCTTAATACCCGCTAAGATCTTTTTCTTGTCTGTTGTTTTAAGGAAAATCTTTACAACGGCTTTGTAGGCTTAGAGTCCTTTACATTAATAATTTAACAGAATTTTTAGCTGTCATAGTTTCATCATGTTAAAACCAGCTACTCCAACAACTTATACTTCTTAATTTATTTTATTGTATTAAACCCCTTCTATTTACTATTAACAGTATTCTATTTTCATTATAATCTTAATTTTGGTAAAAAAAAATCTGATTTTAATGCCTAAATCATATTTTATTTTTCAGAATCATCAGAGGCTGTTCAACACCGCATTCTACTCGAAGAGTACGACGAGGAGTCAAAACGTGAAGAAAAATTGAAGGATATTGCAGCATCGCTGACAAGACCTCGTGAACGTCCACCGCTTTCACCTCCTAACAACTCATCACAGACTCTTCCTGAGCCACCAACGAGAGAGACCACATCATCAGCTATCGGGACAACAATGGACGATGTTGACAGCAGTATTCCAGATAAATATGTTAGCTATTTTCCTTTCAAACAATATTTGATTATCTTGCCATAACCTACTACTTAATAAAAAGTGAGTACTTTGTTTTCTGCCTGGGGAAAATAATGAAGAAAATCCCCTTACAAATTACTGTTTAATGTAGCGATTTCCAACCTGGTAGGCGTGGACAGTTAAAATGATGTATTTACCCTTTATAAAATGTCTGTATTACTATACAAAATAAAGGGTAGGGAGGCGCAAAGATATTTTTTTTTTCTCCAAAGGGAGGCGTAGCAACATAAAGATTGGAAATCACTGGTTTAATGAGTTAAAATAGTTTGGTTTAATTTCAATTATTTTCACTGATTCCAATATTTTAATAGATACTTTAATAATCAGTTTATTTTACTATGATAGAGTGATAGTTACGGTATCTTGTTCGCTTATTTGCAGGTCCGTGGTGATCCTGATGGCTGTGTCCGTGGCGCCGCAGCCCGCGTGGAACTTCCTGCTGAAGGTCTCCTGAATATGCGCAAGGGTTGGCTGCTTCGCCAGGCTGGACCAACATCAGCTACCAGTCCGCCAAACCCTTCACAACATTGGTTTGTTTTACGCGGAGCAGCATTGCTTTACTATCGCGACCCTAGCGCAGAAGACTGCGGTATCATGGATGGTGTTATTGACTTGAACGGCGTAGCTGGAGTCGTTGAGGCGCCTCCTGCTAGGACTTTTGGCTTTCTCATCAAGGTAATGACAATATATGTGTTTTTAATATAGATTTGAGATCTAAAGCATAGATATCTGTAATGTCCTGTCTCGTAAATTTGGTCTCGGAAAACTTCTTTCATTCTATTTGAGCTTATCTAGAGTGTTTCTTAAAATATTGAAATATGTGGCGAATTGCGCAGTTAATTAATGCCAAATATTCAAATTAATTCTGTAACTTATTAATTACATTCTGTTTAAACCTGACCGTGTAATATGTACTTTTTCCTAATTTGTATTTGTTTGTTTCAGACTTGGGATAATCGTCAGTACATGCTGTCAGCTATGACAGCAGGAATCCGTGCCAATTGGGTGTCAGCAATCCGAAAAACAGCTGGACTTCCAGATCCTGCAGCTCAGTGTCCAGATAAACTTTATGCCGAAAAACCAATTATCAAGTTGGAAAGGCAGGACAGCATTGAATCTGCAGATTCTGCCATCATCCCAACATCACCGATCACTCCGATCACGCCGATGACTCCTCGCTCTGTTATGTTTTCCTCTGACGAGGAATATAGAACGGCATCAGAAGGAGGGCGCAGAGATAGTGTGGATTGGGGAGATTCAATCTCTCAATTGCCTCCGTCTCCGATCCTGAATAGAAATCCTATTTCACGAGTGAAAGATAAAGTGCGTTCGCGAAATCTACACCCCACATCTTTGCCATCATCGCCTGATGAAACACCTCCGTCAGATATAGATGAGACGGATAATCTTCCTGATCGTTCTCTGAGAGAAATTCTTGATCCATTTACCCCAATTATCAAGGAAATTATTAGGAAGGATGATTTGGCAAAACCTTTAAAGACATCATATATTTCAACAATAGACAAACAAGCTATTGAAATTGAAGATCTTAGAAAACAATTAAAAGTTGCTCAGACAGATGTCAGTTTAGCTGAAAAAGAATTGAAACGTTTAAGGCAAGTCAAATCTGATTCTGTTCTCCGAGAGAAACGAATGGATGATTTACTATCCACTTTGCAAAAAACTGAGGAAGAACTCAATTTGAGAACAAAAGAGGCAGAAAATCTGGAGACACTCAAGAAAATGTACAATCAAGATAAAAATTTATGGGAGAGTAAACTTTCTGAGACTGAAACTTTCTTGCGGGACTCTACAGAACATTGTGAACTGTTAAACAGGCAGTTAGCAAACGGACAGGAGACCATTCAAAGACTTCAAGAAGAACTTTCTCAATTGAATGAAAGACTTATGAGAGGAGCAGAGGAAAACGAAGCTCTGTTTTTAAAAATCAGAGATATCGAAGGAAGAAGCAGCAGTCTTTCTATGACTCGTGGCAAAGGTAGAAGTGTTGAATCACTCAGTGACCTTACAAACATTGATTTAGATCAAGACCTTGAAAATATGAATAAGGAGCGATTGATTGAAGAGTATGATGAATTACGCGGTAGGTTTGAAAAAGCTGTTCATGAAATTAGGGCTATGAAACGAGAGCTTAGAGAGTCTCATAATTTGTATGACGAGCTCGAACTCACAAATCTTGGCTTACGAAGGGATATCAAACTGCAAGAGGAAAATAACGACTCGCAGATATCGATGATGGCCGCTAGGATACAAGATCTAACCCAAAAACTATCCGCATCAGACAAACAAGTCAGAGCACTTAAACATAAACTACAAAAATCAGATGCCAGAGACAAACGAAGAAGTCTTTCCCTTAAAGGAAAAGATTCCTTTTCCATCGGGAAAGAAGTGGAAGAGAAGTTGACTGAGCTTGAAAATAAAATTACAAAATTAGAAGGAGGAATAATTGTCCCCACTGAGGCACCAGTCATAAAATCTCCATCGAAGCCACCATCCCCCACGAAAGAAAAATCACCCTCGAAAGAAAAAGAATCAACATCAGAAAGCAAATCTTTAAAAAGAATGTCGGCAAGATTAAGAAGAAAGTCTTTAGACAGTGCTACCAGTTCTGAACCAATGAAAGTATTGATTCGATTAAGTTCTCTAGAGACAAAAGTCGGTAATGCCTTGCTCAATAAAAGGGACCTAGCAACTTCTTGTGAATCATTAAGTCAGACAATCAGTGACAGTCCTACTTTGACAGATGCAACAGATGCTCACTCCAATTCATCTCACAGGCACTTGTTAGACAGGCTTCAAAGCCTAGAAAATGTAGTCATTTTATCTCGAAATAAAGTAAATGATTGCATTTGTCAAGTGAGCGCAATAAGGGCCTCCAGGAATCGAAGATCACCATCACCTGTTCTTGACAAGAGTTATAGCATGAAAACCATAGAACGTTGTCTCACCGATGTCAGTAAAACTCTTCAAGACTGCACCGACAAATGCGTATTGCCATTTGAGAGTATTTACGAAGGAGATCTTAATGAATCCGTAATCAATGTTGTCCATCAGTTAGAGCTCCAGTTGAGATCGAAGTTATTAGATATCAACAAAAAGAAATGCGCTTTGCTGGAATCTGGCGAGTTGAACCAGCGAAGGAATCTTGAATTTCTCGCTGAAAAATTAGCCTACGAAGCCGTTCTGATCAGTAGAGTCAATGATGCAGTCGTCAATACAAATGGAGATAGTCTTTTTAAGAGGTTAATTAAGTCTGAAGTGGAAGAAACTAGTCAATTGGTTACATCATTGCAATCGAAATTAAACGGGTCACAAATTAAGAGACAAACTCTTTGCAAAACGTCTATGGATTATCTTGCAAAAATTTTATCTAGGAAAATTAATTTTGTAAATAATACAAATATTGATAAAACCACAGCTCATTCACAAAATATCATACAAATGAAAGAATTAGATATGCTTAAAGCTTCACAGAAAGAAATAACCATCACAGTAAATCAATACAAAACTGAAAAATTAGTCGAGCTTACGAAAACTTTGATTTTGGAAGCTCTCACTTGTGAAACTGGTACTATTGATCAAGATAGAGCCAATATAGAAAATATGAGGATACAGGAAGCGTGGCATAAAGCCCAGGACGTTGTCAATCACGAGTTGATGAATTCGGAAATTTCCCACGTCATGAAGAGATGTGCACAGCTTTACGGTACTCAGCTGGAAGCGGAGAAAAAAGGAAGGTTTACGTTGGTCGCCAGCCAACAAGCGGCACTCGAGAAATGGTTCCAAGTAGCCCATCAGCGGCTCTCTGATGAGATGAAAGAAGCTATCGCAGATATCACGAGTCTCTATCAAGAGTGTCTTACGAATGTTCGATTACGGACGCCGATTAATGAAGACAGACCTGCCACCGATAGTCGTCAATTACTCAATGAACTGGCTGATGTTATCGCTCATAAGGCTTTGATTGATGCAAAGATTTATGTTTGTACTGGCGGTTACGAAACAGATTCACCGACCGACGCTAACGAAAGACATAACTATCCAAAAGGAATGCACAGTGAAAACTCTTGGAATAAGTCTGAATCTGAAAATGTCGTCGCTTCTTTGGAGAGTGATCCTGCGCAAGAAGCTGAGTTCATTTATCTTTTCCAACATTTTTCAAACGAATGTCGTGCTCTGTTTTCTGATGAATATACAGATAACAAAGAGGACTTGATCAAAATAAGCGATGCTCTTCGCCAAGTTGAATTAGTTGTCAAACATCTGCATCTTCAAATCGGAAGCGATATTGCTGATAATAAAGATGACAAAAAAGAACAAAGCAAGACACAAGTGCAAGGTGTTTTAGAACTATGCGAGTCGCTGAAAAAGAGTGTAGAAGCTCTCTCTAGTCACATCCCGTGCCAGCATTGTCTCCGTTTACAGAGTGCCATTGACAGGTTCGTTCATCTTTACATTCCTTCAATTCAATAGACATACTGAAACTACATTTAGTAATCTGATCGCATCTTTCCATTTCTCGTTTTCGAGATCTAATAATGACACTCGGCCACACAGTTTGGTGAATTATTGTTATTTTGCCTCGGTATTTATTATATTTATATTACATTTATTGTCTATCATTACAATGTTCTTTTACAATTCAGATTACGCTTGGAGCATGAAGAAACCCTTGCTGCTTTAAAAAGTGAACAAGATCGTGGCGGAGAAGGTAAAAAATCAGCTGAGCTATTAAGGGGTCGAGCCCGCACTGCTGAGGATTTAGTTTCATCACTGCAGCAACAGCAAAGAACTGCACAGCGAAGAGTCCAGCGTAGTGAATCAGAAGTTACACTTCTTAAACAACAGGTGAGTGTTGATGATATGAATAAAAAATCTTCCTAGATTTATGATGTATAGCTTTAATCTTTGTACTAAATGCTGAAAGATTTTCAAATCTAACATTAACAACTGTTTCACAAAAATGATTATTCATCAAGATTTATCATCTATTGTATTGTTACCTTGCTAAATAATTAATTGTTACATAAATAAATTAATTTTAAAAATTCTGTCAATTTCACTGTTTTTGAATGTCCATGAAAACATGACTTGCAGATTTCTCAGCATCAATCAGAGTGCCAACATCTCCAAGTGCAACACGAACAAGAACAAACTCAATTGAAAGAAAGAACCCGACGGCTTGAAAGGAGGCTAGGAACTCTCGATTCTGAATATTCACAGCAGTTAGAGCAACTGAGGTCAGCTTACCATAAAACAATTGGTGCCGATATTCAAGGAGACTCCATTCGCCAGCGATACCAGGCTGAAATTGAACAGCTGCGTGTGCTGTGCGAGAAGGGTTTGCTTGCCATGGAGAGTTCTCATCGACGTGTTATTCAAGAATTGGAGGACAAACATCGAGTTGAACGTGAACAACTCAGGTAAATTCAATTATCATTTTTTTTTTTCAATATCATTTTTGTTTATTGCTTAGGCTTGTCACAACCATTTTCAAACCTTAAATTCTTTTGAATTCCATTTATTACATTCAAATCTTTCTTTTAATATGTAAATCACAGGTCAAATTAAAAGAATGGAAATAGATATTAAGTTAAAATGTTGTAACCCAATCCATATTCCATTTGTCAATCATTAATGCTGTAAGTAAAGCTAAAATCCTCCATTAATTCAAATCTTTGAATCACATGGTAAGTAACAAACCAATATACAACAATATTCCTTTTAGAATTGAACCCAGTCTTGCAGGCACAATATAACTGCATAGCATTATTAAATTCCTATCATATTGTTTTCTATGGTATTGAATCTTTCAATATTTTGTCAATTTCAGAGTGGATAAAGAGCAAGCCCTGGCTGAAGAAACTCAGGCGACCCTCGCGGCGCTGGACGCAATGCGAAAGGCTCACGAGAATGAGGTGCAGAGGGAAGTGACCAAGTTCAAGAGAGAGTTTGTCACAAGAACACAACATGGTGGAGATTTGGGGCAAGTGCATTCTCGACACCAGTAAGTAAAGTGTCCTGCTATTTAACTAACAAAAAAACATGGATACATTTTGGTGTGAGTACATATTACTGGCTAGTAATATTTACCAATGCTGTTTATATTTTCATATAACTGACTTATTTCTCTCAATAATAATATCAGTATTCATTTATAATGTTTTATTGTGAAATATTGTTCATTCATGTTGATAAAAAATATATCCATGTTCAAAATCATCACTATTAACAATCTCTTATCATTCTCATTATTCTAATTAATCTATTTTAAACAATGAAAATTAATTTTCTAAGCGATTGTGTTGACATTCTCGAATATACTTTTTATATGACAGATGTGATTCAATCGAGAAAAACAAATCATTTCTTCACATTTCCAATATTCACATTTATAACATATTTTATTTTATGGTTTTTATAGGGAGGAAATGGAAGAAATAAAGCAAGAAATACTCTCACTATCGGAGAAATATTCGGTGAAATGCGTTGAATCAGCAGCCTTGGAAGAAAAACTCTGCAATGTTACACAGCAGTTAACTCAAGCTCAACAACATATTATGCAACTAGACGCCAGGTAAATAAATTTTATTTTCGACTTAGTATTGTTTTCTTCTCAGCTGTCTGTCATTTATGTTTTGATTTCATTGACAGTGCATATATTATACTCAGAATTAAGCTTTGTTACCAAATAAGTAGTTCTTGATTAAAACATATCCCAGATCTCCAAATATTGTTTAGTAGGAATAACAACATAATGTTTTATTCAACTGTTTTTCATCTGGTAAAACACACAAATATTAAAATGTAAATAATTGGCATTGCTTTTCCTTGAAAATCTACTATATTTGAGTAGAAAATTGAAATTGCACTTTTTTAGTTAATTATTTTAATGTTTAGGACAGGGGTACACACAGGGGGACCTTATACACCACATTCCTACTTTCACCATTGTTCAGTTTTTGAATGCCCCTCCTACACAAGATAATCTAACTCAGTGGTCGGCAAACTCATTAGTCAACTGAGCCAAATATCAACTATACAACGATTGAAATTTCTTAGCCAAATTTTTAAAACTTAAGTTATATAGATGGGTAGATTGTTATTAACTTGATTAGAATACTCCTATGCTGGTTTTTGCTTAAAAGGTATTCAATTTGATTGAGGTACTTTTGCTGAGATTGCCCATTCCAACTCTAATTTTTAAGACCGAAAACTGACTTCTGCGCGTGGGACCCAAAGTTTTAATCATACTGTAAGTGGTGTTTTGTGGAAGAACCACACTCAAGGGGCCAAAGAGTCGCATTTGGCTCGCAAGCCGCAGTTTACCGACCACTGGTCTAACTCAAAAGTTGTATTCAAAATAATATACATAGTGTTGAAACTCTTTTTTAATGTGTAGGTATTTATGTACGTGATATTATAAATTTACTGAGATGATTTTTTATAAACTAATTACTGAAATTACTGGAGCATATTTCAATTTCAACTACTATGAAATAATAGTTTTCTTTTATCGTATTGATTTTTATAAATTTAACCATAATTGATAATGATTACAGAAATAAACAACTACGAGCCCATTTGATGTCTGAAGTCAATGAGATGAACAGTTCTGAGATTGCATCATTAGGAAGCAGCAGTTCATCATCGGTAAGCTTTCTGAAAACCTTCATTCATCACTCATCTATATCACACAATTAAAAAATTCTCCTTCATTATATCTTTAAGTTTCCATATATTCTTCATTTTCTTTCTGGTGGATATTTAGTTACTCGAATACAAGCTTAATAATTCATTATATTTTTAATTTATTATTACATTAGTTTATGTTAGAGGTGTCAGTGCATGGCTCGAAGGCATCATATAAAGTTACTTTTAAATACATATTACAAGTAATTCAATTTCTCTATAATAAGCAAGTTGTTGCTCTCAGATTTGAATATCATATCATCAATATTGTACTGCATTGTATTGTACATGTCACAATGTTCAAATTATTATTTAAACTTTTGTGTATGTTGACATTTTGTTCACATTCATATTATAAATGTTAACAATTAATAACTGCATGCAAATCTGAGAGGAACAACTGTCCGATAGAAATGCCATCGCAAGTTCATTGTTTCTCTAGAACTTGATATCATTGTACTAATAGCATGGGCAAGGAAGTGATGGGATATCCGCACAGAATACTCCTCTATGGGATCATCTGAGGCATCTAGCGACCGTTTGGCAAAACGCCATTGTGGCAGGTAAGAATCGCTTTCTAATTTCATCATAACAAGTTAAACAATATCTTTAATTAATCCATCACTACTTAACATTGATATTATTATAATTAACCATTTTTCTTAACTATAAAAATACATTTAATCTGCATTTATCTGCATTTTTAACCTTTATTAAAAACAGTTTACTGTAGTTAAAAAACAAAAACGTTGCTTATTGATGTCTACTAAAACTGATTTTTGTATGATAACTGACAGTTTGGCTTTGTGAGACTATTCACCACAGACTATGCATGCTGTTCGATTGGTACTGTGGGTCTAAAACAATTATTGATGGACATTCACAAAATATAACTGAAAATATTCTTCAAAGAACAAACAGTGTTAATGTGTAAAGACTTTTATTGTGAAAACACTTGTCCAAGAAAGAATAATTAAAGCAGTTAATTACTGTTCTATATATTTGATTGGGGAAAGAAAACGCTAAAGATGTTTGGTCTGGTGGATTGAAATTATTATAATTTAAAATAACACATGTATACACATGTACACACCCTCTCGAATCCACTGATTTGCGTAATATTTTCAATGACTTATTCTTTTAACATAAATATAAAAATGAAGTAGTGTAAATTTAAAATATGCTTCCAATATAATTATACCTGTTAATTCAAATAATTATATTCTAATTTTAGAGTAGTTTTTTTGCTAGAGTAACCTACAAACAAATCACTAAATATTGTATTTTTCTCAATATTTTGAATGTCGTTTCCGTTGATAATTTTCTATCAATATCAAATATCTTCACAGTATACTGCACCTGTAAATAAACCGATACGGGTTTTTTTAGTTTAAAAAAGATTGTTAAACACAAATGCATTGGAGCGAGGGTCGGCAACCTTTTGTTGTAAAAGTGCCAAATATTTTACGTGGGGATTAATGCGGGCCGCACTTGGGTCACATGTCATTACACTGTAATGACATGTGTAGACAAACCTTTTAAAAGGCCCGCGGGCCGCTGGTTGCCGACTCCTGCATTGGAGTATTGTTTGACTGCCAAATATATTATTGTCCTTTATTTTCAACTTGATCGATTTTATAAAAAATCAATTTATGGAATTCTTTGTAATATCTCTGATTTAATAAATGTGATATTTAACAGAAGGCAACAAGACCCAATCAACTGACGCTGGAACCGGCAAAGTCTGTAGTGCGCAAAACAAAAATCCAATTCGCAAAGACAGAAAGCACAAGGAACCTCCGGCTCTCCCCGGTACAGGTAGCGATATTATCTCACTCTGGTTTTATGTTTTCTGTCATGAAGTCACCCTTAAAGCGCCTGTCAATGGGATAATTTTTGCAGCAATATGCTGCTAGACATGCATGATTGTTTATAATCGAGCAACTCTCGGCACTTTTGTCTAAACAACTGAGACTGGCTTAGCCTATTATTGTATGCTGTCAAGCAAGGCAGCAAGATTTGACAATGTTTTGAATATCGATCACCATCGAAAATATGACAACATCGCTAGAATAAATCTATCCCTTCTCACTCTGCTTGATATGTACATCAATGTTTGCTATCTATCGGGTCGAAAATTTCTGATTGCATTTATATGCTCGTCGTCAAGTTGTGTTGATATTACAATATTGAGACATGATTTGTTTAGTAGTTCAATAAATTGAATTTAAGATTTGGTATCAAAGCTAGTAAAATTGCCCATTTCCACAATATTATTGGCAATGATACCGGTCATGTGCCTTTTTTTATACTCGTTTACAGGTGGCTTTACAATGAGCCATGGTAAAATATAAAAACATTTCGATGATCTAAAATAATATAGCATATGAGAATTAAATATTGACATGAATATTGACCTCACAAATCAGTGACATGAATAAACAGATTTTTCTCCAATTACCTTGATATTTCCCTGTATTTAAGAAATCACATTTTAAAAAATAAATAAATTTAAGCAAGCTACATATTATCTGCACTATCCACACCAAATTCATTTGTCTACCTTAAAATATTCACCACAATTGTGTCACCCGGTAGAAATGTGAAATATGATACGAAGACTAGTTTGTAAGAAAACAATATCTTAACATGAGAGGTATAAATCTTGTTTGATTGGAAAATACATGTCGTCGAGAATGTAAAACAAATAAATATGTTAAACTAACTATGTAAAATATTCTCTTTGTTTCAGAACTGAGTGGGTTTTCCCGTGTGTCTCGTTGTTCGGTGTCTTCTTCGACGCGTGCCTCCATCTCTCCCCTCGTCGGGATAGTTGCTGAGCGCAAGAAACGCTTCGAGTTGTAATTCAAGCCACACCACCTTGTATCCGTCACCTCTGCACCAATTATATTATTATTAACATACCCCATCACAACTTACCTCTCCTTTCTTGTTATATTTCCGCAAGGATCAAATGTGGTTTAATGAAATAATGTTTATAAGATCCAACAAGTGTGTGAATTAAAGTCATTAAGATATAAATAAATACTTGTTATTTATTATTTGATTTCGGATTTGTTTTCACAAGACGTTTTACAATTTTGTTTTATAGCTTTAGAGTTGAATTTTGTTTTTGCGTTATCAGTCTCCCGGTGTTAATTTTAAGTTAGAACTGTGTCTCAAATCAAAATTTAACTATTTAATGTATTAATTAATTATATTCTTGAAGATTTGTTTAAATTCTTTGTGTTACCAAATAATACCGCCTTTATAGGAATATAATATTATGTTTGTAATAAATAATTATGTAATTAAATAACCAGTTTTAGTTAAATAAGCCGAACAATAAGAAAAGCTCTCTTCCATCATAATCAGCTATCCGTTAGTTGTAGTTATAGTGTACCATAATCGGTTTAGGGCATTATTTATTGCAAATGTGTTTGTTCTATATTTACTTACCCACCCACCTGATTTTTTATTCTACATATATAAAAAAAATGTAAATCTTTATTGAAAATATTATACTTCATAAGAAAATTTGTAATTAACCTCTACTAAGCTTATCCTTAAGGTTACAAATATAGAAAACAAGTTTTGCACATTACTACGGTTGGTTATACAAAAAAATAGTTATCGAATACTTTGTATCGAACACTAGTTTTAGATAATATATAAAAAAATATTGCTTTGTTTTTTTGCAACGGGTTGTTATTATTGTCTTATAATTTATATAAGTGTTTTTTTAACATAAATATGTTCAAATTCCCAATTCATATACTCCAAAATATATGCAATATTGAACACATTATAGTCACGTTGTTATGTATAGAATTTTCACCTTGTTACAATTTCAATTTATCATATATTTGTAACTGACTCACCTTATCATATAGATATTATATGTTTTCGTTTTAAATTATAGTTTATGTAGATACAAGTTTGCTTACATTATTGATTTGTGTTTTAACAAATGTGTGTCTTACATCAAATTATTGTATCCCCAGAATTTTACGCATGAATCCAATAAATATATCGAAAATTTTTTTTAGAAAATTGTAATTTGGCATATGCACTACTACATTTAATTTTGTTTCATCGACTTTCCCTTCTGTATAAAAAATATATTGGAAAAAAAGATGATTCATCTTGATTGATATTTCAAAATAAAGGCAACAATAAATTACATATCGCATTTTTATTTAATAATTGGTTTCAGTAATGCAGCAGCGCCCACGGGGGATACATATATATATCAGGGCTTCGAACCGTTATTTTTTAATACAGAAATGATTAATTCATTAAAATATTGCCTGATTGTCGTGTTACTGCTACCTCTTCACGGTTTTGAAAACCATTAGGTCAAAATATTACAAACATCGATTTTCCAAACCTTTTCCCAAATCATGCTTTCAACTTTAAAAAGTGATTAAAGTAATCTTTCTTTTGAAGTCATAAACTTTTTTTTTCGAAATTATCAACAACTGTTTTTTTACCAGAACGCTTTTCGTGTTTTTACGATGGTCAAAAAATGAACTGTCAAATTTACGTAGTAATGACGAGAGTACTCCAACGGTCGTATAAATGAATTAATATTATATAAATAAGAAATATAAATAGCATCAATGTATGATATAGTCATAATATAATTCGAATACTTTCATACGACTCAAGTTATTTTGAATATAAGAAACTTCCTTTTTATCTTAATAATATACTTATATCAATTTGCGTATTTATATGGGATATTATTAATAAATTATTACTGATGACTAATAGTATATTGGCAACAAAATAAATGGTCAGAATTCAAATCAATTTCTGGTCAGAATTTAAATCAACTTTTGGTCATAATAAAATTCAATTTTTGGTCAGAATAAAAATACTAACGGTCAGAATAAAATTAATAAACGGTCAGAATAAAATTAATAAACGGTCAGAATAAAATTAATATACGGTCAGAATAAAATCTATTGTACGGTCAAATTTTATAAATATTTCGGTCAGAATAAAAAAAAAATGAAATTAAAAATCCATGTTTTTCAACATTCATGTTATGTGTGGAAAAGCAGACTCTTATAATGAGTCATTATTATTACAAATAACGCATCATCTGATTACATACCACTCGGTTTGTTTATATAAAGGTAGGGATCCACCGAAGTGCAGTGGATGTAGGATTCCAAGAGGAACCAAGGCTTTATGATGAATGTTGTTAGTTTTCACTTTTTTAAATTCAAATAAAAAATACTCACCTCTTTCAATTTAAAAAAAAATAGTGTTTTCCTTACAATAAGTGTATTATATCGACTGTAGAAAGGAAAAAGGACGTAACCCACACATATCAAAATTTACAAAGGGCGCAAAAACGTGTTTTGATGATTTTGGGCCATATGCAAATTAATAATTATACACAACCTTGAAGTGCACGGAGACTTCTAAACTGGTGTTTAATTGACATAATCTAATATTAATTAAGAAATTATCTAGGAAAAACCTTTATTTCAGTATTTTTTCTTCGTTTTAATTTTTTACAAGGTCATCTTTTTCAAACTTAAAAGTTAAATTTAGAAACTAATTCGGCATTTTCAGCTTCCATCCTTTTGATAGAATGTGTGTCAAGTTGTATACATTGTGATTATCGAAAAAAAGCTGTTTTGGAAAATTGAGGGTTACGTCCTTTTTACTTTCCACAGTCGCTATGAAATGTACCATAGCAATTCTTTATCTAAATGTTCTTTCCAAAAATATTATCCTTTCCTTTAATCTCTTCAGAGCAGATTACAATGTATCGAATTGTACAAATAATAAAAAATAGTTGCAACTTTTAGATTATTTAAAATTATTTAATAACCAAAAGAATATCGGTTAGGCGGAAATACCGTGAACATTTTTTTAAATAAAAACTTTTTTTGACACGAAACATACAACTGCCTGGATGTGGGAACCTAGTCTATGAAAACTGTCAATTCTTCCTTTGGGCGCGCAATAATAGTGATTCATTCAATGACCAGGGCGCTAGTAGCAACGCTCGTCCAATCGCCCATTGGACGATTTGCCGTAAGCAACTTCACTTTGCACCAATAGCAACGCAATACGATGACATCATATCATCAAAAAAAATCAGACCATCTGTCAAAATAAATATGACCGATCCCATTTATATTCTGACCATTTAATATAAATTCTGACCATTTAATATTTATTCTGACCACTTAATATAAATTCTGACCATAAATTATTTATTCTGCCCTCTGTAATTCTGACCGATACATTATGACCATTTAATATAAATTCTGACCAGTGTAATATAAATTCTGACCGATGTATTAAAAATTCTGACTGAAACTGAATTAAAATTCTGACCGTTTAAATACGAGCCATAGTATATGTGATGGAATTGGAATTTATGAAGCATTTTCTTAATTTAATTCATATACTCACCTCAATTTTTGTGGAAGACATGGAAAAAATAGTTCTTCTATAAAAATACTTAATTGGAGGAAAGACTATAAAGGGAAACAAAACTTGGATGACTAGATACCTGGCTTGTACCAAGAACTGTGAAAAACAATTGTCTCTCAAAAAAATAAAACCCTTTTTTGTATCAATTCCACATTTTTTTAATAACGCTTCTTATGTAAGACAGACAGATAGACACTTTTATGTTAGAATTAAAGAACATGTAATATACATTTAGTAGCCTGCTGTGGCCCAGTTGGTTAGAGCTCGCTCTAGCGATCACACAGGTCTGGGTTTGATTCCCGGTAAGATCACAGTGAATTTGAGAATTATTCAATTCAAAGTTGTGATCGAAGACTGGGTGTTTGTGATGTCAATTCACATCATTTCCTCTCCTTTCCTTCTGGTCTTTAAATAACTGGGTGTAGCAATAGCGATTATTCAATTAGCCACCAGTCCTGTTCTAACCTTATTCTTCTTTCCCTACTACTCATTTTGAAAAAAGTGAGGTTGAGCGACTGAGTAGCAAACAGCTCTCGTAGAAAAAAATTCTGTTGAGATACCTCCATTATATTAATAAAAACACAATATTCCTTATACCTCCATTAGGTGGCCATAAGCTCCACATTGGGAGCAGACATGGATTAAAAAAATATATATATAAATTTAATACAAATAATACATAATGTAGAAATATACAATCAAGTTAATCTTCTGTAACGAGTGAATGAGGTAGAGCCATGGTTGGAGTTACACACAAAACTTCATCAGATATCTACAGTTAATTGGCAACCTTCATTATAGATTAGATTGTTTGCCATATTGTCATTGATCCTTGCTGAATGATTTCTGTAAAATAATAAAATAAACATTGCATTAAATTTGAATCCTTCAAATCTGATATCGAAATTACATCAAGCATTTCAATCGACATCCTAAATTAAATGATGATTTAAGTTGCAGTAAATTATTATTTACTTTTTATATTATGCGAGTAATTATTTATCTTATTATTAGATAATATTGTATAAGCATAGGCAAAATTCAAATATATTAAATACAGAAAATTGTTAAAATGGAGACAAGATTATTATAAACTGGACGGAACAGTGAGTAAGAATTAATGATAATCATCATTGGTGAAGAAGAAGTACAACTAAACACCAAGAGATCATGACTAGAATAGCCTTTTGGTGTATCCAACGAGCGATCAAAGACAAATATGAAGAATTGAAAAAGAAAGATTTAATAGGCGTTGATAATAATAATCAAATATAAGTGTTTACCAATTTCATTATTATTTGATCTAATTTGCTGTTGTCCTTCATCCATATCACCTGAGTCGTGGTATTCAGGGCATATTCTTCAAGTCACCTTGATGTTTTTCAATCAAATTTATGGAATTAGCTCTGTTTTTCTGCGTACTTCTGACGGTTTGCAAACTGCTATCGAATTAGAATCGAATTGAAAGCTTTTAGATTCAAATTCGAAAACAGTTTGCAAACCGTCAACAAACCGTCAGAAGTACGCAGAAGAACAGAGCTAAAATATTCATTAACATTAATTATGTTACTATAAAGATGTATGCAACTCAAGGCTAAAATTCAAACTTTTTCATATTACTGGAATCTTCCTATGAGGCTATACCAATTTTTATCCAATAATGGGGTGGTGAATCAAAGTTTTGAAGGAAAAAACCTGCTTCACTATAACATATGATGGGTTAATAAACTTCCGGTTAAGAGTACCTGAGTGTCTGATACGATTTGACATTTTCTACAAAATGGCCGCAGCGTCAGTGCTGCTAGTACGAAAACTTATTATTATATTATGAACCTCGGATGTGTGTAACATATTTAAATACAAATACAGAGTCACTCGTCAATTATTATTATTTATTTTTGTACAGACCTAATCAATGTAATTCTCTCGTATTGCCCTTAGAAATACTGCGAAAACACTGCTTGGAGTGCGAAACGAATTCCTAAATACAAAATCGTCCAAATAGGACGTGAATAACGCCCTACTGGTGCCGAATTGGCGTTTAAGCTTTCGTTTGGCTCTCATCCACATATTTTCCACGTTATGCAATCCACTATCATTTGGATCCACAAAGTTGTCTTGGTGGATCACAATCGAATGAGTGTAAATTCCATCCGCAATACTTGTAATATTTCCGTACGCTGGCCAACCTTCTGAAATGATATGTGTACGAGGCAGTATATAACGAAGTATTTCTTCTAGCAGTGTATTTGCAGTGCGGTCTGGTACTCCGATTAAGAAACATTTCCCGATATCGCCGTTTTGCAGTCTCTCTATTCCACCGAAAACCCAGTATCCTGCGTGATACCTACCACAATGATATTTTCGGTGGAAAAAGTACGACTCATCGATTTCGACAGCGATCGGTTGGAAATCGACGTCCATCCCTCCGATTCGATTAAAATTTTTATTCTCAATCCAAATCCCACATTCCTCACGACACAAATTGTACCAATCTTGCACAGTTTTTTGGAAATATCCAATTCAAAAGCAATATCCTTTTGTGGGCAGTCCTTAGACCAACAACATATTAACATAACAATGCTGGCGAGCGGCATCCTGGAACGTTCAAAAAATGATGATGTACGTATGGATTGCCGGATATATTCCATCTGCGTCATGTATATCTCACGGAAATATTGTTTTCTTCGTTAAACGGTACTGTAAAGTTCTCCAAGGAATTGCTATCCACATCACTAGTTTGTTCATCTGGAATATGTATAAAATAAAAGTACAGTGTTAAAAATGTCTTTCAAATGACTAGAAATTACAACAATGAAACGTACCGTCAAGTGTCAATACAAAAACATCAGTTTTGAAACAAACGTCATTTCGAAGTTATGTTTAATTAAGTGACTTACCTTATACATTTACTCTAATTTTTTGGGAGCTACCCTCCCACAAAATCATGTTTTCTTCAACTTAATTTGGTACATGGTATATAAATAAGGATATCAAACACAAGAAAATCCAAAACACATCGCAAAACAAACCAGAGAACTGTCAATTGCCGTCAATGTAGCCTGACCATAAACAATAAATCAAATAAATAAACAACAATTCACCAAAATTCTTACTAATATTTAATATTTGTTCTGAATTATTTATGTTCTGTTTTGGCATGTTCTGTTTATATAAGTTCCCTGTTCTGTTTTGTCATAGTTCTGTTTATTCATGGATTATCTGCCTCTTAATTATTTAACAAGAAATATATGGTACCGACTAGGGCATCCAATCCCGGGATCCGGGATCCCGTAATCCCGGGATCCCGTTCAATTTTCTGATCCCGAAATCCCGGGATTGACATGGTCGCGATCCCGGGATTTCGGGATTGAGAAATTTGGAGTAAATCTCGAAAAGTGAGATGAAATTGGCAAATTGTCGATTGAAATTCCTCGGTGAGCTAAAAAAAAAAAAAACGAGGTTTTGTGGGAATTCGGGGAAAAAGTATACCAAATTGAGGATTTCAAATTCCTCGGTGAGCTAAAAAAAAAAAAAACGAGGTTTTGTGGGAATTCGGGGAAAAAGTATACCAAATTGAGGATTTCAAATTCCTCGGTGAGCTAAAAAAAAAAAAAAACGAGGTTTCGTGAGAATACGGGGAAAAAGTATACCAAATCGGAGATTTCAAATTCCTCGGTAAATTTATCTCAATCCCGGGATTGGAAAAAGGCTCCGGGATTGGATACCCTAGTACCGACAATACAAAGTCATTTTTTATCTGTACCTTGATTATGACATTGTGATTTTTTTTCAATATAGTAAATAAAGCAATTGTATCATTGCTAAATGCTATTTATAAACATCTATGATCTGTTTATTTGCTTTTAGGAACGGGCATGACTTAAAATCTACGCTACAAAAAAAATATTATTTAAGTAGAAAACAATGATGAGTTTCATTCATTCTATAATAAGACATTCAAATTATTTTTGTCTGGTAGAACCTCTTTGTTAGTAATATTCTTAGGAAATTGATTATCATGTAACTGGTAATACAGTCGGGCGGACCAATCAATATTCAAATGTCAAAACAAAATTGAATTTTATTCTATTATTTTTACAAACTTCTATAAAATGGAATCTAGTCTAACGGGAAGTCTTTGGTTATTGTCTCTACTATGTTTTGCTCAAAATCTTTTTGCAAATAAAGAAAAAACACCTGTTGTTTTTACATTCCCTGAGTATCAGTACAAAGAAATTGCCAAAAATGTAAGTTTGCTAACATACACGTTTTTTTCTACAAGAATTAATTTTTACCCACCGTCTATTTTACAGTTTTTACTCTATTACATTAAATTATCTCTTCTTTTTTGTCTTACTAGGAAATGACATTTAGGGAATTTGAAACTGCTTGTGAACAAAGCAGAGCCTGTAGTCAATCTGGAGGGATAGCAAGAGTTAGATGCATCAGAGAATGCGTATCCCCACCATGTTATAGAGAGATTTATCATAAAGATCAGGTAAAAATTACAGTACATAATTTTCGGTCTTGCAGCTGACTAGTCAGCCTTTATAGGTGTTAACCTTCTCACCACGTATGACCGCTATGCATGTTCTAGCGAACATGCCCTCAGCGCGCGTGACACGTATAGATGTCATCGAAATTTCAAACCCTATATAAGAGCTATCTATTGTGTTATAATTCTGTTGACATGCTCCATATGCTCTACATTGGTTAAAAAATTCAAACCATCTGAATTCTCCACTTCGGAAAAAGTTTCAACTCAGAAAAATCTCAATATTCCAAAAATACACTTCGATACTTGTTTTACTATAAAATTTGTCTCATCGAAATAACCACTTTGAATAGAGTTATTTTCTTTTAAATTAGGGTATTTAGTATATTTTTTTTTACTATTTTTCTATGGCCATGTTCGCTCCCTATGTGGAGCATATGGCCGCCACGTGTCACCTCCATGTTTCCCTGTCTCCCGCCAATTGCTTTGCTTCCTCTCATGACATGTCAGCATCGCTCAGTTCCGCCGAGTACATCCTATGGATAGTACCCGACGGACGTCCGGGGCGCTGAAATCCCACCAGTCGTAAGAAGAGGCAGGCAGGATTTAGGCTTTCCGAAGGCATATCAGCACGTGACCCAGCCAGTTCCAACGTCTCCATAACCACTGACCTGAAGGGACGCTGTCTTGTACGCTCCCTTATCTCTGAATTCCTCACAAAATCAAACCATCTTACCCCCATTATCTGACGCAAGCATCTGTTCTCAAAGCTCTATTTACTATTACTGCATACTAAAATATAAAACATTCTGTTTTTGATTATGGGTCAATCTAGGAAGAATGCCACCTACTTTTTATTTCGAGTATTAAATATTTTTTTGAATTTTAAAACACAGTTTATTACTTAAAACATATTTTTACTTTTAATACCTACATCTATATTGTTTTCATGTGTGAACATGTGGCTCTCTATTGCCATTGATTCCAGGAAGGGAATCAAGCCGAAATGGAATTTTACACTAAATATTATATGGCTACCATTTTGTTGAAAATATGAATATTTGCAATAAATAATAATGATTTGAGTGCCAAAAATCACTAATAAATGTGTAAAGTATCCATTTGTGATAAATAATAACTGTTTAATAAAAATTTGAGAATGGCAATAGATAATAATAAAAAAAATATACTTGAACGTACACATGCATGGCGTTTCTTATCGAAGGGAAATTCCTTCACATTATTTTTTATTGCATACTATATGATTTGTTTCGAACATCTAATATATAACGCACATATTGAATTGCGAATTCACCAAAATCCACCTACAATACATAAATATTATAATAAAAAAGAAAAAAAAACTTTTTTTACTCATTTATATTAACTTACTATTTCAACAATAATTATTATGACCCACACAAACATTATAATAATTAATCATTAAATTCTTAAAAATATTTATTTATATTTCATGTAGGATGCTTTTTCTTTCAGCTTGAGGAAGGTGAAATTGACGTAAGACTCAACTCTTTTAAAGGATGTTTCATACAGAAATCGGGAAGGCCAAGGAATTAGGCATTGAAATATTTAATTTAATAAGCTTATATGAATACTGGTACCTGCTGCATTTATTTATTTGTTGTAGAATAAGTAAAATTAATTTATTTCAATATTAAACTCTTATCAATAAAATTTATTATTTATTATCAACATTGAAAAATGACCTGATTATGTCGAGTATATTTTCAATGGTTATTTTTATTTCTGTATTTAAGGTTTCTAATGTTCCAGGTTTTTGAAACGCATTCACCAAACAGGAGAAACTTTGCGATATTGAACTGTTATGACTAAGGTTGAGCGATTGTGCTATATTATTTGAAGACTTCTGTATCTTCATTATAACCTTGATGCAGTGAAGCCAGTTGAGAACAAATTTCAGGAATTTCTGATTTATCCTGTTTTGATATAGATAAAATTTTATCAATATATGCGTCCAAGGCTGATGAGACAGTGCAACTATCAATTGAGAATCACTATTTTTTTGTCCGGCATAACGCAGCAAACCGTTGAGGCATTCCAATGCACTATCAGATTCTTTTTTAGATTCCTGGAAACAAAAATTTTAATGTACTGGACCTATTCTTAATTGAATTTTTTAGCTGGATTTGTGTGGCTTTTTCTAAATAAAAAATGTGGATTCACCAGTAAGTAATTTACTCCCACATTTTAAATATTTATTCTCTTTTTTGATTCTGCAAAACAATCAAATTATCAATGTATGAGATACCAGTGGTCAGCAATCTGAGGTATGGTAGCACTGTATTTGACTCGTCCAACACTATCAACTAGTTATCTTATGATCTTTAACTGATAAATGTAACATTTTGCTTTTTAGTGCTCATGTTTGAAAATAGACACATGATGTGTTCTCCTCCCAACCCTTAACCACAAAAATTAAGATATTGTGCTCTTTGGAACAAGAAAGCTATTTGGGGTGCTAAGTGGTTGAATAGGGAAAAAGCGGGACTAAAATTACTTTGTAATATGTTCGTATTGACCGTGATTTGTTTTTCACAATCTCTCAACTGAGTGTGGGTGTCTGTTTGAATTAATACATAAATTTATGAAAATACATCAAGCATACAGGAACTACAATGCTTGTGGATATATTAGAAAAATAATTATTTTATTATTTTTATAATTACCTTGCAGCAAACCATCTGCAGTCTAAAAAATAAAGCTTTAAATGTGATAATGTATTTAGCTTTTGGATACTGAGGTGCAATTATAAGTAATGAAGAAAAATCTTGCTTTGCTGGTGATAGCATTGTATACAATAGTTGAAGAATAGCCACCACTTTTTCATTATCCCTTTCCAGTTTGAGTGATGTGATTATTGAAGATGGACGAAATTGAATTGTGTTTTCGCACTGAAAGAATCACACAATATTAAAATAGGTATATACTTATTATAACCATGAATGTTTAATCTATCCAGTTCAAAAAACACTTACTCGTAAGCCATGTTTTTCTTGGTAATATAAAGAGAATGATAACATCATCAATGCGGATGTTGATAGCTTAGCATCATCACTTTGAGAAGCATCATAAACAAATTGTAAAAGTTCAGGTGAGTTTATGAACTGAGACAAAACTGAAAAAGAAATATTGTAGTATTTATTGCACACTGAAAATAATTATTATTGAAATACAAGTTTAATATTTTATTATATGATATTGTGTTCACGGTGTTTTTTGAATGACCGATAATGAAAAATTCCCATTCACCGAAACCTTGAAGATTATTCCAAATAGAATAGTAGATAATCTTTACTTTAAAATTTTGCAACTTAGCGATGAGCTAGTTTAACACTTCCAATATGGGCTTTAATGAGATAATAATTACACAGGTGGCGGGCATATCTAGGTTATTTGCAGCAATTGTTGTTGTTTTGTGTAATTACTTTACACATTTAAAAAACACTGTTATATTAATCATATTAATCATATACTCACCATGGTATGCATTGTCAATGTTTTCTGGGTAAAGTTTTAATTTACTTTTTATAATGATTTTCAAAATAAGTATTAGTATTATTTGCATTTTGTGTATATATAAATATTAAAAAAAGACATTTTTTAATATTCACAAGTAAAACTAAAGATAACTGATATCAATTATCAAAAAAATGGGCATACTTCAAAAATTCTAGATTCTTAAAAAATTATTACTCATCTAACTGAATTCAAGTCAATTCGCTGAAAAAAAAGGAGACAAAATAAATGATTTTTAAACTAACCTATTGTGTTATCCTGCTTTAATGATATGTTTAGTAGACAGAAGGCTCCTGATATGATATGAATGGGGATGGATGTAAATTCTTGTTTTCGAGATGTTAATATTGTAACGAGGAGTGATGCACTTCTTTCAACGGTAGAGGGTCGTACATGGGCAGGAATATATTTACAACAAAGATCCAGCATTTGGCATACTGTTACATCTATAAAACATACAATTGTTTCATCAGAAGCATAATACATCATTAATGTCAACAATATGATTTCAGGTAATTTTCATTATTGTTGTGCCCCGGCGAAAACAGTTATGTATGTAATTATCCAAGGTGTTTATTAAATCGGTAGCTATATTTTTACATAACAGAAATTTAGAAGTCTAGCATTGGTTTGTATAATATATTAGGAAAGGAATTATAGAAAGCATAATTGTTTAATTGTATGAAATATTGTGTATGACTCGGGTAGCTTACCTGTCACATTACCTTTTCCAACAGCAAATGCAGATAAAATCTCCGGTAAAGATCCCCAGAGAATCTCACTGATATCATCGGCAGTGTTTTGATCGCAATAAGTGTCGATGCAATGTTTAAGTTGATCGGCAGCATGTTTTAATACGTTTGACGATCCATACTGTATCAACTCAACTAAGGAGCTCCAAACGGTGCATTTAGATCTTAATTTAAATGGTAATGAATCTTCTCTTTCAAACCATAAGGAAAGCTGGAAGGAGGCACATAGTTAATTATATTTATAGAAGATATCTTTAATGATTCGCTTTAAGACAACAGTGATACCTTGAGTAGTGTCAATAAATAAGTGAACAAAATCTTTACCATATTTCTCTGAATTTCTCGAGAAATTCTATTTGATGAAAAAGCCCAACAAGTCATAAGTGAATGATGAGTGTACAAATCTTTTGTTTTAGCTGATATTAAAAAAGCAATTTTTCCAGTTGCTTTCCCTAACTTCAATATTTTTTCAATTGGAAGGGTTTGCTTATTTATTGAAGTTCCTGTCATCTGTGGTATAAATAAAAGCATTTATTAGTAACAGATTATCAGTGTCGGCCAACAGGATGATTGCACATTTGTTCCAATTCATATGAAAAACATGGTTCAGGATCATGTCCTGGGACATTTGTTCCTAGGTGTATGGGCTCTATTAATTGCCTTTGTTAACTCTCGCGACTTGGAGACTAGAAAAATACTTCTCTGCCGATGGGGGTCGTTTAGGGACCCCAGTGGTTTCCTCATTATTGGCCTTATTCTTATGAATTTCAAAAAAAAAAAGTCTAAGGGCTTTAAAATATCTCTGCATCATTCCTCATACGTTTTTTTATAAAAATCTGTGGTTTTTTAATAAATAATCATATTTTAAGTTGCGCGTGAAAAAGACGTCATCCCAGCACAAATATGAATTTGCAACTGACGCGTTTAGCCCAGCTATCTTACGAACGATCTCTGATTAGGGGGTGCTTATCTCGTTATCGTGTACTTATATATATAAACTACAAAAGGTCCAAAAAACTATGATTTAAGAATACCTTAATTATAAACATTGTATCACCCATATTAAAATGGATATTAAAGAAAATGTGGGTATTGGGGTCGCATTTCTTGAGCTTAGAACCGGAAAAGTTAAAAACTGACTGATTCTTGAAAAAATAATCTTGCTAATGTTTTTAGACAATTTTTTTGACCTTGATTAAAAGGTTCACAAGCACGGCATGCTTAATGCAAGTCATTTAGATCCAAGCCTCTCATTCATGTATATTTTGATTGTTTATTACAAAATTGATGGTCTAACTGAAATTAGTATCATATTCAATCATTTGTTTGTGTTTTAAAGACACATTTAATATTTTTTGTGTCAAACACTAGAAGAAAAACTGTTATAAAATATATTATATTCCACAATTTTTATTAAACCAACTGTACCAGCTTCGCTCAGTGTAAAGATTTTCAACAAATATCAGGTAATTAAAGGTGTAAAAATAACTAAGTATGGAGTTCGTATTAATTTACCGCAAATAGAAACCACAAGCACTTCATCGTAGGATCTGGACATCTAGTGTTGGGCATAGATAATATAAATTCTAAAAGGCTCGAATGCAAAATAGAGACATCATCTTCAGGTCTGAAATAGTAAAAATAGGACATTCAAAAATTTTATGGTAAGTACTCTCCTGTTGTGCTGTATGTATTAATGCTAATTGGAAATAAAATACTTCAGGTTCATATTATAATGAAATGATAGCAGTGTGCAAAAGTTAAGAAAAGTCTTGAACCGATTGAGATATTTCCCATAGTTTTCAGTAAATATTGGCGAGCTTAATAATACAAACCTTGATATTATGTATTTTTTTTGCATGAGAATCCTAAGACATTTATGTGCATTGATATCTGGTTAGAAACATTAATTGTAATTATTTTGTAATGCTCAAGCATTCAGTAAAGCAGACAACACTAGTGTTTATTTATTTAATTAACATTGCACAAGGTTGACAAATTATAAATTTAAAACTATAACAATGAAAAAAAAAATACTACAATTTAATATTAAAAGCAGTAGAAAAAAATGGCAAGTAAGTCAACTGAGTAAGCTCCGACGAACTCTACTTTAACCACTTAAATAACAAGCGGACGCAGGTGTCCGGAACATATGCAAGCTAACACGGATGTCCAAAGTCAAATACTTGGTATTCTAAGAGAATATAAGCAATATTTTGATGAATATGTGTAGTGCCATGTATACTGAGTCAATATAGGTTTTTAAAATATCGAATTCGAGTGTATATTAGGCAAAATTATTTTTCTTAAAAACACGCAGGATCTGGGAAATATTAATGATATATTTGCGCGGTATTCAAACGGTTAATACATAATAAATCGTCTTAATCATAAAAAGTGTGGGTCCTTCGGTTCCTTTAAGTTTTAGTTAATTTTTTTGCTGTGATCATCAGTGATCAGATATAAACTCAATATATGCAAGCACTGATCAATTCGGTTTCAGCAGATAAGATTTGCATATTTCACACAATAAGCATTTTTATGGATTCGGTGTAATATATACATTTTATATAAGATTAATAGTGTTTTTGGTTTATTTCATTTAACACTGAATAAGTATGGTAAACTATCAGTAGATGGCCATAGTATATTTTTATATAGATATGTTTATCTAAAGTGGATATTACATAAATGGTTTTGTTGTTTTTTAAAATAAACTGAATATTTTTACTTAATAAAAATCTATCATATCTTTTAGAGTAATAAAAACAAATTTGCTTAAACTTGAACATCTCATTTTAATGGTTAAAGGTAAAGTTTTTACTATACTAACTTTTCCGATTTTAAAAACAGGAAATAATAAAACACAAGTATTCCATTGATTGATGCATCTGTAGTTCGTATATCGTTCAGCTTGTGAATCCATGGTTTTATTGTTGGCTTTATTTCAACCAGCCCCTCCTGTGAAATAAACTTTGTTATTATTCCACCATCGTAAAGTTTTCTTTCATGAAAAAATATATTAAAAAATTTATACATATAGATGTTTTTCGAATGATTTGGCTCCTCCTTTCCAATTATTGAATGTGAATGTTTTGATTGATAAAGTGTATAATATTCTTGCCATGATGGCTGGACAATTTCTGGACGAGTTTTTCCTGTAATAAAAAAAGTGCAGCATCGTAAGAATAAACTATATCTAAAATATAAAAATAACATTGTTAACTTAATTACTAGTAACTTGATAACTTCCACAAAGTTACCGCTGAATCCATCGAAAGTATTAAAATATATCTGTATCAATTTACTTCAAGTATAATGTAATAAATTCTAAAATTTAGCTATGATATAATGGAAAAATGAATTGCAATAAAAGAATAGAAATTTTTACTTAGATGACATTTGTATGTGTAGAAAGGCGATAAAACCATTATTATATAAATGGCTAATGAAAGAGGGTAAATTATCTTGGACTGCTGCATCATTCAGAAACATACTCAGTAAATCAAGAAATACTTCAGTGTTGGGAACTATTATTGTTGAATCAAAATTCTGGAACAGATAATATTCTTTTTCAGGAAATTTTACAATTACTTGAATTTTCACAACCCATTGTGACAATATAATGATTAATTTTAGAATACATTTCAGTATAATGAATGAAAGTAAGAATGATTTGGTTATAATCGCATATCAAATGTTACTAATAACATATATATTGAAGTTATCATATCAATATCTTATATATTTATTTATAGTATAATAGTTATTAGAAGTTTAGGAGATTTTCACATCTTTAAATAAATATGATTTACACTTATTGTTTCCAAATATTAACCTTTTTAGATTTTTTTTTGCTCATTTGTTACAAATAATAAAAATAATTCAACTGCCAAAAATCATTGATATATGTGTGTAGTTAGAATGTATATCTACAGAAATATTTTTTAAATAAAAAATACGAATGACAAGAGATGATACAATACTGAGTTGTTCTCGTACAGGTTTATCACATAAAAGTGAATGAAAATGTAGCAATCCCGATATTTATGTCAATAGTATTCAGCAATCTTATTACAACTTAACAAATATATTCTCCTATTTCTTAATAAAGTTATTCTTACTTTCAACTGTGCTGTGATGGCAGTCAAAATATTGTAGACAGATTCAACAATAATTTCTTTGTTCTTCATAGCACCCTGCTGACCTTCGTTTTCACATTTGGTATAATCATTATAAAGGTTTTTATTATGACAATAGGATTCACATATTTTAATAAAGTTCAGAGCATCCATTGCAACATGGCACAGCATACCAAAGACGTAATCAATTTTACTCTCCGAATTGCATTTAAAATGATTTTCAATAATCAATTGGCACAATGTTTTTAAACATTTTTGAATTGCTTCAGATGTAAACATGAATGTTTTTAGATTCACATTGATTTTGTTTGTTTTCTGACTTATTATAGAGTGTAAAACTAAACTAGCAGCCAATATTGTTTCCGTTTCGAGGCCTGTGGCATCCATTATTCCACATAGTAGTTCCATTAACTGATAAGGATTAAAAAAACTTTCCGATGATAGCACTCCAGATAGTTGTAAGCTGTCAACTCTGAAAATAAAATAAAAGCAGGTTTGAGAAGTGTCAATAGAGTTTTTAAAACCAATCTGCTCCCAATTTTTTGCATATAGACTTTTAACGGAGCATCTCAATAGACTTAGTCATAGCGTGAACTGGTAACAAGTCTCTCTTTGAAGAGGCTAAGAAAAAAAGGGTTGAGTTAGGAATGTACTTTTAGTAAGTTAGTACTCTGTGTGCACTATTTTCAGATTAAGATATCTAGAATTCTTTGTTTAATTTAATTTTATATGGAATTTTGCAATGTTTTTATGTTATTAGCAAAACACGGCCTCCAAATTTTATTGCGCTCGGGCCTCCTGTGTGCTTAATCGACCACTGGATAGGGAGTGGGTGTTGATGGTATAAAAACATTACAAACATCCATGTTGTTGGGAACAATTCCATAAAGAATTGATTAAAAAATATGAATATGAAAGTTTCCATTCATGAGTCCAAGCCCGTTTCTCACAACCGAGTGTATAAAAGTCCTGCCCCATAGGGTTGATGACTAGCTACAAGACTTACAATAGAGTTAATATTGATCTTTTTATTATAAATAGATATTTAAATAAGCTGGTTTAGCTAGATATTTTAGTTATATTTCAGTTGTACAGAGAAAAAAAACCAGCTGGCTACACAATTTTTTCTTTTTCATCATTGACTATATTTACGCCCTATGTAATGTATACGGCCGTTACCTAATGCCTACAAGATTCTCTGCTACCCACTAATTGCTTCGCTTCCTCCAATAACATTGCATAGCATAAATTTTAATTCAGCGCCCATGTGTTAAGATCCTGGTAGTAAAGACCCTTAGCTAAATGCACTGATATAACTATAAATTAATAGACCAAATAAATATCAATCAATCACCATTGCTAAAACCTCTACAATATGCTAATGTAATTAATTATAAATAATCACTGAAATTTAAACTAATTTGCTTTGAATAATCCCATATATTATCGCTCCGAGAAACACTAAGATCAATTTATAAAATATACTATATTTTGCTATATTAATAAGGATCTTAGAGTGGATGAGGGGACGTATTGTCTATCTCTTCTGAGCCAGTATACAACTGAGTTTATATAAGCTAAAACATAGTTCTGGCAAAGCCATAAGCCCAAATAGTTATCAACCATATATAATATAAAATAATATTTGTAGAAATAAAATATTTTGATATTTTTTCGCCTTTTTATTTACATATTTATAACATATTTACTTTTATCAATGTAATATTTACAGAAATTTTAAGTATCTGTTCTATTCCTGGACAACTGTTTGTATATTTATTTTAGTGTGATTGGAATGAATGTCAAATTACTGACGATAAACCAAATAGAAAAAGATTGATCTATGTCAGATCTGAAGAAAGAGTAAGGCGGAGAAACTATCTATAAAATAGTATGATAAAAGATACTATAAAATTGGGCGTGACAGCTAATGGTGCAATTTAATTCTTAAGTCCCTATCTAATTGGTCAATAAAAATGAATAAAAAAAAAACTAAATGCTAGTTTGTGACTTAATTGTTTTTTCTTTATCACTACTTGACGCAAACTCATTTTAGTAATACAAATAATCAGTACTTTTTTTGAAACAAAGGTGCCGTAACACATTTGTCTAAGACTCGAATCTGTGAGATCCGTCACGAAAGAATTGTCTTCCTTTGAGTGACCACCGATCAACATATTTTAAGGAGTTAAAAAAATGTCAAAGTTGCTTCGACGAGTTTGATGAGTTGTTGTAGTATTTTAATTTTACGACTTTGTTATATAACAAGTAATTACTTACTGGAAAAATACTTCCGACAAGAAATACAGAGCATGCTGCAAAATATTTTCTAAAACATTTTCTTTCACAAGAAAATGGATTGTGCGTCCAATAGAGGACACCACTACAGGGGCGTACGAGTTGTTGTAGAATATGCGAATTGTTGAGAACTTTTTCAGGCATATGATAATATTTCTGAAAATTAAAACAATTTTATATTTAGTATCATTGCACTAATTACATTTTTGCCAAGTTCATTCATTCATTTGGAAGAATTTTGTTATGACAATAAAAATTACACATTTTATTTTTGTAATTCTTCTTCTATTTAGGGTTTCTACTTAATTATATCTTTTCATATGTTTGAGTTTTTGTAACATTTGTATACCTTTCTGTTAAAAATTACATAAATGAAATTCGGTTGGAATATTTTCTAAATTTGTTCTAGATTTGTAGCTTAAATTGACATCGAAATACTTAAAAAATCTTTAGAAAAACGAAAAAAGTTTTTGTCAATTGCAATACAATTTTTATTATTGAACTTAACATATTTTTCAATTTGAAAAAACTACGTTTTTGGCTATTTAGTGTAATAATATAACATTATTACATATTAAAAAGTTAATCAAGTCATTTTTGAAAAATCGGTAGTTTTAACATTTTGGGGCGTACTATGCAATATTCTGATTATTATTTAAACTGCAATTAAAGCCTAACGACATAATAATATAGAACAGATAAAGTGTCGTATATCCATAGATAACATATTATAGTTATGCGATTCAATAATGGCGATGTCAAATCAAGTGAGAAAAAATCGGTAATAAATATTTTTTTCTCAAACTTACTTCAAAAGTTGCGCTTGAAGTGTAGCGGATGCCTCGCATAAAAAAATACACAAGTCGTTCGAAAGAAAATGTTCAATGACAGCTGTATATAATTCATTATTATTTTTGAATTTATCCATTGTGTTATTAATGAAGCACACCGCTTTTAATTGCAATACTGTATCTCGCGATATCAGCATTTTTTTCAAAATTTCCACAACTCCTCCGTGTGTATTTGTACGGCTAATTAGACTTTTTTGCATTTTGTTTGATTTTAATAAAAACAAACCACTCTTTTATAACCTTTGAAATATTCTTTTACTGCGGTATCGAAGTTAATAAGATTATTTAATGTCCTATTTTTCGTGACATCCACAATGTAAACTTTCACATTTCCCACCAATCTCAACCAACTTTTCCTGTAGTTCTGCCGTTAAGTTGGCACGAAGAATCAATATAAATTTGAACTAACCAATCAGACGTCAGAAAATAAGACTAACTTCACGTTGGGCTTTTCACGCGGGTAACCATTCGCATGCGCAAAATATCCCATACAAACAGATGACATGGACTTGCAGTTTACTTCATTCCGTTCTTTAGCTCGCAAAGGACGTCGCGTAATATCGTGCAAGTGTATTACATTCATTATATTTATGTTCTGTACATGTGTGCGTGAATTTTAAGTATTGTGTACTAAAAATATTTCTGTGTTTATTTACTGAGGTGATAAATATTTGGAACCTTAATCAAGGTAGATATTTTTTATATAACAAGTTTATGTATGGAAATAAATGTTTTTAAGATATTTTTTTGTTTATTTTCTTATTTTTTAATTTAGATAAATAGGTATATGTATGCACATCTAAACAAATACAAATAACGTATTTTAAGGGTTGTTACACCTCTACAAGGTCGAATTCTTTATTTTCATAACAAACTATAAAACAATGAACATATTCATAATTATTTATTTACAGAATGATTTTTTAATTTGTTTCTTTTTTACTACATCTTTTTCCTGTTCTCAATAAATTTGAAATGTTAATTGCAATAATTTTATTCTTTATACATAAATAATATTTTTTTAATAAAAACCATTGTTTACAATTTGCAATATTATTAAAAAATATGACACTTTAAAAACAAAATCACCATACTTTTTAACTATTTTGCTTGCTAATTTAAATACACATTTCTCTTAATATTTTAGAAAAAAATCAATTCTACGAGAACGATTAATGAAAAAGTATTTGGAGACTTATTCCAAAACATTCACACAGAATTAAACGAAAATTTCATTGTCAATTTAAATCTATTATAAGAAAATCCAGGTTTTTTTCTAACCCTTTTGTGACTTGTTTGCTTGTCCTTTTCTCGCTTAGCTTCTATAATAATTAAACTTAGAGGTTTGTATATTTATTGTAAATACTTTCTGTATTTACAGCATTTCTGTTTCAATATTTTTGTGTTTACCTTTTTAGGAAAGTCAATGAAATATTTAAACATAATCTAAAACATTAACAAACTAAACTAATCTTAAATAAATGTAGCTTTTAAATTACAAAAAAAATGTATCTCAAGTCAAGCTTAATTATCATTGTCTTGGTCATTAGGGGACGGATTAAGTTCAATAGATTATAATTAATAATGAAGACTAAACACATTGTATTATCTTTGAAATTATCAAGCTGGACTTACTATTTTTTTTAATATTCGAGGTATCAACTTATTCTCATGTATAGATTTTTTCATATTTATGAATGGATTTTATTTTTACGAAATATTTTATAGCATTAAAAAATAATACAAAAAGCAGTATCATTTGATCTAAAATTGAAATTCAGACATACTTTTGTTAAGTGTTGTCATTATACATAAATTATACAGCCATCACAAAAAATATATTATTGTTTTTCCAAAGCTTTTTACATTATTATAGAGTTATTGATAAAATAAGCCAGCCATTTTAGTATTCTGTTTACATAATAAACATTCGTATCGTATTTAATACATTTTGTATCCGGTTAAATTTTATTTTTTATGAAAGGCTATTATTATAATTATTGCTAAAAAATCTAATTGCGGAAATTTTAAAATAGAATAACAACAACCTCTAATATTTTTTTTGTGTCAATGAACCTGAATGCGATGTTGTTTTTAAAAGTGAATTTGTGAGATAATTTAAAGATAAAATTCAGAGTATTTATATCCAGTCGAGAAAGTTTTTATGACCGATTGTAAGAAATTGCTATATTCTATCACTCTCCGGGAAAACTTAAGTCTTTAGGGAAAAAAACTTGTTGGAAAATAACGTGGCGAACTTTGCATAGCACGCTTAAAGTGTACGGTAAAAAAAATGGCAAGCTAAGCTATTCCGCCGGAGCAAGACAATGCCATGAAAAACGTCCATAATACAATAGGAACTTTGCTGTCGAGAAGAAAACTTGTCGTCCACTTTATATTAACTGAACTTTATTTATCCATTATTTTTTAAACTTTTTAATGAGGCTATACTTTTCACTGGTTAATCTACATAGCACATGTTAATACACTTGTGCCCACAGTACCTTCATATATACAATGACAATATTTATTGATAGCGGTTATGGATTTTTCATTTAAAGGTAAAAATAATTCGTATGTTGTCGTATGTGTTGTCTCTAAATTGATCGTAACCCTAATTGGAGAAGTTTAACGAAGACTGGTTTTAACTCACTGCCGTTTCAGTGAAGGTTAGTATCAAAGTATTGGGTGAGGAAAGAACCAATTGATAGCTAAAACTGTTCCAAGGATCTTTTAGGTTGAGAGAGGTAGCGAAGGAAGGAATTCAAACATTGATGGGCAAAATGACACATAAGGTTATGTTTTTATTACTTTTACTATTTCATATTATTTATATGAAAAAAAGAAAATTTCTTGATTGGTATTGGCTTATCAAACACTGTACTTTGTTCTCCACGTTACTGAAAACAAATCAATAACTTATCAGATAGTTCATACAACCCGAAAAAAGTTTTATTAACATCAATATTGATTTGTAAAAAAATCACAAATATGGTCACTTGATCCAGATATAACGTTAAACATGTTACATTTAATGTGAAACAGTGTGTGCGGCTGCTTCTGTACTTGGCCAATGTACTATATATTCATATATACTAAAACAAGCTAATTGTTTGATGAAGCTAATTTTTATTTACGGCCGAGTAGTTCGTTTCTTAACCTTTCATATTACTGAATAAAGTTTTCAAAAATTTGTCGGTTAGATAGCAATAGCAACATTAATACTTAACCGTTACGAAGCTTCCTTCAGTCAAAGTTGATATCTATGTGATCGATGATATATATTTTTAGTCAATTTATCAAGAAAAATAGTGAATATTTTTTTTTATATAAACATGTTGTTTCTCATGGTAATATTCATAGTTGATGCATTGTGATGTATGCAAAAAATATGCTTTAGATTTTTTATCTCCATATATTTTCCTTTTTTGAGTTCCAAAAGGATTTTCTCTTTCGGGTCAAAATGTTCAGAAAACTTTCCCGCCAGGCAATTCCGAAGGGTGTAAGGGATATCGAATTTCTCAAAGAAAGAAAGAAAGTATGAAAGACGTGTTCATAAAATCGAATTATAAAATTTCTTTTCCTGGTACGAGATAATAGAAAATTTAGGATTTCTTTTCGAAATAACCTATTTGGTATAACAGGTGCAGATAAAAGGTTAACTGTAAATTCTAGCTAGTAAAAAATAAAAGTCGAAGGTGTTTTACGAGGTAATTTGTCTAATTAGTGCACTTACGTTTTATATTTTTTTTATAGAATGATTCTTGAATATTATTAGCGGTTAATAATGTTTCTATGTCTGGTATCTATTTGGAAATCATCACCATCAAACTGTGCCTTTATTAACTATTTATCACGATGGCGTCAATGTTCTATAGTTCCACTTATTTAGTTATCTAGAATCCATCACATCGAAAAATACAGAGCTTCCTTGAGGTATAAGATATTCCACCCACTTCAGGTAATCGATGATTTTTAACTTTAATAATTAAATGCATCGATTAAAGGATACATTGCTATTATTTACTAATAATATAAAATAACTAAATTGATTATCTAAGATTACAAGACGTTATTCAGATCTCCGTCAATTTAAAAGTTTACTTTTTTGATAATGTTGACTCTAAGTATTTAAAGTGTATTATTTTTATTTTTTTTGAAACTACCATTGTCTGTTAGTTATAGTTAAAACGATGAACATGGAATTGTGAAAAATTTGTGGCTACAACCCATTTCCATTGACTGTATACGATATGAGGGCTTGTTAACACCACAGGTGCCTTTGAATCTGAATTCAAATATGTACTATGAAAATTAAAATATGAATTTCTTCGCAAGCGTTTAACGCACTGCCTGCTGCTTTGTTGGTATCTCTGCACCTATAACATAAGGTAACCCAAAAATAATATGATTTTAACAATTAATGATTTGGTATATTGTCCGTATTGGAAATTTAAATGCATGTACATTTTCAATGTAGTAAGTTCATGTTTTTATGATTGTGGATAGAAATAACGTTTCATGATATCTTCGAAAAATAAACCTACACGCAAGTATGCGCCCGCAATAAGATCGACATTAATGTTGATATATTTTTTATGTGCCGTCTGGTGATAGAAAAATGATCACATTCCGCCACATCACATCCGGTTAGTATCTGTTACTCTGTAAATAAATATTTTATGACTTCCGGCACGGGATTTCCCGAATATTGGGTCACCTCCCTACTACCTTCGTCGGGAAAACGTTGTCGGGTAGTATTATTGAGATTTTATCGGTCTCCAATGAAATCAGAATTGTAGTTATTGCATTAGTTAGTACGGCTAAATTTAATTGCCAATTAACCATGGGAATGTTGGTTTAATTAAATTTAATCGACTTATAAAATGGGATATTATTTTAGTAAGAAAGCTAATGTTATATTAAATAAATGCTTTTGTATTATTATGTATATAACCGTTTTGACTTGAAATATTATACATTTGTATGCTATAATAATATTCGATTCGAAAGTAATCATAGTTTAAATTGTCCATTATTGATACAATTTAACATAAATTTCCATTTGTATGCTTAATATTTGAAATTACTACGATTCCTTTGTCAATCGAACTTTAATAAAACAATATTATTCTCAAATGTAAATATTTAAGGACCGGACTATCCTAAAAACATTGTTCAAGCGATAATATAACGAAACATTAATTTCGAAATATGTCCTTATTATACCGATAAATTGAATATTAAACAAACATTATTTAATTCAAGACAAATGAAATGTATTAATAGAATATCTCTGTCCTCAATTTACAATATAGAGTACAGAGTCAACTTAATAATCAAATATATGAGCTTTGTTAATTGGGTTATTAATGAATTCAACATTAACTTTCTTGAAGCTCATTTTTAATATAAAACTATTTTTTTTTACTTAAGCCAACTATCGTAAAGTTATTAATATTTTTTAACATTTATTAATTGATTCTAATTGTTGAAATTTCATCTCAAAAATTGATACTGTTCTTCTTACAAGTATATAAAATAGGTAGTGTTGTAGCCTTAACAATTTTCAAAACATTTTTAAAAGCTTTGCAAATCCTACAACTTGCTATTTGATCCCCTACAAAAGAATAACAACCCTTAAAAGAAGAAGTAGTATTAAATCTTTACCGTGTGATCTGATTTTCTAAAGCATTTTTCTCAAGCAAAGTTATTAAGTAGATCAATGAATATGTATTTAATTTGATAGGAACTTGGTTATAGGTCAAATTCTAGTGCATCCAATATATTTTAGTTACCCAGGTACTACATACTATTTAGGTTTAGAACCTTTTTAGAATGTACTATCATAAACTTTCACGAGGAAAAACTTTCACTTGCGAGTTTCCTCGTGAAAAGTGATTTACGCCTTTGTAAATAATGCCTCTTAAAAGTTCTAAATATCCAGGCCAAGAATATTTATCTTTGTGCATAGTATGCAAATCCGCGGGTCACTTTTTTTAATATAATGCAATGCAAGGATGGGGAAGCAAGGTCTCGGTGGTGAAATATGACCAGCTCACGGCACTTACTGCATATCCGTTTTTTTTTACAAAGGCGGGCGAGGTGGGCTTGGTCTGAATTTAAAACCGGCGGGAAACAATATTTTATCACAGGTCTTGGAGATTTTCCAACGACGGTGAGCGATAAATAACCTACATGCAGTCGTAATTAATTCATAATAGATGTCGCATGTTTTTAGCAACAGTAAAATCATAGTAATAAAGTGGTATTTATGTAATATATTGTTTAAACTGTCACGATATTTATTTCGGGTAAGTTGAGTTTAATATTGCAAACAAAAAGCACATATTATGATATATAAGTAGTAATAATACTTAAACATTTGGCCTCAAAAATATCACAAATTCAATGAAAATATTCCATCGAGTGATTAGTAAGGAATTGAATATAATTTAGATTGCTTGGAAATTATTAAGCGCCTTACTAGGAATCAATTAAGACTAATTAAAATTTTACGCAAAACGTGTATTATTGACAAGAGAGTAACCTCGAGTGGGATTTTCCCTCCATTCAAAAGTAATAAACATTGTTATTTATATTAATATTGTTTGTACCCCACCCCAAGACCAATAAAAGAAGAAAAAAACATGTATAAAATAAGTAATGTGTAAGAAGCAGTGTAAAACATAATATGACTTATTATAATACAAATCCTTAAAATAAAGTAAGTCTGAAGATGCTACCCGTCGAATCGTTATAAGTATACAACCGTTGGAATAACAAAGTTATCAATTTGAATAAATTAGACTATTGGTTGGGGATTTTCAATAACAATATCTTACTGTGGGTATACACAATCATTGTTTTCCTGTAATAACTACTTATGAGAATATATGAAAATCCCACTTATATACTTATAAATTAAGCGATGCCATGTTTTTATTGTAAAAGTTTTTCTATCAGATAAAAGTCTGAAGTAATAATTATTATCGCCAGACTCATAAGTCAATTTTCGTTATTTGGGGTGTAGAATTACAAAGCTTGAATCTAGTAACTGTTCGTCTTATTGATTGGTAGAGCTTTCTTCCTCTGACGACGTGCTTTGTTCCCAGTTTACCTTGTTCAGTTTCTAATGTTACACACGAGCCATATCTAACCTTAATGCCTTAATCATTCAATTGAAAGAATCTGAAAATCTCCTTGGACTCGGTTTTACTATACTTTATTAGCCTGCCGATGCAACTATTATCTTATAATTGGTGTGTCTTTAAAAATAATAATTATGCTGCTACTGGATTCACTTATATATTATAATTATACACCCAATTTTCAAAGTATAATTACTTATATCCGTAATATATTTACTTTTAAAAATATACGCTTACTACATGTTCCATCATATAGATGAATATATAAGGGATTGATACGAAAGTAATCATAACACGAAAAACAAACAATTTTACATCTATTTATTTTACTAAAAAACAAACGAAAATTTGATAAGATCACTTATTTTGTTTACCTGTTTTAATATTTTTGTTTTATTGGAAGCAAGAATAGCCCACGTAATCTCCTTTCAATGTTTTATATTTAAATAACCAAAATAATATTTTCTAGCAATTTTCTTTTTATCTAAATTTCTCATATAATTAATTTCTAACGAGAGTGATAAAACGTAGATCCATATTTTAAATACTAAGAAATTGAAAGTATTTTTTCATTTAAATTGTTCTTTCTTTCAAAGTATACATTACCAGTAACTACGGTGTAGGTAATGTATCATAAAATATTTTCACGTACAGTTTTTCCTAAAAGGGTTTGAAAGTTTTCACAAAGCTATTGTAGGTGTTTTGATTTTATGTGAAGGGTTAGAGAGTCGTATCACTAGTGAACAAATAGACACCGCAAATAATTTTATGAATACAAGCATTAGTGATAGTTGGAAATTATGTGGTGATATGAGCAGTGTTGAGACCAATAAACACAATAATATTTTATGGGTTCTGCGACTTATTATTACTGGGGAACACTGCAATAAATTTATCATGATTTAAATATACAAATTAATATTTTTGTCGTTTACTGCTTAATATTAATTACTTAACGATATAAATAATTGAAAGCATTCTTATAAAGCGTAAGAGTCTTTTGACATACTTAAACCAAAACGTAATAATAATAAACCAAAGATTTTATCATTTTTTTTTTAAATAAAAATGAATAAATGTGTTTTGTAAAATTAAGATCAATCAAATAAAATAGAAATTAAAAAAAAACATTATTTTTTCCAGATAACTGCCCTCAAATCCGTCCACTCATATTTGCTTTCTGTCCTGGCCATCTGTATCCGAATTCCTCAACAACCAATCCTCTTGATGTCAACCGATCATCGCATCTGTATTATTTGTCCCATCGTTGTTTTTTGCTGGCGTAGCATATTGCTATTTGAGCCTATCGGACCACTGGCTCATTGCTTGATTGAATCTATAGCGTTACAAACATACAATAAATCCATTTTTTTAATATAAATTTGATGTATTTTCTATATTTGTTTCCAGGGTTTTCTTCATGGCCATTTATTTAATAAACACTAAACTTTTAATGGACTACTTAAAAATAGACTGGCTGTATCATTCAAAAATATTAAAAAAATATATATGTACTAACATAATATGAACAATTCAAATTCAATTATATCAGATGTTCTTACACTCAAAGCTGAAAATTGCAGTGTTGCGTGTGATTTATTAAATTGTGATGTAAGCAAAATTAAAAGAGAAATGTTCTATAATTATTAATTTTCCAATATTCTGGAATCTTTGAAAATTATACTTGCATCGTCTTCGAAGTGGTAGAACACGGTGTAATTCTTAAATTATATATAAACACAAACATATATGTATTTTATATACGAAACCGTTTAAGTAAGCTTAAAACGTATGTGATAATTCAATTTCGTACGTAACGTAAAATGATAACTGTAACGTGGATTTCAATGGATGTCGTTACATAATAATTATAGCAAGAAATTAAAATTCACAAATAAATGGACACTAAAAAGTCATATTGCCTAAAATAAATTATGTAGGAACATTCAACTTGCAAATTTTCACCATTAACGTGTAGATTTTTATTAAATATTTCAGCATATATAATATGAATAATACTGGTAAAACATTTCGGTAAAATTTTCAAGCATGCTTCCCTATGCCTACTTGAACAAGGATTTCCACTACAGGAAGGTCGGTCTCGCGCTGAATTTACAGTGATGTCGTTTTAATATCAATACATTTAAACCATCGCATTATACCCATATGGGCTTTTCATATTACGTAGAATAAACCCACGGAAAAGCTATCATAAAAGCACCCACTTTGAATAACGCGTTTCGTATTTGATATTTTGCTCTTGAGTGTTTTAAATTGTTAAGCATTTGTATTTTGATCCATTATTTATTTAATAAAATTAAATGACTTTCTACGAAAGTAACTTAATTAATAAATTAATAAATTCATAAAGTTAATAACTACGCCAAATTCATACAAAAATATTCGTTTTAATTACATTTAGTATTGCTACTTCTAAATCTATTTGTAGGTACCGTAGTTTCTCACATATTGGAGAGAATCTGATTTACACGATACCTATGGAATATATCCAGATAATGTAGCAAGTAAGTGAATCATACTAACTATCAGGTAAGTGATATGTTTGCTTAGCCCAGTTTCTGTGGCTGTCGAGTACGGATGGATAATACTCGGAAAATCTTCTTTGAGATAAACGACTTTTTCAAATATCACGAAGCAAACTTTAACAAATCGTAACTGTAAATAATAAGACACATGAATAATCGAATAATAAGACAATTGAATAAATATAAAGAGACGGCTTATGTAACTATCAAAAGTTGGCGCGTGCAAAGCCCATTATCTAGAAAAGATTTTTTCAATTGTACATTTAGGATTTTAATATTATGGGCACAGCCGTTTTTGTTGTCCTTTATCATCTGCTTAATCTTGAGTCACTTTAATGATATCTTCCATAGTAAATTTTAAAATATCTAACGCACTGACTTAAACTTCGTTATCATCATGGAAATTAATTAAATTCAAATATCTTTTTTTAGCTAAGGAACTGAGGTTGTATCTAATCCATTCACTTTTTTCTAGAGCGGATAGGGTAGAAAGAATTTTTAATAAAAATATACGAACAATTTCACAGTTTTTTCTTCTTTAATATAAGAAAAATATTTTTCACATAAATTTATGAAGCGAACCGCAAAAAACGTCACGAGTAAAAAAACCAACACCGAAACTCGATTAGCTGGGTACAATATCTGTGCCGGGAAAGTTATTGAAGAATCGTCGGTCGATAGTAATTCACTTAACGAGGTTCAATTTGAAAGGACACCAAGGTTCAACTTTGCAATAATTTAGCTCAAGTATCGATTTAAAAAGGATCCTAAAGGTCATTGCGGGTATACTTTGTCGGTAACCTATTTATGAATACCAATTGACATTACTGTAGCAATAAATCATTGTCACAGTAAGTAGTGTGTCTGAAATACGTCACAAGAATATCCATGGAACATTCTCTTAATAAAATATCTCAACATTCTTTTCACATTATTTCGTGTGCGATAATGGAAAAAATAATCATATAGAGTTTCATTAACGCTCAAAATGTTTTCCCACTTTTCTTGTCTTTCATTCTTTCGTCATATTGATTAGAGTCATCATATAACAGGATAATAAGATGAAATGTCTTAATCTTCCTTTACTTTTCGTATGATGATTTGGCAGACATGTTTAATAAGGTTGAATATCACAAGGATTTCCAAAAGGTTAATTTAATTATAAACACAGTTATCTCGTTTTAATGCAGTGTTTATTTTGAAGAATAATATATAATTTATATTGTTGTGAAACAAGAATTCAGAAATTAGTTGAAATACGAAGCTGACAGTGTTACTTCATTGACGGTAAGGTAAAGATAAAGTAAATATGACAATTATGAACTAACCTTCAAATTGAATATGTTGTAATGTTAATATTGTAGCTGTGGTGATATTTACCACTAAGTATTACCACTTTTTTGATAGTATAAGAACTTTTTTAGGATTAGAACCATATTTACCGTTGTTTCTTGTGAGATTGCATTTATATGCTACATTGTACGACCGGCCAATTGACCATACATAAAAAAGAAAACATTACTATTTATCCAAACGTTCATTTAAAGTATTGAGTAGAGCCTGAAATTTGATAAAAAAAATAATACCTACTCAGTGTCCACTTAACATGTAACCATATTTAAAACAACGTTATGATCTTGGATGAGTTATTTAAATGTATCAAATGTCACGAATTCAGATAAAAGGGTTGTTTCTGTTGCTGCTGAAAACGTGCTCATATGCTAAATTCATATAATGTTATTTTGAAGTACAACACAACGAGTCTTTTCTTTTACTTTTATTTTTGATGTCTTAAAAAACGGTTACCACTGGCAAATAACAACAATTCAATGCATATAAAGTCGATTAAAATTCACAAAAACAAACTAAACATACAAGGCACGTTGCCGTACAATATACATTATATAGGGAAAATGATTTTACAGTCAGATAATAACCGTATTACACTGAGAGATTATTTCTCAGAATATCCTATTATCCTCATAAAAGAAAACTTTATTGTAATACGAATATTTAGGCAAGCGATGAAATTTTACCGTGTACTTCTTCGTAATGTGCAACTCGCAAAAATCTAATAGCTGCATTTCAAATATGAAAACTTGGTTTGCAGCAGAATGCTTTTAGGTTTTAAGTTTAAATAATATGCCGTTGGTTGTAGTGAGCAGAGAGTGGTGTTTGCTCTCCATCGTTTCATATGTGCATATTATAATATCACTTTAGTAAGTTTAAGTAGTTCACTCTGATCTGAACTTTGTTATTTATACAATCACTAACTGTGTACAGCTATGTCTTATTTACAAATATTTCGCAAAATAACTTTTTGAGTGTTGATAACAGTATGGGACGTCTTAACTCTTTAATTGATTAAATTGGCATTTACTTGGTAAAACTCCATTGTAATAAGGTAAAAAATATCAACGTATTTAGTTCTCCCTTTTTATGAGATGAGTTTATAGCTATTTTGACGTGCGCCATCGTCAGAACTATGTTTAAACTTGGATATACTCAGCTATATACATATACTGACTTAGAAGAGATCCACGATGCATCTTGTTATTTGCTCAAACATCCTAATTTATATTTCAATTATTACATTTATTAAACATGACTTCAGTGTTTCTAGAACTGTTACAAGTATGGGGTTATTCAATGTAAATTAGTTTAAATTAACGAGTATTTCGCCAAATTTAACTAATAATAAATTTTCATTGATCACGAAAAAAAAACTATCAAGCTAATATTGAAAAAAAAAATATTTGTTGTTTTTTTGAAACAATGATATGTTTATTTTCCGTGGATTTAGCGGTAACTTTGTGAAAATTCATTTTTAATATGAAATTAAAGTTTATCCTTTAGTTATTTTACTGGGTATCCTCAAGCTTATTCTGCTGTATTTTTTTATTTTCTTTTTTTAAGCACATTAGTGCATTGTTAAAAATCAGTCCCGTGCAGTTCTGCTCGGGCCATGAATGTGAGGGATAGACTCCTTTTTTCTGTCTATAGCGTTGTGAAAGGCTGCCATTAAACGTTGGCTGCATATACACAACGGGTGGTGGTGAGAAACCAACCTGTATTTTTTAAATTTATTTTTAATGTTAACATTTTATCATATTCGAAACTAATAAATAACATATTATAGAGTGGGATTTTTTTTATTTCTAGCCCCCACGTTTCCGTTTGAGTATATTTGAGGATGCTTTTTCGAACAAGCAAAACAAGTGTTACAAATAGTTACACAAACAGTTATTAATTTTGATTTCATATGAATGAGATGATAATTTTTCTTCTCTCTTAATTATGTGTTAAGGTTTGATTTTTCAAATAAAGCTTCCTTAGCCATGATATTAATAAGAAATCTTTACATCTTTAAAATTGGTTTTCAGAAACATTGACTTTTCTAGTTATATGAAATGCAAATAAAAACATTCTCAACTAATGAAATGTATTCTAGATCATCTGAAATACGCAAACTTTAAATTACGGTCCTTAATTAACTAGTTAGTAGAATACGTTGTCATATAGAAAACGTGTGGTCACCGCATGTGCAGGACGAGAAATTCATATTCGGGAATGTCCCCAAGAATGCGAGACGGTAAGCCAAGCTATCCCGGATCGCAATTGCCCGTAGTGAGGCCTAAATTACCCGGGCTCACGCTTCCTTGAGCAAATGGTGCCGAGGGGTATTACTACAGGTGTCCTGTGCTAGGTATAAAGTTACGTCCTGGATCACGTATGGGCAGGGCCGTATTTATATTACATGAGGCCTTCGTATAGAATTATACATGATGACCTTTTCCTCACACATCCCTGCATACTATATGCACTATTGAAGTCAGGATGCAAGGAATCTATCTGTAGTCAAGTGGTTTTCTTATGAAATGTTACACCATATTATATAAATGTCAGGCAAAAAATATTACTTAAATCTGTTAACAATACAACATCAAATAATAGTTCGATTATCATTAGAATATTCGATTATTTTACATTCAAAGCCTCTGAGAGTACTGTTGTTTGCAACAATGACTCAATGTCCCAGAAAACTTTACAGGGCATAGTGTGTATACATATATTATCGGGAATAAATCACTGAATCACACACCCAGATCAACTCTAATATCGCATATTTTCTTAAACCATTATGAAAGCTCATTTTATATGTAAATATTTTACGTTAAATAATTCTACCTTTTAATATGACGTATTCGTTTTTTTTCATTCAGCAATATGAACTAGAATGATTACATAAAACAAGTATATTTTATAATTACAACGCATACAGTTTTATATAATATTACGTTTATAAGATTTAAATTAAGCAATTAAGTTCTAGAAAATGAAGTCATATTTTTAAAAATGATTTAATAAAAAAAGGATATGGCTAGCACAGGACTAGTGGTTAACAAGTCGCTCTTGCGTTGCCCCGTTAATTTTAAGGTTGGAAGGCTAGGAGGATTTTTTTAAGATATCACAAACATCCCTCCCTTCAAATATGAATCGATTGAAGAAAATGCTGTTCAAATCTGTAAGATCCGTCATGGAAGCCTTGTCTTCCTTGGAGTGACTACTAATCAATGTGTTTTTAAGGATATAAAAGTGTCAAAACTATTGCAGATTTAATCCACGTGATACAAAAAGCGCACTAAATTAAGCATTATATGCCCCCTGGTTCTGGTCACAGAGTAAGTCTATGGACCCGGTATTGTTTTGTATTATGACAATAATTTATTAATGTTTCCATACCATGTACATTACATTCAAAAAGTACATAAGATAGTGACAAACAGCCATTTTTTTGTTTTCGAATGTTGATTTGAAACATTAAAAATTTCAAGAAAAAAGGTGCCAGAACGCCGTTCCACCGCGTTACACGGAAAAAATCACTGCATTTATATAATATAATAAAGATGTCATAACAAGATGATCAAATTAAAACAATAATATATAAAAAGGACGTAACCCACACATAAATAATTTTACAGAAGACGCAAAAAGCGTGTTTTGATGATTTTAGGCCATATGCGAATTATGAATTATACACAACCTTGAAGTGCATGGAGACTTCTAAACTGGTGTTAAATTGATATAATCTTAATTAATATTAATTAAATAAATTGTCTTGGAAAAACCTTTATTTCAGTCTTTTTCCTTGGTTTTTATTTTTTGGACGGTCATCTTTTTCAAACTTAAAAGCTAAATTTAGATTCTAATTTGGCATTTGCTGCTTGCATCCTTTTGATAGAACGTGTATCAAGTTTGATATATTGTGATTATATGGCCAAACCTGGATTAAAAAGTGTGTTTAAGTGCTTATGAAACGTAAAATTATTCGTGTATATTTAACTTGATAAGTAAAAAAGTAAATTTCAGGCTTGGACAAACGAAACATAATTTCATTGTTATAAAAATAATGTAACCGTTTCCCGCCGCTGTTCGCGTGAATGGCGGCGAGCCTGTAACAGATGGTTGTAAAACGAATTAAATTATTCCCTTTAACCGGAAAAATGAAAATATTGCACGTTTAAGTTTTTACGGTATGTGTGTGCGCGCATGGAAAGCCTCTATGTGAATTTAATATAGCACGCGTAACGTATGACTTCCTCCTACGTCACGTATATCAATTGCTCTTTTATTGTTACGCTTTGTAATTTAAAAACTTTTATTTTCAGCCTGTATTCATGGCTGGCATTAAATTATTATATCACGGATTGGAATTTGTACAAGTAAGGCCTTGATTACATAGGGCGAATCACCTTTGGGGACCGCTTGCATTTCATATTTATCACACAGAAATTTCAACATATCGCCGTTTAAATTTTTCAAAACTGTAAGAAGAAGCGTGTTTAAGTTTATTTTTACTGCACACTTCTGTCATATGAAAGAAATTTGATATAAAAAAAACTTTCATATCCATTCTAAATATGGGACATTTCGATAACTAATGGAAAACCTCAACAAATATTCACTTTTAAGAATACTGCCAAATCTTTTTAGGAAGGCATTGTATTGAAAATATTAATAAAACACTTTTTTACTATATACATTTTTTTTTATATTAAAGATCAGAATCGTTTTTGCTCATTACGAACGAGCATTATACACATATTTTCATGATATTAATCAGAGGAATACCGGCATTCAGTGGCGGCCGGTCAATGTGGCATTCGATCAATGCACCCCTTGTATATACAGGGGCGGTTATATTTCATGAAATAATATTCAAACATAACATTTAGACCATCCACTTGTTTTAAATTCCTTATGTATTTATTGTCTATAATAAATATTTTAGAACATTTTATTATATACAATACAAAAGTCCATTTATTTTAATAAAACCTACAAGTAAATGTTTTAAATACATTTTGTTAAATTGTAACGTGTGAATGCAAGGACGAGAGAATTGGTCACTTGGCTATGGAACTGAAAAAATAACGAAGTATTTTAGTTCTTTAAATATATATTTTTTATATAGTTGATAGTAATTATTTCGGCGTATGCCTTCATCAGAAATATATTCAGAATTAGTTAAATGCCAATTTAATCAATAATATATGTATGTATGTGTTACTCTTTTATCGTTGTAGCCATACCACATATAATTTATAGTGTAGTAAATTATTGTACTGTGAAACATTGCTTTGACATTCGACATAATTCCTTTTCTGAGTCTATGTCAAATTCTCAGTGAATCTGGAATTGTAAATTCATTAATTAATACTCTGAATGAATGAATCTTATCCACGTCATTAATTACTACCCAAGCCAATCTACAGCTACGTAGAATCAAAACAGTTTCCCTTCAAAATAATAATAAAAAACCCGTAACGTATTATACATTATAGTATTCCCGCGAGATAACCGCTTTCCACTGAGTCTTCTGCCCGGATAACAATAATGCTTAAGTGAAATATGGTTAAGTGAAATACGGACAAGAAGCCCCGCCGAGAGCTCGGCAGTTTCCTTTGGGTTTTCTTTAAGAAAGCCCTACATCTGAAGGAGTACAATAATTAATAAGACGGCCTATTATTTGAAACGGATTATGTGCGAAATGTAGCTTTTATTAATTATTTTCAAGCGGAATTTTCATTTAATGTTGTATCTTAATGACAAATTTAAAATAAATAGAAAAATATTCTCTGAAATATTTTTATATCAAAACTTTTTTTCATACTTATTGTTCCAACAAAACAGCTTGAAAAGTCGCATGACATATAATTAATTAAACCAAAGCTAGGGCTTATACAAAAACTGACTTTTAAAATAACGGGTTTTCAAGTAACAATTGTGCCTAAAACTCAGTATAAACCGGTTTTTAAAGTTTAGAAGAAAAAAAGTTTCAACATTTTTTAAATTTCGTTTATTTAGTATATCTAAACATTGTTACAAAAAATCATTTTACTACAATTTTATTCGTTATTCCTTGTCAGAAAATATGTTTTAAAAAAACATAAAACAAAATGCTCTGTAAAAATATAATTTCAAATAAACTTAAAGTAAAAGTTTTCAACTTATTCATTGATGCATGTATGTATACTCACTATTTAACTACATATTTCATTTTGTATTGTTTGTAATCATGGTGGCATGGACTGGCTTCCAGTTAACATACTAAGGTTTTTTATAAAATAGTATGAAAGAATCAATGTTAATTCTAACATTCGAAACCAAGTTACCTAATCGAAATTAACCGACTTTTAAATATCGCAAATTTAACTCGAAAACCGATAAGTCCTAACCATAACCAAGCAAATGTATTATATCTTCTCAGATTACTTTATATTCAAGATTTACATCAAAGGGAAGACAGACTACTTTACATTAAATCATTTAAGCTGTCATCATTCACTTCATCTTGTTATAATACTGGACATATTTCGTAGCACAACCAAATAACTTCCAAATGTACGCCAGTAGTCATTAACCATATATTTCGAATTAATAAGTTAAAAACACTCACTATAAGTGAAACCGGTCATGTCAGTTTAAAAAAATCGTAGGTAGTGGAAAAAATACGTGCTTTATTTTTATCAAATTTTCAAGACAAGATTTTTAAACAGAAAACTTTGAAAAATAATGAGTTGAGATTTACACGCGCTCTGTTTTGAAAAAAAATATTTATTCGTCCTTGTGGCAACATTTTTTATTTTGATCGACCAATCCATGCTTAGGTTGGAATGAATTGAGTAGTTCTTTTATTTACATAATCGATTGCTTTTATTTGTTGATATGTACACACTATCTGTATACCAAAAATATTATTTATTCGTCTTTGTAGCCACAATTTTTGTTTTGATCGATCGGTCCAAAATTAGGTTGGACAGTACTTGAAGACTTCTTTTATTTATTTATCATTCTATCATACCTGGGTGTTAATCGACTGGTTTTAAAATTTCTAGTTCATTCACAACTACATATCCAGGAAAATAGATAACTCTCTCCACTTTAATCTGACACGGTTCATCTCTCATATTATACATCAGGCGTCGGAAAATTACAGCCCCCAGGCCAAATATAGTTGATTGAGTCTCAAATCATTTTTATGGCAGGAAATACTAATTCCGAATCCCAGTTTGATCAATTTATATTTAAAAGGGAATCATCGCTAATTTCATACATATAATTTTAACAGTGGCTAATAATTGTAGTGTATAGTTACAGAAAGCGATGTAACTATATTTTGCCAAAATATAGAAAAAAAACATGTTCGTATTCTAAATTTGGCATATGGTAAAATTTGGTATATGCCATATACTATATGGTATGTACAATTATTTTTCTTATATTTATTCAATTGTATGGTATATCAGTTAGTTACCGCCGTGGTTTTGTTTTGATTTAAAGAAGAATACAAAAGAAAAAATAATCTTTTCTTGAAACATATAATATATAAACATTGTTTGCTGCAAATATTTTGTTTTTTGTAACCAAGTGCTTTAACTTTTCTTTACCACGTTTTTTCTACATTTTTTCATTTAAAGTGACTTGTTATTACGTACATTAAAACTACATACGAATAATATCAAATACATCAACTGGTTAATGGCGATATCAGTTTCAAGAAAAAAAGATAGATCTAGAAGTAACGTATGCACTTCTAAGTTATCCATCAAAAATACTTCCACGGTGTTTGACTCGATCCTCCCATCGGTATAATTCACTTTTCCCGCGGTAACTTTTCGTGGAATATTTATTTTCCCTCGCTGGCAATTTAGTTGCCCGCTCATTTTTTCTTTGTTCCGTCGCTTATGATTTGTGGAATCAAAAAAAAAGAAGAAAAAATGGAGGCTATGCTCTTTTGTAACTCCGAGGACACTTCTTTTGTGTTTGGACGGTTCTACGCGATCAAATATTTGCGGAAAAGATTTCAAAAAATATGACGTTCATATATTTTTTTATATTGATTTCCTGCCTTTACAAATATGGATTCTTGTCATACTGGTAATTAATTTGCTTACCTTTACTTCGATAAGATACAAAAGATTCATTTTTTATTTGAAGAATTCATTTTCAACAGTTTGCCAATAGATTGATTTATTTTTCAATATATTGTTAATTGTTATGTACCGTAGAATGAGATGGCAGTTATACATGTATGATAATAATCATCTAGTTAGTTTCTAAATTAAATTTCTCAATTAATACAAGGCAGTCAGTTTATCAAAGAAATTTATTTTTTAACACCCCGTTATTTTACCAATGGAAGGATGGGGGGGGGTAATTTTTAGACATCATCATGTCTCCGAACAGAAATCAATAAATCGATTGAAAAAAATGCTGTTCGTATTGGGATTCAAACCCTGAGATCCGTTATGGAAACTAACAATGTTGACCACTGCGCTACCGATCCAACAATTATTGATACAAAATACTAGTTTATCAAATAAATACTACGTTTATAAAACGTGACTGATCGTTTATTTATCAAGTTACTGATCAAATAGAAGTAATTAATTATAACAAATGCATATTTCGTTGGTTTGTGTGAAGCAGTTAATTTAAATATAGACAATTTTACAGGAGGAACATTTTTTTTGTTTTAGACTCTAGAGAGCCTGTTCACTGTTAATTAACAGAACAGCGTTGCTTATGATGCTGCAAAAAGCTTTTTTTTTTAATACAGATATTAACAGAAAACATTAAACGTTACATTTATTTAAATTACTTTATATTTAGTCGACACCTTAGCTTCTTGATGTTAATAATTATGTAGGTTTTAAAAATCAAACCAAATGATTAATCTTCTCCGATGGCATTATTTAACTGAAGATTTATACATCTAATGCTTAATTTTTGATAAAGTTTGTACAGTGGAACCTCTCATAACGAGTTTAATTCGTTCCAGAATCTTACTCGTTATGCGAAACAACTTTTTTCACATAAAACAATGTAAAATACAATAATGCGTTCCATGTCGAAAAAAAAAACATTTTTTAAATATTTTTATCGTGTATTCAAGTAAAATAACACACTTATAAATTGTTAGGGAGCGTAACAACCTAGAATGCGATTTCGATTTGCAAAAAACGATAAAAAATCGACTAGTTGATGCTTCTTAATGTACAATGCAACAGTTTCAAATGCTTTCCGCTTTTCTCTTATTGCGCCAGAAGATTGTTTCTTTGCTACTTCCTCCTCCTTCACTAATAAACTCTCCTCCATAACTTCTTGCTATGCAAAACAATGCAACTCCATAAGCTTTTCGGTGGTCAGCTCTTGACTGTACTCTTTCACAAGCTCATCAATATCGTTGTTATCCACCTCCACTCCCATGGTATTGGCCAAAGATGTAATCTCGCTGACTGTAGACTTCACAGGTACTGTTTCAAACCCCTCAAAATCACATTCAACAACGTTCCTTGGCAAAGCTTCTTCCAAGCTGAAGTGAGGTTCTCTTGGTAACCCCTTCTCACACATTGTCAAACATCTTGATGCAAGCAACGATGTGAAAGTGATCTTTCCAAAACTCTGCGTCACTCGTTATGCGAAATATCGCTCGTTAAGGGAGTATTTTTTTCACAATCTGTTTTGCTCGATATGTGAACTACTCCTTATAAGAGGTGCTCGTTATGCGAGGTTCAACTGTATTTTATGACTACGCATCTAAGGCCTCTAATCCCGGAATCCGGATCAATTTTGCGATCCCGTAATCTCGTGATAATTTTAGTACCAATCCCGAGTTTTCCGGATTCACTATAAGACATGAAAATCTGTTTAATCCGGTAAAAAAAATAATGTTGTTCTGGAGTCACTACTCACTAGCAGTCGCAACCATTTAAAAAATGGATCTAAAAAAAAACTTTCACATATTTTTAATTTCTGTGGAAACCGTAATTTTTTTTTCTAAGAGCGAGCTATATCATAAAAAAGTCTCGCATTTTTCAATAATGGTGCAATCTATAAATTCCCAACATTTTCAAGTCAGCGAGTTGAACATTATTTTGGAGTCTCTCAATTTCTCACAATTAATCAATCCCGGATCCCAAAATAATTGAGAATTCCGAAATCCCGAGATCAAAATAGGGTTGGGATTGGATGCCCTATAGCAGGCACAAGCAAACTGTGGCCCACGGACAATATTATATATTAGAAAAAGATTCACGTTTTTATCCTTAACGCCTTTTGAAAAAAAGATTCAAATCGTTATTTTTTGATCAACTATATATTTGAACAAATATTTTCAACCATGAACCTCAAAAAAACAATCAACCATCACCGATAAACATTTACAAGCAGATTTAAGAATCTCGACTGCAAAATTAGCATAAAGCTCGAAAATATGCCCTCACTTTGAAATAACAAAATTTATGAATAAAACAAATGCATTGTTTACTTAAATGGAAAATAAAAATAATAGTTCAGCGACGATTATGAATAAAATTATACTAAATTAAAATGTAAAAGCACTGAGTTCATATTCCAGTCAGGCCAAATACACCAATTCAAAGATTGTAAGGTAAATAGTTTTGTATCAAATCGAAGAAAAAAAAAACTCATTCCGTAAAGTTAAAATATCATTTTACTCAATATGGGAATGTGTATAATATATTCCAATGGAAAACACTCGAACTGTGAGTAGTTTTAAGCCAATCTAAATTCATTTTATAGCTGATTTGATTTCAGTTAGTTTTAAAATACTAATGATTTTAATTCAAAGTAAATTAATAAATTGAGTTATCAATAATTGAAACGAATCCAGTAGGGTGAGCTTAAATCACTTAACACTAGAATATCAAAATCGCTAATAATTAAGTTACGTATTTTTTTGATAGGATGACCCAAAGATAATGAAATACAGCGATAGATGTATCCGTGGCCTTTTTGAAAATGGAAATTCTAGTATTATATTTATATATATATAGCTATTATTGATTGACGTTAATTAACTTATAGTATATCGACGTTATGCCATCTCATTTTATATGACATGTTTCATTTAACGAAGCCAATCAAATAGTACTCTCGGAAACTGCTGAGTATATTTCTAATAAGTTCAAGTTGGTCAAATTCATGTTCATTAAATGAAAAGATGCCCACGTAAAAAATATTAATACATACAATAATTGAATGCCTACCTACATAAAGACAATTGGATGGGATACTTTCCTGTTATCGCAGATCAAATAATTTATTCATTTGTTTTAATTAAACATATTTTTAATATATTTTTTAATCCATATCCCTTCGGAGTATATGATACCTCCGAACGGAGGTATCTTAATATTTTTTACGAGAACTGTTTGTTACTCAGTTGCTCAACTTCTCTGTTTCAAAGAGTATAAGGATAAAAGGATAAGACTAGGACAGGACTAGTGGTTAGCTAATCGCTATAGCTACGCTCGAATTATAAAAGGATGATGAGTTGGAGGGAATTCAAGACATCTTATATATATACATGCTTTTGGACAAAAATCTATAAATCGATTGAAAAATCAATATATAAAAACTGTCCGTACCGGGATTCGAGCCCGTGACCTCCCTCTTCTAAGTCAACAACGTTGACACTTGCAGCCGTTTATGTTGAATATATACACAAATAATATATATAAATATTTTTTATAAAGTTTAACCTAACCTAAAAGCTTTGGACAACTTCTATTTCAGTAAAAGGCAGTCTAACGACGTTAACTTTGTTGAATAATAAAAAATATAAGTATAAATATTAAAACATACGAAGATTTTTTTATTGATCCTCAATAGCAGGAAAGTACCCATAAATGGTAACACATACATTTGCGACGTCAAATAGAAAGCGAGTAGATCCGAAAAACTTTTCATCATACTTTTTCATATTTACTCAAAGGTTTTTAGTGTATATCAAGAGATCTTTGAGTAATTGCTCCTGGACACACATGGAAATCATTTAAAATCGTCTAACGCTACTACGTTACTGACTTCGCTATGTAATTTTTATATACACGGCTCTTTCAATGTGGAGTGAGTTGACTTCTAATAGAGTTTATCTTATCAAACGTTTTTAAAAATAAAAAACAGCATTTTTTCAGTTACTCAATCGTTCTTTTTCAGAGAGAGTAATTATATTAGGTTGAGGCTACGACGGAATTTGTTCTTAGCTTATCAACCCCAATACGCCCTTTTCTTATAGTTTGTCTCGTTGCGGAAGAGTATGGCATCACAAAAATCTATACTTTAGAGCACAAATAAATCAATTGAAAAATAAGGCCCGGCAGACACGCCATTTATAATGGGTTGGAAATCTATGCCCAAACTCCATTTTTAGACAGGTGTTAATTAAAATACTACGTAATATCGAGGGCTTAAAGTCAAACAACGTTACCTTCAATATTAGTATCAGTATTTTTTTGTTAATAATGTTATTTTTCATTACCAGCTTTATGATTGTCAAGTAACCTTACGGCAATCTTTTCTAGTTTTTTCTCAAATCATCATTGAAGTTTAACTATATAATGTTGTCGTTTTTTAATGTTTTTCAGATCATATCTAAAAAAACGGCGTCAAAATAAGAAATATAAATATACAGTACACAATAAATTATAATATTGAACCCTCAAGAGGTGGAATGAGCCAACTACTAAAATGGTAAAACTTTTTTTTGAACTTTTAAGTACAATCATTACTTTAGTTGGTGGTTTGGTGATTTGCATATTTTTATTTTACGGAGATAACACTATTGCAATGTGTATTATCTGCAGTGTTTTAACTTCTACGATGATTTAAGACGTGTAGAATATTACAACGTATATAACGTATTTCTTTCTAAAAATACCTCTTGTCTCACTTCAATTCTAATTAACCCATATGAATAATAGATTTAAAATTAACATCTGCTTTGTAAAGTTACAAAACAGTAACAAGAGTTTTTTTTGGCTCTCCTGAAAGATTTTACTCTTGTAGATAGTGTTTTTTCAGTAATACACAATAATACAATTGATTTCAGTATTAAGTCATATTAAAAGTAAAAACATTTTGTTGTTTTATATATAAAAGAAGGAATACAATAAATATCAATATTGCTTTCTTTTAATTTCAATCATAATTTATATTTTTAAGAAAATTGACGTTATAATGAAACTTAGTCATGGTATTTTATATTATTATGCGTTCTTTTACTACATATGTTAAAAGACAACAACACTGCCAATAAACTTTCATCGTTCTAAAACAAACAAAAACCCATCTGACATATGATGCATGCAAATATAGAGCTGTTCTCCGCTTTTAAAGTTCATTTTAATATCATCACTGACAAAGTTACCTCTCCGACAAAATTTGTTTATTTTATGACGCTACGAAATATTAGAAATACAAAATGATACTTTAACCGACTCACCGATGTAATTCCGGAATTAAATATTCCCAACCATCGCATTCGTGCCAAGAACCGACGGGTGGGAGACAGTTGTGCATCTTCTTGATCGCATTTCAGCTTCCAAGTGCATTTGCCGCTTTTTTTATTGCATTTTTTTCCCTCGAGGCAACATTAATCTTCATCACCGTGGTGAGAGCATGATTGCAAAGCCAAAAGGTATTAATGTCGGTTCGCCTCTTCGAAAAATCGGTTACCTACTAATATGATACTATGGAAAAAAATATTGCTCAACATAATTATTACTCTTCGTTGTTGTAAACAAACTATTTGTAGCTGCATTGCAAAGACTTCAAGGTTCTGACAATTTTTTACTATTATTTTTCTGGTTAGTTAAAACTACTTTATGAATTCATTACCCAGTAAAATTCTTATTTTTGACAAACATTAGCTGTATTTACTCAATTAAAAAGAAAATTACAGTGCAAAAATCTACTATTTTTTATAATTCCTTTTCACGTCAAATCATATGCAAAATATGAATGTCTTGACATAAATTTTGATAAATAAGTCGATGAACTAAAATTTTTCATTATTTTTTAAAGAACCCTTCACTCAAAAAGAGATAATAATCGTATATAATTTTAGAACATGTTATTCATATATGTATCTTTATTTTAATCTCAAGATTAAAAGTGAATTATATGAAATTTATATATTCTATCTCGTTTAATACGTAGATCTTTAGAGACTCTTTCAATCCTCTTAAAATTAAATAATTATCAAGAAAAATCTGCCTTTATTATGTTTGTTATACAGAAGGTTTTTTTATGCTTAACTGTACCTTGAAAAATCTCTAACAACCTAGTAAAATTATCAATATAAATAAATTATTAAGTGTATCCAACCACGTAATTATGTGTAGTACATGGAAGTCTATAATTACGTTTTGAAAGTTATATTAAATTAACAACTGTCATGAACTAGTAAAGGCTTGCACGATATCAAAGTTAACACTTTCTTTTCAACTAACATGCAAGTGACAAAATATCAAACAGCTTTCTTTAAAGCTGCAAACAAAGAATATACAACGAATCGTCATATGACACACCCACCGTAATAAACAAGGCTTCTTGTAAAATTAGGTATTTTAAGTTGATTATGTAAATTTACACAAAAACTACGACTTTTGTTTTTACGCTGTTTTTAAGCTCTGAAAAATCGTCAGAAGTATTGTAAAATCTATACATACTAAAAAAATATTTGTTTTTATTTTTATTACCTTATGTCACAATCGCCAACTCGCCCCTGATTTACATTCTTTTTTTTAGTTTACCCTTTGACGATTTTTTATTTATTGTAACTTTGTGTGCAATTCGAGGCGAGCTATTCAATTTATTTTCAAGTTTATTTAGATTTATAAACTTATTAAGAAAAGTATGATATAACTTCAATGTAATAATTGTGGTTTTTTTCACTTTATTAAAGTCGATTTTTTATGATTTATTCGACTAGTTGTACTAGAAAGAGGAAACTGTCAAAATTACCGTAAACTTTTCAAGTATCATGTTGTAAACAATATTTATCCCATCACAATCACTTAAAACATATAGCGAATGGAAATGATTAATCAGATATAAAAAAACTGAAAATGATTAACTAAACAACAGCGAACATATCTGCAATTATTACATTAAAGTTATACCAACATTTAAAAATAAATACAAAAGTCATATCGAGTATTAGAGATCCTAATAATAAGTGTATATGTATTAATACAATTGAGAATTCTGAAATGTCACAAAAACTTAAAGAAAAAAATTTAAAGCTTTACTTATTACAATATTTTAATCATTCTATAAATTAATATGTGACTGTGAATATGAAAATCGTCGAAATATATTCTTTTTCCGTTTGGCGTAAGCAAAGTTTAATAGTTTTTGTAATTAACCACCATATCAGCATGGTTTATGGTAAATTGAATAAATATTCACAAAGGGTGCACCTAACTCATGCTTATCAATGCTACACAAACGTGTTAACCCGTTTATTAACAACCCATGTTTGATTATCATTATCAATTATATTTACGATGTATTCGACTGTAAACAAATAGTCATATTAAAAAAATTAACATGTTATTTTTTTCGTGGAAAAACTTTACACAACAATTTCATTCAATTCACTGCTGGATGAATCCATTCTGGTACCACTTTGCTCTACCAGTGTATGCTTAAAAGCTCTCAAGTTGTGTAGTTTTGCCAAACTTAACAATCTTTTCAGGTGAAGAAGTCTCAAGAACGACCTTTTGGTCCTTAAGGTACTACTATTAAATGACGAAACTTTTTAGTGATAATAAGGTTTTTTGGTTCAACAGAAATAAACTTTAGAAAAATCTTACCTTATTTCTTTATATCACAAGATACTATCCGCAGATTGTTTACAGTGCCCTTCATTGTTGGTTAAGAACATATGATATTGATTTTTTAATCGATGTTATATCCGTATGCATGAATTTTGGGTTGTTTTTGGTATTATCAATTTAAAAAAATGTAGGTTAAGCTATCAACATTCTATACCAGTTTCCGCTGAAAAAATTGGTGGAAATTGAAGCTTTAGAGTAAGACGGAAATGGATTTGCAGCGTATCATCAAAATTTCTTTATCCCATCCTTCAAATATGTAAATAGCTCTAGTTGAAACAAAGAAGTGAAGTGACTCTATTACAACCGGTTCTTGTGAATACACCTTATCTTTTAATATTTTACTAGGCATTGGTAATGTAGGTCAGTGCTTTCCTAGCCTGGGTCCGTGAAAATTTTCATTCTTTCAACATTCTTTGTGATAAAATATGAGCATGTAAAATAAAAAAAAAATCGAGGGTCCGCAGATTATTGTTTTCAGATTTAGGGGTCCGTGGCATGAAAAAGTTTGGAGAGCACTGATCTAGGTAACTGTTCGACATAGGAGCGGACCTGGTTAAAAATTCCATGGTAGAGATGTACCATTTTAACTTGACTGTGGCAGAACTCAGAACTAAAATTGTCACCCTAGGACGTGTTAACTATAGCAATGTTAATGATGCGATGGTGGCGCCCTCGCGGGCAGTCAAGTTACGCTGGTACATCTTTTTTTATAGTCACCTGATGTTTCGAAGCCGTTAAGGGTTTTTTCAGGTGTATATAATTTTGTGTTTATCGTCCGCTTTGGTCTAGTTGGTAAGAGCTTGCTCTATCGATCAGGTGGGTCCGGGTTTGATTCCCGGTAAGGTCAATGTCAAATTGGATTTTTTCAATTTTAATTTGAGATCTAAGACATGGGTGTTTGTGAAGTCAATTCTCCTTGAGTTAATCTCATGTGACTTTCAAAAATTCTCATCGAGTATATCTCGTATGATCTTTCAACTTCAAAATATTTGACGTATTGGCGTAAGCTTATGTCAAATATTTTTTTAAATAAATAAAAAAAAATAATGAACCTGATCATAAAATTTACAATTTTTTTAAAAATTAAAAACCATAAGCACACGATAACACTTATAACTTGTAAATAACCTTCTCATATTATAATTTCATGTAAATAAATTTAGCGTTAAAAATAGCAAAGAATAATTATTACTCTGAACCAAGTAACTACATTAGTATTATTTATATAGTACCAATTGTAATAACGTTTGCAATTAATCACTTTCCTTTGTTATTTTCACTGTTTCATGTTTTACAAATCTAATTTTTGTTTCATGCAATATGCAGATTTTTCGCGAAATTATTGTGTACTTTTGAATTCAACTGTTATGCAAATAATAAGTATGATTTATTGATTGCTATAAAGATGAATTATTAAAGGTAAATAATTAAATTGGAACATGCATGTGTTTTTATAATATTTATATATTCTACTCTGCACACATCAACACAACGCATTCCTCAACTTAAGAACTGTGTTTTCATTAAGCCATTGATTGCTTAAAAGGCCCCACTATTGTATATTTAAACATTTAAATTGTACTGGTCACTTGATGTAGCTGTAATTAAAATATGCGTAAAATTTTCTCGTCGGTACGTTTTGACTACCTGTGTGGAGTATATGGCAACCATGCGGCGTCTATATGAATTATAACAACCCGCCAATAACGTTTATCGTTCAGCTACACCTAAGAAAGCATCAAACAAGCTTAAATTTATACTGAGGCAGTAGTACGTGAACTAGCCAATTTCAACATCCCTCCAAACGTAAAAATGCGTCGTCTTGTACACACTCTAATTTTTCAGTTTCTCGCAAAATTAAGTCACTTCACCCCGACTATCCGACGCTATCATCTATTTGCAAAACTCAGTATACAAGTTTTCTTAATATTTGTAATGTGCTATGATCCGCTATCGTAAAGAATGACGATTTTTTTTAAAAAACTTTTATTAATTTTATTCTGTCATTTGGCTTTCCTTTAAAAGAAATTGCAATTTTACCACACATAACCTTATTTAGAAAACAATGTTTATGAAAACACTTAGTCACGGATAAAAATATAGATAATAGTAAAAATTGTAAAAAATGAACTAGAATTTTCCAGTTTCTCAACACTGATATAAATACGTTTACTCGTGAATTATTTTGTTTTGAAAAAAAATATTTTAATCTTCTTTCAATTTTATATAATATAGGACGTATTTTGCAAATTTCTTGCCATATAACTCTACGCACTTTGATTTCATCTCTACTTTTCATTTTTAGTGATATTAAAAAAATCGAGGAAATTTCTTTTATACAAGAGCACCCTCTTTTGCTGCATAATCTTGAAGTGTATTTTTATTAAAATGTAATATCGATATGCCGTGCATTGTGTCAATTAAAAAATAAATAACCTTCATTTGTGCGACATTTCAGTAATTACTTATTTTCCTTCGCGAAATGAGATTTCCCAAATTGATAAAATCAAATGGTCTATAAGTACACTACTAATGTATGAAGCTCTGTAATGTGCGGAGAACAAAATGGCTATAATCAAATACAAAATTGTTTCCAACACATTTATTTTAAGATGTTTGCTTCGTTATACTAATATTTGGTATAAAAAAACTTGTTTTCCGTGGTGCACTGTAATACAAAATATTGTTATTTATACATCGAGGTGAGAGTAGCAAAATAACTCATGTATCGCAATATTTACTAATTTAAAGTCACTTGATAGTCTAATATTTCATTGTACTATTATATATTAGTGTAGTAGGCTTTTGTAATATACTAGCCCGCGACCATGGGTTCAAATTTCACTTTCACACAATTATTTTTTGATCAATTTATAAAGCTATCCAATCTTTTTAAATTCTAAATACGGAGTGATGTAAAAAAATGTTTCCAACGATTTTTCTTAAGTTTATTCTTCTCCTCTATAAATGTTGAAAATACTAGGTGAAAGGTTGACTTTATTAAAATTCACGTTTAAAAAAAATATCCCTTAATTAGTTCATGTGGTCAAGAAAGGCTACAAAAATGGTTTAACTGAGAGCAGCCTATTTCTTCAGAAAGGTAGAGAATAAAATTAACAGGGTGAGATTAACACTTATCAGCTTCATTTTAAGATTGTTCACTATCAATATTTGGTGGAAAGTCTTTATAGAAAGAAAAACACAATATTCCATTGTACTTATTTCCACTTTTATTAATCAATATCAGGACCGGTTTCGCTCATGGCGAGTATTATCAACTGAGCTCACCATGAAGGAAACCGGTCCTGATCTTGATTAATAAAAATGTAAATAAGCAAAAAGGAATACAGTAAAACCCCCACTTACACTTTAGTCGGGACAGTGTAATTCGGGGTAGTGTAATTGGGGGTGTAAATCTCATACAAAAATAGGGATTTTGTTTTTCCACGCAAAATGTAAAACTAAGATTTACCTTAGTTTTGCAAAAAAAAATATATGGACGAAATATTTAGTTACTAAGTGATAAAATGCAAAGCGCGCGCAAAATTCAGCACACAGACAGTTGCTCGCTATACGTGTTGAATACACAGACGCTAGCAAATATTTGACTGTATGCGGTACAGACGACCGTCTCGTAGTAACGCAATGAAATGCAACCGTGCAATTGGGGGATATGCGGCGAATATTTCAAGACAGCGCGACAGGGGTAGTGTAATTGGGGGTTCCACTGTATTGTGTTTTTCTTAACTTATCAGCTTGTTTCTCTCTTAAAATAATCTAATCGTAGTAAGTTAGTATAGAATGACGTCACAGTCATCCATTGTTTTAAACACCAATCAATCCGCATGTCGATTGAGAAAATCAATGTATGACAGTGTACATTCGGAGAGTCAAACTGTTTTCGAAACCCTCAGTTATTTTAGAACCCACCAGTTTGGACTTTGTTTTCAATCACTGGTAAGTGCAAGGCTGTTTTACTTAATATTCATTCGTATATAAATGAAACAATGTAACAATTTTCATTTAAATCTGCATTTATAGTTCATATTGACAAAAAAGCATGTTCTTTCATAGCGAATTACTTTTCAGTGTGAAGTGAACGTAATCAAAGCGGAATGAAATTCCGCACGAACAAAGCCATTGGAGAAATGCGAGAACGCATACAGATTGCGAGCACCGTATTCATTGTAAGGGGTTCTAGTGAAAAACTCTATTTAAATTTTTCACTATTACATTCTTTCTATACAGAATCAGAAAATATAAAGCGTTTTTTAATTACGAATTAACAAAGCAGTTATAAATATTTCAAGAAACAATAATAATACGTTAAAAAATAGTATTTAGTTCTACAATTTTTTTAAATTAGGTTGATAGCTATTTCGGCGTATGCCTTCATCAGAACTTTATTTAAACCTACATTTATTTACTCAACTATGCTTAGAAGGCTCAACTGGCTTAGAAGAGATACACAATACAGTCTGTTATTTACTCAAACATTCTAATTAATATTGCAATACTTTTATTAAATATGAATTTAGTGTTTCTAAAAACGATAACAAATATGAAATTATGCTTGAGGTAAATTAGTTCAAATTAAACTGATATTTATTATTAGTTACATGAGAGGTTTTAGTATTGGTGATGGACTTATAATTCTTCTTTAATTTAAGATGTTCAATTCATCCAAAAATTAAGCATTCGGTTAATGTGACATTTAAATTTAAAAACAATTTAAAAACCCATATTAAAAATAGTAAAAATAAAATTAACAAACTTGAAACCTCAACAATATAAAGTATCCATGCACAATCGTTTTTGTATACTAAAAAATAATTGGGTAACATATTTTTCTCATTATTTTAAAAATAATTGTTAGATGATTTGTCATATTTTATTTTCATCAGATATCAAAACGAATCTTCGCACAAATTGATGAACATTTGTTTATTTCATCTTCGTTGAACGAACTCTAAATAAAAGCCATTTCCATCAATGAAAAGAAGAATTTTCTTTAATTACCAACGATTAAGGGTTGCAATACCGGTATTAACGAAACAAGAAAATGAAAAAAACTGATAGATCTGTATTAAAAATGAGCCCCAATCGAATTTTAAATGTATAACAAATACACATATTTTAATAAAAATGAGCTTGCGATGAAATACAATATTTCATATTAGCTAAATTTTGTGAAATTAAAAATGACAGGTTTCAGAATTGACAAACCTTTCAATTATGTTTTATAGTAATTTGATTAAATTATACCGAAGTAAATTAATCTCATTAATAATGCACTTGGGGTACATTTAGAATAACTGAATAAAAACAATAAAGAGTAAATTACGAAAATAATTCGTTTATGATTATGATATACTTTTTTAAGAAATATCGAACTATTTTCATTGATTCACCGGGAATTGCAATCCGTACCTTATGTCTTCTTTAATATCAAAAACAGTATAAAGAATCGATTAAAATAAAATTAACATTTTACTTTCTAAAGAAATAATAAAAAGACGTGTTTTCATTTGATTTTATGAAGCATAATCAAACAAATCTTCTTTTCATAGACTTCCGACATACATGATATGAATTAAAAGTCAACAACGGCTATTAATATTGTTCCGAGAACCCTAGATTTGTCGTATTTTAATGTAAACGGTGTTCATATCGTTAACAAAGTGAAAAAGTATTATTTTTTATCGTTTACTTTTGAATAATAATTATATCTTCATGAAACTTTATATTTCGTTTAAATTAGAGGTTTTTTTTAAAGAAACGAAGAAAAATTGGTTATGTAAATTGATTATCATTATCAAGCACTTGTTGGCTAATAAATTTGGTATTTATGTTACACAATACGTACATTACATTACATATAACATACTTTACTAAGCACATATAATGTTTGAGGGGCTTGGAAGACAATCGGCACAACTCACATTTTTCGCTTTTTGAGTTTTTTTAAGCCGATAATTCTCCAATAAATATTTTAGTTATGAAGTGTAAATCAACTTTATATTTAAATCACGAGTTACACTGGCTCATTGGCGGTTCGCTCGTTTTCTGTAGTATAATAAATAACATTCATCGGTATGTTTGATGGGTTTGACAGATATCTCAACATCTTTAAATTTCGAAGATATATACTGAAAATATATATAGCTTTTTGTTTGTAGAAAACTAATTTTGTTTTATTCCAGTTAGAAAAACATGCCTTAGTCGAAATTGAATTGACTTGGGCCGTTTGTCTTTTGAGTCTCTCATTTACGAATTTGGAAAGAGGTAAAAAATGATTGCTCTTGATGAGAATTTGTATCTTTGCTCGAAGCAGATATAAAAACGCCTTCTTTATTAAATTCGTATCCTAAGTATATTTTTGCTCACTCTACGATAACTTATTTGAGACTGATGCTTATACTTGAAACATTATATATGTTATACTCTCAGAGCTCTTGGATTAAGAAAAGAGTATTCTCAGTTGTTGTGTATTATAAGAGCTATATGTAATGAATGGTAAGTAAATTGCGTAAGAAAATACGGTCAATTTTACATATTTTTACAATTTCAACCGTAAAGAAAGGTTGAATAGTTGTGAAAAAATATTTAAAAAATCATTCCTTGTAATCTAAAATCATTAAATGACACTGGAGGAAGGTGGTAACGTTCTACGGCAGCCTCCATTTACAATTAAATATTATCAGAAGATATATTTAAAATTAATATGATTCACGTGTTTTTTTGTAATAATATAATCAAATACACAATGACAATACCTTAAAGAATATTGCAGGGCTGCACTTTGAGTTTTCGTAAAGAAAACTCGATTTAAATTACTGTTTACGCTTGGAAATCTTTTATGCCAGAGTGCTATGTAAATTTTCTTTTACACGAGAAGAAAACTCATTTTTATCCCTTGACAGAAAAGAACGCAAGGACTTTTGTACTCCAAATAACGTACGGGTAAATACTAAAGATTTATAAACAGTAAAATCCCGAGGGAGCTTTGAATTTAAGCAATAAATCTCAGTTCTAAGGCAGCGTTTTTATCCATTAGTATTAAAAAGCTGTTACGCGTTGTGATACTGCGAAATAATTCATGTATTTAACAATACGTTGATTTTAGGGATTGCCATTGGAGCAATATTTCGGTGTTTCATATTTCATGTTCAAGTTCTAGTACGAATAACATTTTTTTCAATCGATTTATCGGTTTCTGTTCATACTCATGAGTGTTTGTGGTGTCTGAAAACTCTGTCTCATCATTCTGATCCTAAAATAGCAGAGTAGCAAAAGCGTTTAGCTAACCACTAATCTTGTCCTAGCCCGATCCTTCTATCGTTACTCTCGAAAAAAGAGATGTTGAGCAACTGAGCAATGAACAGTTCTTGTAGAAAATGTCTGTCGAGACACCTCCAATAAGAGGCAGTGTGCTCGAAATTGCCGGGAAGATTTAGAAGTTCATTTAAAACTACTTAGCTGTGGCCTAACTATGAATATAGTTTAAATAAATTTATTTCTTATGTATTGCCGCCTGTGTGGTCGAGTGGTCAGCGTCGTAGGTTTCGGCTACGGAGGTCACGGGTTCGAATCCCAGGACGGACAGTTTTATAAATTGATTTTTCAATCGATTTATGAATTTCTGTTCGAAGGCAAGGAAGGTATGTGATGTCTTGAATTCCCCCTTCCCACCTATCCTATCACATGTACGGGGCGTATCGAGAGCGATTAGCTAACCACTAATCCTGTCCTAACCCTATCCTTCTATTCCTACTCTCTTTGGAAAAAGAGAGGTTGAGTAACTGAGTAACAAGCAGTTCTCGTAGAAACACTTCTGTTGAGATAAACTTCGTTTGGAATCCATATGTTACACATTGGAAGCGGACATGGTTAAAATATATATATATATATATATTATACACGATACATTTATTTACCAAGCGTCAGTTCAAGTTCATTCGTGCACTTGAACGTATGAAAATACCGAAAGGCATACCCGGATCGATAGTGAAAAACATGTGCGAATGTAAAAAAATTTAACGATTAAGCTTTGTCAATATCAATACCACACATCTTAACAGATTTAAAATATTTTAATACATCTCAAAGAATTTTATTACAATATTTGATTGTTTATGTAAATTTAAAATTATATTTTGGGTACTTTTAACTATCGAAATACCAGTATTTTGATATTGACAAAACAATATCACCGAACATAGTAACAATACCGGGAGTATGGTTTTAGTACTACCGGTTTTGCAATCCCTAATTTAAAACTCGCTGACACTTATTTGTTATTCGAACCTTAAAAGAAAAGAAATTAATTTGCTTCATGCTCATAACTTTTGTTTCTCACTAAAAGGAAAAAAAATATTTAATTTGCAAACAATTGTTTGTTATGCATTCAAAAAAGAAAAAAAACACACCAATTATGCTCGTGTTTTACTTGTCACGTGGTGTTATTTTTGTGCCTGTTTTTATTTGAAGGTTATACATAAAAGCTGACATAAAAAAGACTAGATATAAACAATGCCTCATTTTCAATATTTTTATGTTATTTCATAGGTAAAAACTTATGTTGCTTTTAATTCTAACGTGTTTTACATCGAGGCTGCTAATTATTAGGTTTTATTTTCTTGTTGTAAAGCACTATACATATTACAACTTATTTGACGTTGAGCAAATTTGGATGGCTGTAAGTCATTTTTCTCCCATGTTATGTCATAAACTCGAAAACTCTTGTATCGTGGACCATTTTTCGTTTCTTTTTAAGACGTGAAATTTCTAAAAACTGTAATAAACGCCAAAATCGTTGTCATCCATAAAGATTTTATCACCGTTTCAAAAACTAGGTCGGTACCGACTTTTATTACACGAGCTGGATAATTATACGTTTGTAGCGGCTCAGAAACAATACTCTTAACTAAATACTGCAATACCAGAATAATATTTAGGTTAATTTTAAAACAAATAATCAACGTGTACATTTTAATTGCCCATAAAATGTATAAACCAATCAGTGGACACTTTGGTGGACAAGTGATATGTATACTGACAAATATTTTACATGCATACTTGTTAAAATGTACAAATCACATCATAATACACAGATATCACTAATTTGACCAAGATCACTTTTTCTTATTTTTTTCTAAGCTACCAAAAGTCGTTTAAGCTCATCGTCTCTGGAACTTGTCAATATTATTAAAATATGTGACAGTTTCTATACATTCAATATTTGAAATTGGCTAATTTTTAAAACCGGTATTTTGGTATAAAAAACATCATAAATACTTACCTACTCTCAACTGAATCTGAGATACGAAATAAATTAACCGATTAAGCCCTTCCATATATTGATTGATTTTCCAAATGCACGAATGACTCAGTAGCTTTCATTCTTTTCCGCTTACTTTATCTGATCATGAAAATGGGACGTATCGGGAACGATTACCTACCACCTTTTCTTAACCCCATCCATTTATACTTGTCCACTACGAAAACAAAGAGTAGAACGCTTAAATGAAAACTAGTCTTGTTAAAAATCTTATGTTCGAATAAACACTTCTTAATAAGTTCACATTCAAAAATATTCGTCATTTTTACAGCGAAAGTTCAATAATTAAAACTAAAATAAGTAAACGTAATTCAGTATTTAAAAAAAAATAAGTACCATACCCGCTCGTAATTTGAAGCATTTGCTTTCTGATAGAAGTATCTCAACAGAAGCTCAGTTGTTCAACCTCTTTTTTTAGGAGAAAGTAGTGATAGAAAGATTGAACTAGGATATATTAGTGATTAGCTAATTGCTCTCGCTACGCAGTTGTTTTAGGATCAGAACGATGACAGAATTTTTAGACATCACAGACACCCATGTCTCCAAACAAGAACCAAGAAATATTTTTTTTTTTTAAATGCTGTTCTTACTGAGACTTGAACCCGTAAGATATGTCATTAAAGCCAAAAACGTTGATCACTGAGTAATAAATAACAAAAAAATTAACCACTTATCTATTGATACATTTTATATTACAACATAACATACGAAATTAAAGTTCAAATGGCATTGACATATTGTAGAATTGAATATTAATATTTAGTCAACTACGTTAACTACTGCGTCACAGACCCGACAATTTTTATAATATATTCTAATGAAATCATTTTTTTCTTACGAATTAGTTTGAATCGTCAAATCCAAATTCTTCAGAAAATTTTACTGAGTTTACCTTTATCAAATAATCTCCAACGAATTTTTATATTTTATCAAATTACTGTAAATTTTTTGATACTCTACGTAAATATCTTTTAGATCTCGCTGTAATTTGGCAGCACGTTTGATATGCGTATCAATTTTAGATCTCATTTTTTGCCTATTTCCCGTTTTAAGTAACTTAACGAAAATGGTGTTACAAAAAGATAAACTGCCTTGTATAAATATATATTAAATCAACTTTCGAATACACCTAGTCTTTTTTACGCTATTTACTCGTTGTTATGCAATTTTTTCCTTCAATTTTAAACTTTCGCAAAATCTTGAATTGATGACTTTGTTCTGAATCTTGTTGAAATACATTAATTGAATTCGTAAAATAACACGTTTCGGCCATAATTTGTATCCAAACACAGAGAGCTGAATATGTATTAAATCTAATAAATAAATGCACCCTATAAGTCTATCCGTTATTGTAAAGAGAAATAATTAATCTTCCGATCATCAAAACAAACCCAAATCAGATCAAGAATTTAGGAAAAACAGCATTTCATCAAACAAGTTTTGAACACTTTCGTTTAATAATACGCGAACGAGATATATAAAAAAATAATACAATTACGCATGTATTTGTTTCTCATTGTATTTAAGTATTAATAAAGAAATTAATAGTTAATATGTAAAAAAAAAAGCAAATTTCAAGAACTGAATTTTTGTTTTTTCGTACATTTTCTATACTTTTTTACGCGATATTTTGATTTTTGCTATCAATTTATCAAATTGTGTAACGTAACCCACTCAACAAATTTTGCAGGAGACACTAAAAACGTGATTTGATGATTTTTACCTAAAAGCAAATTATGAAATATACATATCATTGAAGTGCGCGGAGACTGATAAACTGGTTTTTAATTGACGTTAATTAATATAAATTTGATTAATTTTAAAAATAACCCTTTTTTAAATCTTTTTTAGTGATTGCAATTTCAACAAGCCCTTATATTTTCAAATTTAAAAGTTAAATTAAGATTTTTGATCATTCAACATCCTTTTGATAAAACGTGTATCAAGTGGGCTCTCCAATCCCGGGATACTGTCCAATTTCGTGATCTCGAAATCCCGAAATATTGGTATGGTCGCGATCCCAGGATATCGGGATTCAGAATTTTTTAGCAAATCCCGAAAATTTCTAGAATTTTGGATTTGGAAAAGCTAAAACATTAAGCAAGTCACGGCGAGATTTTCGGCAAATCGGTAGATTCCTGGATTTTGAGATTTTCAAATTCTGGACAGCTAAAAAAATTTTTTTAAAAATTAGTCATTCCCGAAATTCCGGGATCACAAATAGGCTTCGGGATTGGATACCCTAGTATCAAGTAATCATTTTTCTTTTCTACAGTTGATATTAAAGTGAGGTTTTTTTTACTTGTCAGTTTCTGGAACCAATGTATAGCTTAAAAAAAAGGATTGGGTGTACTTTATATTTTATTTATTCGATACTTCGCCTTTATATTATTTTCTTCTTGCCCATGTCATTCCTGTTGGGAATTCACTTGCATTATATTTTGTTTGCTTGCATAAATGAATAGCAAAACGGTGTGCTAGAGCAGGTTATAGATTACTCTCCTGCCAAAGAACATTTTTACTACGAACGCAGTTAGTTTTTATGTACCTCACCGTAAGTTTTCCCGCGTCTAGCCATTACATTTTCCAAGCTGTTGTCATGTATAACCTTCTTTATTGCGTCATTTTTATATTTGTATAGCTGTAATAAAATGAACAATTGATATAAGAATGAAAATTGCAAGTTAAAAAAGCTTATCTTTTTCTGCTTCAATGTTTGAAAACGGCTATTTTTTTTTATCACCGTTGTAAATATGTTATATCTTGTGTTTTCTTTGTAAATTTCTCTATTCTTAATAGTAAGCTTTTATGTGAGATATTTCTAAAGTAAACTTATTCTACTACTTGACGAAAATGTGTTATGAATGCCAAATTTTAAAGGAGAATATTCCAATCCAGTAGAAAAATCATTTACGAAATCAGCGTACGTAACAAAAAAAAAATACTCTTTTAAAACCGTGTTTTTATGATAAAAAAAGATGACTGTAAAGAAGTTATATAATCACTTACACCAAAACATACTTAGATACGAATTCATTAATCGATTGAAAAAAATAATGTTTTTATAAATCTTAAACTGATGGCATTTCGTAACCGAGTTAGATAAAAGCTTTTACTCGTTACTACTGTGATATGCGGCGTGAAAATTATCCATGTAAACTTACGGCATAAACAATTGTGATTACAACAATACTGATCTGTATGTTTGTAAATATATCAATATGGGTATACGCCAAAATTGCCACAAGTCTTTGCTGTTTCAAGTTTGTGTAAAGCCTCTTTCGCGTTTGTGTAAATTTAATTAACATCTACAAATTTAAAGCTATTTGTATGGAAATTATTTTCACAAAATAAACAATTGATTTGAGGGGAAATAAGTAAAAGCTTTTCACTTGTAAACAAAGTTTCTGTTTTATACCTGTAAATTTCTACGCTTTTTACACAAAAAGCTTTACAGCGTTTTACGATGGGGCTTTCTGCGAAAGGGGTTTCAAAATCAATTTACAACTTTCGGTTAGTTGTGCTTTTGTAAAATAAATAAACGATTTTGCATAGAGAATTTTAAGTAAACAAAGCTTTGCACTTTTAAGTGTGAATGCCATCGGTTTTTCACGGTAAAAGTTGCATGAAAACAAAACTGGAAAATGTTGAATTAAATTATTAAGTAATTAATTAAATTTAAAACATTTTTGTTATTAATAATATTTGCGAATGATTTTTTAAAAACAACCAACAAATAAATATAATATATCACTACGAAGTAGACGTTTTCAGATAATCTTGTAATAATTAAACACTCAAAAAATCATGACATTTTGAAATATAGGAAATATTAAATGATTTCTTTCACACACATTTTTTTTCAATACTAACATAATAATAATCACTATCGCTACCGATAGTGACAAATCCAAAAACAAAGACGTTCGATCCTAACAATTTTTTGAATTGACAATTAAACAAAAAATCTACACTTTTTGATAATTAAGTGTATATAATTTAATAAATTATGGATTAATTGTTATGTGACAATGCTACTTACCACTTTAAAGAGTTAGAATAATTCCGATAAATAAATTGTAGTTTTCTTAAATATTATTAGGATAAACCATTTAATTTAATTGGCGTGCTCCCAATTTATGCAAAAAGAATAACAAGTAAGTAAAAAGCAATAAACAAAAAAGAGTCTAATATATCATCTGTAGAGTCTGAAGATATTATAATAAAGTAGTATTTGCAAACGCTCGTGATTTAAACGAAGAATTTAAATATCCCATGATATGAAACTATAAATACAATTTACACATTAAATGTACAAATATCGAAAGTTAAGAATTTATTCCGCAAAATTTATATTTACGCGGTTTTCGACTTACGTTGAATCCTTCGGAACACATTAAACGCGTAAGTAGAAGACTCGCTGTTTTATTATTAAAACAATGCCACACAGTACAAGCTAGCTTGTCATTTTTAATACAAAATACCAAAATCAGGCTGTTTACATACTATAAAAAAACATTTCACTGTGTTTACAATTATTATTCTTGTTTTCCACTCAGTACTTTTATGTTCATAATTTTAATGATATTTCATAAAACTGAGGAATACGAGAGTAACATTGTTTTTTTTTTATGTAAAGAAGACAATTGTGTTTTTTTTTATATACTAACGTAAAATTTATTTTAAATACATTGCCGGCAAAAAAAAAATACAAAAGTGTTGCGATTTCGTGATGGTATAAAGATTGTATGAGTAATGGGTTGGATTTGCCTGAACGTCACCACAAAAACTATCGAACAATAGAAATGTCATACCATGGATACATAATGCAATTAGCGTTAATGCTTCTCATACTTCCACAAAAGTTTGCATTATCTGTTTTTATTTAAAAGAAAAAAATATTTTTGACTTAACTAGACAGCTGCTGTCGAGTCCGTGGTTGAGTTGACAACATTGTTGGCTTCGGATTCGGAGCTCACGACTTCGATTTCATTACAGACATTTTTTTCTATCGATTAATGGATTTTCATTCGAAAACATAGATATATGTTGTATTTTCAATTCCCGCCCATCACTTATCCCATCCTAAAATTATTTCGCAGGGAGAGCTATTAGCTAACCAATAGTCATGTTCTAGCCATGTGTATATATATATATATCGTATCTTTGAGAAGCTGAATCAAAAGCAGTTCTCGTAGAAAAATCATATATTGAGATAAAATCGATAAGTATCGTACGTGGTGAAAAAAAAGACACCTGAATTTATTTAAATATATTATCAAACTTATATTCTGATAAAATCGATTTCCTTTCGAAGCTATGGATATTTGTGATGTTCGAAAATTCCTTTCTACCCTTCCAATCCTAAAATATACGCCACGAATGCAACTACTAGTCTTTTCCCAACCCTATTCTTATTCTCTATCCTTATTCTCTTCGAAAAAAAGACAGATAGATCAACTGAGCAGTTCTTGTAAAGTTGAAGTATCTTCATTATGAGACCATATAGTCTACATTGAGAGCGGACATGGATTAAAAAAACGAAATATCGGTATTTTGTATAATGGTGCAACTATTAAATATTTTTTTTCCATCTAGCATTGAATCAGAAAGGGAATTTTTCTGTAGTTGACAAATTTTAAATGTAATATTTTAATTAAAGTAATTAAAGAAACGATTAATTCAATGTTTTATTATTTCACGGTGGAGATATTTTATTTAACCAGAATTTAATATTGAAATAGCAATATTTATATTCAGTATGTACTGCAATTCCAATTATTTTATCCTGCTCTATTTGTAATTTTGCTATTGATATTTGCAACATCGGAACATTGATATTAATTTGTACGTCCATCACTGCGGTCTCCATTGGTCGCATTTATTATTTTATTTGACAATTTTATATATTTCGATATAAGCGGAATTAAAATATATGCAATACCTAAAATTATATATCCTTCCAGTATTACAATCCCCACTGATATGCTTTTTTTTAAATAACCTTTCCGAAAATACTTCACAAAGATGATTTTTTTACTATTTACAATACAAATAACAAAAAAACTTGCTTACACTTCAATCGAGAATTCTGAAAGAATACCCCAGTTCTAATATATTATTTATTTTTTTCATCGAAACAAAATAAGTTATCAATGTGAGGGATCAAAAATAATTATTTTCTCAAACTCTTGGTACTACTGTATTTTTCTATAAACCAAAAAATGCTCTCAGAGGCGACGTCTTTTCAGTCAAATAAGTAATAATAGGAAAATAAAGTCACCAATTGGGAACAAAACAATAAATCCTTATATTGCAAGGTTGATAACCCCTCCATGCCATTGTGTGGGGAAAGCATTGTGTTTGATCTTCCGTTTGTCCGGTCCCTCTTCTTTGAATATCCCTTGTGTTCAGATATAAATTTCAGTATAAGATTTATGAATAAAATTTATTTTAAAAACAGTATATTTATTTAACTCTTTTTTTATAAATTAATTATATCACTTACTATAATCATGTAACAAAATCCACTTCTTGCGTTTTAACTTTCTGTATTTCACTTTTTTTAAATATTGATTTAAGTTAACATATGTTATAAGAATGAAACAATTAGTAGAAAAATAAACAATAGACAAATTTTAGGCTGTTGAAGGCTAGAAAAAGTACTTACAGTTACCATATACACGATTGCTATCCTGTCAACGTAATATTGAAAGTGAGTTTAATAAAAAAAAATCAATTGTACTAGTTGCGAGATAATTGCAGAAATTATAAAAACTGATTGTTAATGACAAGCTGCGTACATAATATTTCACAGTAAAAAGTAAAATAATTCTTTTGAATTTGTGAAAAATCCCCAAAGTATTTATAAGTGATTAATTAATTGAAGAGGACGACATTTCGTTTCCGTCCCTTATCACTAAAATATTTAGGTCGACATGTCTAAGGGTGACACCCGCCCTTCATCAAGATAATAAATGACTCGTTTTAAATATCGTCGGACTCATTAATGTGATAAAAGAAAATTATAATTTTCTTAAAAATAATGACAACAAACAGGGTGCTGTCAAATTTAAATTATGAATTTAATTTTTTTTTTTTTGATATTTTTCAATGTCGCTTCTTTCTTTTATTATAGACGCCTCCTTAAAAATGTCTTGTGAAATAATTAAATCAATTAAGAATGAGAATGATTCAATATTCAAGCAATCGCCGAGCTACCAAATATATATTATAAAAATTACTATTACTCATTTTAATATTAATAACTGAAGAGGTTTCCCGATGCTCTACTAATTACTCAAGTATAATATTTTGTTTAACCTTGTCTTCTTAAAATGAAGAGCAAATGAATTAATATTTTAACATTTCATCATAACTTGCCTTTAAAATAACTTCTGTCAATCAATTTCTCTCTTCAGATAGAGCAAGGAAACAAGTATAGAATCAGTGAAGGATTGGTTGTTCAAAAATGAATTTTAAAATCAAAGCATCTTATTTTCCTCTTAAATCTACGTCCTCACAACCAAGTGTACACAATCTCAAAAACGCAATATGACTTGGCTACTAGACCAAAATGTACACAATATATTTTTGACTCGTATTAGAAACCCTGCTGTGAAACATAGTTTTAGAGTTGCGAATATTTACCGAAAACCTCTTAGTTAGAATATATACGGACGACACGAGCTTAAGGTTGTTTATGCATAATTATCCCCAATTCCCTACGGTACGACGGGTCAAAATGTCCTGACATGACTTCTTCGTATCGTCTCACGTCTGGAACTTATTCTACAATACTCCCTGTTTAAGCAATGTTTACTGTTATTCCGATCTAACGTGTAATGAAATACAAATTATAAACAAAACATGGTAATCGTATTTATTTACTAAATACCTATATTGTCATTCTTATTCTTGTCATATTTTTAATTTAAAAAAAATTAATGCTAATTTTATTTTATTTTTGATGATTTCAAGGGTTTTATCACTAGCCCGCTCTCAAAGTGGCGCATATGAATTCTTACTGGAGAGTGTTATTTTTCTGTTTTAAGTCTCATAAATTTTCTAACCATACTCGTGTTTAGTTTTTTTTTGTTATCCATGCTCATTTTCAATGTGAAGAATATGAACTCTTTATGAGTCTTGTTTAAATAGAAGTTTTTTTTCTACGAGAACTGCTAATTGATGAGTCGCGTAAGTTTTCTTTGGATAGAACAATAGCTCTGTTCTTCTGCGTACTTTTGAAGGTTTGCTGACGGCTTGCCAACTGTTTTCGAATTAGAATCGAATTGAAAGCTTTTAGATTCTAATTCGAAAACAGTTTGAAAACCGTCAGCAAACCGTCAGAAGTACGCAGAAGAACAGAGTTAACGAAGCTGTGTCAAAAGAGTGATCGGATTAGGTTGTTTTTTTTTACGTTACTTGAAAATACTATTTTTAATAAGTGTAATGCTTTGGTGACACGTGTTTCAGCACTTTGAGAAGCGATGCTTCTTAAAAATGTGAAACTCGTGTCATAATTTGTGACGCGACCAGTGAAATAACAAAGTTAACAAATTTTATTTTATTTTAAAAAATAATTTCTACAAAGAGTTTCTTCAAAATTAAGTATACATATTGTAATAAGTTCAAAACAGTTTTTATGTTATTTTTTTTCGCAACTCGCTTGTTTGCTGTAAAGTTAAGCAATTGAAGTATACAATTGCTATTTACTTATGTAATTAATTCATTTTATTGCGGTTTGATCAGGGTCGTACTACTGATATATAGGCCTTCTGAACGATAGTTCAATGCTCTTATAACCTTACTTCAGGATCAGTATATATAATTTATCGCTATTATGATATGTGATAGCGTTATAAATATTAGAACTGGATTCCTTTTTTGTTTGGTAACCTCACACAAGTATAGCTAGTTCCCTGCGCTGTGGCAACTAAACCGTCTAATAAGGTCAACGAAGACAATGGGCGGCAAATGCAGCCCAGCCATTCTTGCTACGCTCGCCTGGGACCAATAACGACGGCCTTATGTTTCGCACCCCCTGTGGTAAGCGAGGGTAGCTTCAACCACGGTGCCCATAAAGTGGCAGTATACTTTTCCAATAGATCTCATTTAAAGTTTTATCGACGATAATAATATCAAATAGAGAAGTATTGTTTATTATCATTGGCAATGTAGCCCAATACCGGTGTTGCACGTTTACAATTTCCTCTGTCTACCTTACAAGATTGTATAAAACAAAAACTCGATAAATACACTTTTTTTAGTTGATAAATTTTGAAATCAATTAAGTAAACATAATAATAAGCTTTTTCTTACCAATACATGCTGGTAATCATGATTTTTCAAATCCACGTCCGCTCCCAACGTTAAGTACATGGTCTTTTAATAGAATTATCTCAACTGAAGTTTTTTCTACAAGAACTGCTTATTATTCAGAGCTTCTTTTTTCGAAGAGAATAGACGAACATAGCGAAAAGAAGACTGGTAATTAACTAATCACGTAAGCAGACAATACTTTATTTTTGGATGGAAAAGTGGAAGGGAATTTTTAGACATCACAAAGACCCATCCCTTAAGACAGAAAATCGATAAATCGATTGAAAAAATAATGGACCTTACTAGGACTTTAATCTATGAAACCTGTCACGGAAGCCAACGAGGTTGACCACTGTGCCACAACACACACTTTACACTTATTTAGTTAATATTTTTTAAAATTAATTAGACAACAGAACTTAAAAAAAGGTATAGTAAAAACACGAAGTTTTCTTTGGAACGATTTGTTTTTTACTGGACAGAATTGAATTTGAAAATCATCTAACATTTGTTTTTTTAATTTAATAAGAAATAACAATTAATAAGCTCTTCATCCATTTACGCAATTTATATTACAACATAACTTACGGAATTTTATAAAGTGTGCAATTGGGGAGCGATGTAGTTTAAAAAGCATAGACGCAATGTAGAATTTATGATTGAAGATGTTTTATATTTACAACTGTATTGATACATTTTTTCTTAACATATTTAATCAGCGCCATGTTTTGTTTTAAAGAGCATAAGTCACATTAACCTTATGCAACAATTATACTTCCCTCAACGACACCATGGCATTAGACGAACTAGTCCATAAGACCATATAATGTCATTCAATAGACCAAGCAAAGTTGTACCAACAAAATGACTCTTGGATATAATGCAATAATTAAAAAATATATCAAACTGTTCTTTGGATTTCACCATTTTCCTAACACATTGTAGGAAGGGCTGCAGAAAATAGCTCGCTTGTAGAAATTCCATGACTCGCCGAATAATACATCAGCTTGTATCGGGAAATCGCATTGTAAGACCATCTGGGATATTGGTGTTGTATGAAACATCATATTTTTATTCTTTCCTTATTAACTTTATCAAGCGTATAGTATTATTTATAATAATAAATATTATTCATTATTATAAATATCTTCAACACCTACATCGACAGCGTATCGAATATCGTGTCGTATGTTATTACTAGTCCTTCGACTTATTAATATGATAATAAACAACGAAAACAAATTATCTTCTTATCTGTAGTATTTATTCTCTGCAAAAAAATCGTAAACAGTTATTACAGAGATCGATTATTTATAATACATTTAATTAATATATGTATATATTATACACTCAACATTTTTTCATATGATTTTGAAATAACACGGTCTAATAAAAGGAACGAATACTATATTTTAACACGAATTATTTGTTCAAACACGATTACCTGAAACAAAAAAAAACACGGAAGCGGATAACGCATTTCCTAATAACGAGAAATTCAACAATACAGGACAGTGACAACTAGGGCTTCCAAACCGGTTTAAACCGTTTAAACGCGTGTTTTGAAAAAACCCGAAAACCGGTTTATTTCTCTCTGTTAACCGGGTTGTATCAAAAATACTCTTTTCTTATTTTTCATTGTTTTTTACAAAAAGAAAAATGTTTTATCATTATAAAACATTTTTCTTTTTGTTAACAACTTTTTTGTTTTTTGGAAACAATTCACAAATTAAAACAAACATGTACATATATATATATATTTTGTAGAATAATCTACTTCTGACTCAAAGTTGTCCATGTTGTGAACAGAAATGACTCTTTCAAATAATTTGTCATTTTTTGACAAGTGAATATTTTGGTATTCTACTCTATTTTTGTCTAAACATTGGATTTCTTGACTTATTTTGTTGGTATTTTTTAAAAATTGAATGCATTTTAACATCATTCTTTTGGTAAGTTTTATAATCAAGCTCTATTTTTTTATTTGACGTATATTTTTTTACCATAAAATATTTTTTCACATGTTATAGTAATTGTTACTTTGCCATAGTAAACAGGTTGGTAACTAGTGTCCCATTTTGATAAATGTCGTGTTTTTTGTTTGAAATTGGAGTATTAGCTGTTATGCCAAATATTGAAAAATTTCTACGTTTTTTTTTGCATACCTACCTAATCAAAATACATGATATTTCGGTTTAAACCGGTTACCCGGTTTATTTGTCAGAAAAAAACCGAAAACCGGTTAGTTTAAATGTCCGGTTAATTGGAAGCCCTAGTGACAACAAACGAAACTCTTCATAAGACGTTTCAGACATTTCTAACGATAGTAGCAATTTATGTCCAATCCCTCGAAAAGGTCACATATATAATCAAGAATTATTTTTTCTTAATTAAAATACATATTATGAATTATATTTTGTGTAGTTTACTTATTGGGTCTTCATATTTACCTTTATTACACGATTTTACATACCGTTCAATTTTCAAATGACACGGTTTTTTAAATTCAAGGAATCAATCTTCAATTTTTAAATTACTTATATCGCTTTAACACACGATTTTTGTAAAAATATTTGATTACATATATATATCGACTGTGGAAAGGAAAAAGGATGTAACCCACACATATCAAATTTTACAGGAGGCGCAAAAAACGTGTTTTGATGATTTTGCACCATATGCAAATTATGAATTATACACAACCTTGAAGTGCACGAAGACTTCTCAATTGGTGTTTTATTGACATAATCTAATATTAATTAAAGAAATTGTCTAGGAAAAATCTTTATTTTAGTATTTTTTCTTGGTTTTAATTTTTTATAAGGTCATCTTTTTCAAACTTAAATGCTAAATTTAGATACTAATTCAGCATTTGCAGCTTGTATCCTTTTGACAAAACGTGTATGAAATTTGATAAATTGTGGGTTACGTCCTTTTTCCATTCCACAATCGATATGTATATAATAAATAAATGTATTAGGAATAAAAAGTGATAAAACTGCAAACGAACGGCTGGAAAGTAATTGACAAGTTTCGCTCATTGTCATTTGTTACAAAATGATTCGCAGTTCAAAAAAGCCTGTAAAAAGAAGAAAAATGTTTTTTAGAGTGCAATACGTGAATGTAGTAAGTGTCCATTAATTTAACAGAGGTTAGACATTTGACCTGACTTTTATTTTCGACGAGCAAAGCAATTCATTTTCTTACATCTTTCCCCCTTGATTTTTTCTATATATGTACCGTAGTAATTATTTCATTTGATCTAAAAATATACGTCTACAGTTTCGTACTATTTAACAAATAAAAAAATAATTATAAAAACCGTTAAGCCCGACATATAAAAAAAACGAGTTAATAATCCTGAAATTCTCATGACTATTAATTTACATGCTCCCAATTTATTCTTTAGTAGGCGAAACTATGAGCAAAAACTTTTATTTCTAAAAACTTATACCTCGCTTAGGAGGTATGAGTCACCAGTTCCTAGGGCCGTTCGATTGATCAACTCATTGCCTAGAGAAGTGGACATTTTTAGTGATAGTATTTGTGAACTGTTTGTTAAATTTTACTATTTTATTTCTTGATTTTGTGTGTTGATTTTGATGTATTTTGTAGTTTTATTTTATATTTTGTCTCTTTATATTTGTCAAGTACATGGCGAATTGGCGTCAGCTGTTATGTCATGTACTATAATTTTAATTTTTAACAATAAATAAAACAATTATTGTATATAATATATTGTTTAAAAACATAATATTAATGAAAAAATAATGTGCCGTTTATTACATTTATCTGATGTTTTTTGACAACCATTCATTCGCCTAAGTCTCGTGATGACGTTAAAAACCTGTCTGGTGCGCTTAGGTAAAGTGGCAAATAGCTGCCTTCTCGCTTTTTGGTTTTTGCAGTCCTGTCTAGCAAAATGAGTAACATACTAAATAAAATAATGTGACCATGTATGATGTATAATTTCAAATTACAGCCGCTAGAGAAACTGAAAGAACAACAGAAACTTTATAGTTAAATTTACCTTTCGATTCTGCTCCGAATAAACGGTTAACGCTATATTCGAAGCCGGCATCTATTTGGACTTAAGAGTTATATGTTTATTAATTTAACATAATTGACGCAGACAATTTTATACTTTTAAACGGATTTAAAATTACGTAATGACAATTTAATTATGATATAAAATGAATATTAACAGGGATGTATAAAAAATACATTAATAAGATAGACAGGCATAATTTTTTGTTCAGTTCAATGTCTTGTAAAATATTTAAAGAAGAAAAAGCCAAAGAGAAGATCCTCCCTTTGGAGGAGTAAATTGTCTAGCATTCCGTAGTATGGATTTTCCTTTCAAATTTCTTATTACACTACCTCCGCATACTTTCGTTTCCACGACAAAAATAAGCCCCAGAAAGCTTTTCCCGGGGCCGTTCTGCTAACTTAGTAAGAAAATGAAAGCCTTTTAAACTTAAGATGGGATTGATGAAGTATGCCTTCGAATAATAATGACAATTTTTATGTGGTTTTATTGGAAATATATATATTTTTTTTAATTAACGTGAAACAAATTATTTTTAGTACTGGCTACATAGTATGTTGATAAATTTAAAACTATTGATAGTTTACTAAGAATTTCAATATGTAGTTGATAAGATAATAACCTTCTTACTATGTCTTCTGTAACGGATTATTGTAGGATTAATATTTAATATTTTTCTTAACACTTATAATCAATCTGCATTTTATTAAAATATAATATATTCAGTTAGATGGCCAATTTAAAAAAAATACACACCCATATAAACAACAATTTAGAAGATGAGTTATTAATTGCTATCAAAATATTAGCTAATCATTGAATTTAATAAATTTAAATTGTCATATTTTAACTTTGAGAAAATACATTCGAGGGGCATAAACAAAATTCAAAACAGGCCGCGGGTTGTGCATCACTGTTTTATATAGATAATTTAGAAGATACCACCCGAAATAATACAATGGTCAAATAATTAAAGCTATTAGGCGTTGGCACTATTCGATTTTGAGGTCAAAGTTAAATTAGGGCCTCCTTAATGCATTGATTCATTAATCGGTTTTGTGGACTAAGAGGCGTGAATGTCCGTATATAGTGTTTTGACCAAACTGTTTCGAACCTAAAATACAGGAAATTAAGAGAGCGATAGTCTTACTATTAATATTTTTGAGCATCATCATCTTTTACGAAACAAAGAGGAACGGCGTTCCGGCACCATTTTCTCGGCATTTTTAATGTTTCAATTTCGCAAAAAAAATGCTTTGAAAACTTTTGATTGTTTCTTTAGAAATCATTGGCCGTTTATCTCTGTTTTAGATTCCTTTTGAATGTAATGTGCCGGATACCATTACACTCATAAATTAATTTCATAGTACATAACAATACTAGGTTCATATACTTAATATGTAACCAGAAGCATGAGTCTACTTCTTGATATATCGATTTAAAACAAAGCTTAAAGTAACACGCAATTCTCGTAAGCCATTTTCCGGGTCATATGGTGCAGCCTTAGCGTTATGGGCTTTCGTGTCAGATCTCACGGGTTCGAGTCCCAGTACGGACAACATTTTTCGATTGATTTATCTATTTCTGTTCGAAGGCATGGGTGTTTGTGATGTCTGAAAATTCCCTCCCACTCTTTCCTATCCTTTAAAAACTGGGCGTAGCGATTAGATAACCACTAGTCTTATCCTGGCTATACACTGCTTCCCCTACTACTTTCTTTGAAAAGGGGAGGTTGAGCGACTGATTAACGAACAGTTCTTGCAGAAAAACTTCTGTTGGGATACCTCCATTAGGAGGCCATATGCTCCACATTAGGATCGGACATGGACAAAAAAATACTCTTCACATTGGGAACTGTTAGGATTAGAAAAAAGCTTATATCCTTTTCTTATTTTTTTAAATTTAAGTAAATAAAGATTTCGGCTGAAGGTGCTTGGTGGAATTTCAATATTAAATTTTAATCGTTCAAATTATGTACATTTACACAAGTTTTGTCTCTAACGACCCGGGTTTCACCTTTCGGCATCTTCAGGCGCTCAAGTACACGGATGACTGACGCTTAGTAAATGAATGTATCCTTTTCTTATTATTAAACCGTTTTTTTTTACATCGGTTTTCCAAGCCACACAATATTGGAAGTAATATTGTTTTGAAAAGTATGTATTTCAAAATGCGGCATTCAAATTGGTTTGGTATAAATAAACCATTCTGAACTCATGAAATATAAAAGAGAAAAGGAAAAATAATAAATTAAAAATGATATAATACAGACGTTTAATGCACCACTGATAGCACACGGATTGGATTCCTGTAAAGCTGAAATTGAAATACAGAGCTATTTTGCTCTGTACATTTATTTGTGTTTCAATTGTAGCAATGTTACAGAGTCATCCGGAAGTTTGTGTAAACTTTGAGTTGGCGAATTCAGCCAAGATTAGTTTTGTCTGGTGGTTAACGCATATTGTTTACGTTACCGAAAGTTTTAGTCTTTACTCGAATGTTCCCAGTCGCTACACGTCTAAAGTTTATTGAAACTGTTCAAGCTTGAGGAAGCCATCTACCTTTATTCGTTACTTGCTTTGTACTTTGGAAGACAAATCAAAGAACATTGTTACGTTTTTTTTTTAAATATCATCAATCACAATCTTTATTTTCGATGTCACTAACCTTGTTTCAATTGAAATTTTATATTGAGACATTAACATGTAAAGGATGTTTCATAGATTTGAGTTAATATCTTACAGAAACCAGTTCAATATTTATATTTTGGTCTTCCTTTTAATTTAATATCTTTAAAATGATGATAAACTCCGCATTAATCTCACAACACTGCAAAGCGGCATTTACGAATTGATATTTCTAAATTATGTTTTAATTTAAATCAATTATATTGATAAGAATAGCTTACAAAAATGTGTAAAATCACGGTCACGCATGTACATACGTTAAAAAGTCAATCGTTACTATAAACTTTGCAATGACTTACAATTTAATAATTTCACACCGAATGGTACTATTTTTTCTGTGTTACAGATTGGGTGATACAATGTTTATAATTAAGGTATTCTTATATCATAGTTTTTTGGACGATTTGTAGTTTATATAAATACGATAAGATAAGAGATAAGCGCCCGCTTATCAGCGATCGTTCGTAAGATAACTAGGCTGAACGCCGCAAAGCAAAGCGCGTCAGTAGCACAGTAATATTTGCACTGAAATGACGTATACTTTACGCGCAACTTAAAATATGATTATTTATTAAAACACCACGGATTTTTATAAAAAAATGTATGAGGAATGATGCAGAGAGATATTTAAAAGCCCTTAGACTATTTATTTTTTTGAAATTCATAAGAATAAGGCCAATAATAAGGAAACCACTGGGGTCCCTAAAAGACCCTCATCGGCAGAGAAGTATTTTTCTAGTCTCCGAGCCGCGAGAGTTAAAGACTTCTTTTCGGAGGCTTGTGATGTTTTAATAATCCGTACCAAACTTCCTATCCTAATATAACTGGACTATTATTTAAATTAGCTAACCACTAGCCTTTTCTTTTCAATCTCTATTTTCTTCAAAAAAGGGATGATAAGCAACTGAGAAAAAAGCATTTCTCGTAGAATAATTTCTATTCTGATACTTCCATTACGAGACTGTCAAATCGTACAAACAAATGAAGCACAAAACAAATGAAAGCGGGTAGCCAGTTATCTATGGGGTTTTTGATTTAATTATAAGCTTCGCTTCTTTATTGAATTTTAGAGATCTGGAATAATTTTATTGTCAAGGAATTTTCAGATTGATAGTTTAACAATCAATTTAAGCCAATTCTGCATTAATTTTATGTAAAACATGTTCATAATATTTTCAATAAATTTGTGTTACTCAGAAAAAATATTAAATTTGAATCATTCAAATTATGTACACTCCCACAGATTATGTCACTAACGACCCGGGTTTCGCCTTTCGGCATCTTCAGGCGTTCAAGCGCACGGATGAACTTGAACTGACGCTTAGTAAATGGATGTTTCGTGTTTATATATTAAATAAATGTATCACTGAGTCTAAAGCCATCGCTGGCGAAAAAGGGTAAGCTCATGGGAATTCCCAAAGATTTGAGTAGTGAGTGGTTTTTAGAATTATATTTATTTGTTTGTCGGCAAAGGTTTTATGATATTATTTATGATATTATTTATATAGGGTATAGAAGTGGAGACCCAGGAAGGTTTAATATCTCGTTCAAAATCGGAAGACTATGTAACTGTGCCCTATTAATTTCTAAAATTTCCTGGAAAAAGAGCTTATGACTGTCCGTATTTGGGTGTAACATTTTTATCCCCTGTTCCTGATTGAACACGTGTCCTTCCGAAATTAAGTGATTAGCAAAAGTAGACGTGTCCTTTTTCAGTCTAAAGGCTGCCATATGCTCTAATACCCTGATGTTTAAAGTCCTCTCTGTTTTGCCGATATAAAATTTATTACAACAAGAGCATTGTAATCTATAAATTCCAGATTTATTTAGGTAATGTATTTTATCTTTATTGTTAACTAATAATTTGCCTAAAGAGCTTTTACAGTAAAAGGCTGGTCTAACACTATCAGCTAGTTGTTTTTTTAATTTTAAGACTAGTATTTCCTAAATAAATGATTCTACGCCAATACCTAGTATGATCTATGTCCTTTGACAATGTACCTTGAAATAACATTTTTTCTGCAAGTTTAGTTTGTTTTTTTGATAAAAGATTGTCTATAAGAGACATATCGTATCCATTGTTGATGGCGATTTGTTTGATGATTTTTAATTCGATATTAAAGTTCTTTTCATTCAAAGGAACACTCACAAGTCTATGAATTTCTGAATGAAAAGCGGCTAGTTTATAAGAAAATGGGTGCATTGAATCCTTATGTATCACGGTATCCGAAAACGTAGGCTTCCGAAATATTTTAAATTCGTGAGAACCGTTTTCAATATTAATATTTAGGTCAAGAAAGTTAATATTCTTGCCTCCGACTTCTAACGTGAATTTAATATTTTTATCTAATGAATTTATAAAGTTATGAAAGTTAGTTATTTGTCTATCCGTTCCATTAAACAAGCAAATAATATCGTCTACATATCGGAACCAATAGACTATAGGTTTGGCTTCTGTTTTGTTTCTAAAATGTTACACCCAAATACGGACAGTCATAAGCTCTTTTTCCAGGAAATTTTAGAAATTAATAGGGCACAGTTACATAGTCTTCCGATTTTGAACGAGATATTAAACCTTCCTGGGTCTCCACTTTTATACCCTATATAAATAATATCATAAATAATATCATAAAACCTTTGCCGACAAACAAATAAATATAATTCTAAAAACCACTCACTACTCAAATCTTTGGGAATTCCCATGAGCTTACCCTTTTTCGCCAGCGATGGCTTTAGACTCAGTGATACATTTATTTAATATATAAACACGAAACATCCATTTACTAAGCGTCAGTTCAAGTTCATCCGTGCGCTTGAACGCCTGAAGATGCCGAAAGGCGAAACCCGGGTCGTTAGTGACAAAATCTGTGGGAGTGTACATAATTTGAATGATTCAAATTTAATATTGAAATTCCACCAAGCACCTTCAGTCGAAATCTTAAATTACAGAAAAAATATGTTTACGAATTCGTATGAGAAATATATGTACAACCAATGTCATAGTTTAAAATGCATTTTTCATCCAGAAGATACAATTTCGTGACATATGTACACTAGACAGAAAAAAAAAGATATAAAAGAGACTGATGTTGAGGTTTGAATGAGTTATAAATCGGTAATGTTTTTCAGTAAGAATTTTCCCAGAAAACTATGCGTTTGAATATCATGTTCAAAATTCACAAAGAAAATAGTAAAACAATAAATTTAAATAAAAAATAAAATAACACGTATCTGCTTGTTATATACTTTGATGCAAAACTTGTGTCGGTTTTACATTCATAGTCAGGTCATATACTCTAGGATTTACCAAAATATAACTTTCTTGTCAGTCGGTGCGAGGGATTGCAGTGCCAGTATTATCAAAACCGGGATCCTGTTTTTAGCTTTTTTTGAATATCAAAATACGAAATATAAAAATAAAAATCAAAGATGATTTGGAATTATAAAATAAATCAATAATTAATAAAATAAATAAATATTCAGAAGCATTGAATCTAAAAAAGTGATTTCTGCAACCTATTTGCGTAAACGTCCAATGAAAATTGTCAGATTCCGTTCAGATCAGGTAGTAATCAAAATCAGCTTTTTATGGGGTTTTTTTGAATAACGATTTTTATTATATAAAACCGATAAAGCAGTATTTCATTTCTTAGATTAAAGGTCATCAAACTACACCCCGTGGACCAGATTCGGCCTACGGTTTTTTGTATAAATATTTTATTTATAAGAATTCCCTTTTTTTCAGTTGAATATACGTAAAAAACTGTTAATATATTAATAAATATTTTAGATTTTTTAGGTAATAATTTCCGATATAAATTCTACTTGTTTACATAATATAAACATTTAAATAACTATTCTAGTTTAATTTCAACCGTAATATTTTTCTTTCTGTCTTTCCCATATTGTCGCCCGCTGTGGTCTAGTTGGTTAGAGCTTGCTCTACCGATCAGGTGGGTCTGGGTTCGATTCCTGGCAAGGTCAATGTCAAATTTGATTTTTTTCAATTTTAATTTGAGGTCTAAGACATGGGTGTTTGTGAAGTAAATTCTCCTTGAGTTAATCATGTGACTTTCGAAAATTCTCATCGAGTATATCTCGAATGATCTTTCAACTTCAAAATATTTGACGCATTGATGTTAGCTGTAATGTCAAATATTAAAAAAAAGGTATATTTCTCGAAAAGTTGGTGACCCCTTTCCCAGATGATATATTCAAAGTACACTGTGTGCATTGGTGCATTTTAGAAAGCCGTCAAGCGTTTCCTGGTCCACAGAACAAACTCTATTATTATGTTTGATATACTAATACCATTCTATCTAGGGTGCAGCTAACAATCGATTTTCCAAATATACAAGATAATGTGGGCGTTGGGAATTTGTTCAAAAAGATAATAACACAACATTTATGATTTATTCTAGCGCAATTTCTCCAGCATCTATACATTATATTTATGAAATAAGATGTATTTATGCATCACTGATTTAAGAGAGTATGCAACACAAAAATATAACTTTAGGAAAATGTTTTTTATTATATTTATGTATTATGTGTGTAAGATATAATTCCTTTATGAACGTACTATGACAAAGAGAACTATCCACTACCATGTACAATTTAACATTGTTTAGTCGATAAACATGATATACACGTCAATCCAAAATAAACTTTTTTGATATTTTAATGCCAATCATTTTTTTGTAAGTAGGGACATATTTTTTATTAAAAAAAATAAAAACAATATTTTTCGGTACTATAATTGTTTGGTTTATTGTATTTTTTACATGATTTACTCCCCCCTATCTATCCACAGGTAAGAATGTTTCATTACGTAAAACTTTAAAATATTTTTTTTTATATAATATCATTACAATATTATTAGAGAGCAGGACCCACTTCGCTCATCACGATCATTTTTAACTGGTAAAAGAATAGTTATTTATACAAAATAAAAACGACTAAACTTGTATTAACCCTATCAAAAGATTGTGGAAAAGTTCAAAATAGTGTTTTATCATATTAAAATATTCTGTATTAAAATGATTTAAAAAAACATGTTGTTCTAATTGTAAATAAGAGTCAAATGTTTATTTACAAGTACATATATTTAAATATATAGCATATTAATCGATTGTTTAACAATAACTTTTAAAAATAATATTATTTAACACAGTTTTATTATGAAATTCTTACTACATCTGTATATTCAACATTCACGGCAAACGTGGTTATTATAAATGGAGCTAATAAGTATCGAATAACAGAATGACACGGGTGTAATATTATCACTGTTAGTGGTAAAAAATGAGAATTTTCCGTGATTCGGTCACGTTTCCGTGAAAGTTTTAATAATTAAAGAAGAGTAATTAAGTTAATGTGAGAAACTACAGCGGCAGTAAAAATCATCCCCTCAAGTCGTTCAAACTAATTGCTCTATCTAAAAGGGGCGAGTGATTTGAGTGCCGCGCTGACTAACCTAACCCAAACCAACCGTACATTAGTACATTTTTGGTGCCTAAGTGATTTGTTCTATATTTAGTTTATTTAATTTTACACGTGAAACATAAAGGTAATCAAGTACTTCCGCTGGGTTGAAAACAAAACCCGACAACTTATTTGCTACTAGCTACTGATTGCTGTTTTTTAACTATGATATTGTAAATTTCTAAAAGACACAAAAGTCTCAAAGAGTTTTGAGAAAATTAAGGCTAGTGTTTTTTAGTGTATTTTTTTAGCTAGTTATATGTTACAGTTACAACTAAAGATACTATAATTTTATAATCTAACATTTTTTGCCAAGAAATTTAAATATGTATTTTCTTTATAAAAAAAATACCGCTGTGATGATTCATTAAAGAAGAAGGCATAAGATGCCTTCGTTCATTCTTCTTTATTTATATTGTCGCAACAACAGACAATTAAAATTTAAAGGTACATTCATTGACATAAAAATACATTTTTTTTCCTAACACAGTTTTTATAATCTCTTCATAATTTATTATTTTTCTGTTTGTATCCTCTAGTTAAACGAATAATAGAAAAACGTAGCTAACCATTTTGATTTAATATTTAAAATAACTCGACACAAAGAAACCGCCAAATTTATGTATGAAATGGAAAAATGAGGAAATGTTATTGTTTCATACACTGAATCAAAGTAAAGCTAGCCAAGTAACAAAATGATACAACTTTTATATTGGACTTTTTTGAACGTTTTTAATTAGTGGTTTTACATATCACATATTTTTATTTTATAAAAGAAAAGAATACACTATTGCAGTGTATATTCACTAGGTATACTTCACTTTTTCGTGACAAAGACTTGTAGAATATTATAACTTATTAGGCATCTAAGTATTTTTTTCCTAAAATACCACATGGCTCATTTCACTTATCAGTGACTTAATTATTATAACACATATTCCTGAAAACTTTGTAAGAATATGTATTTTGATTGTTATCCCAGACTAGGTTGACGCATAATTATTGAAATACTTTCTTTAAAAATCGTTTAAAACGACTTTTGGTAGTTTAGAGAAAAATAGGAAAACGTGATCTTGGTCAAGTTGGTAATTTTTGTGTATTATGATTTTTACATATTAACATTTAGTATGTAAATGATTTTTTTGTCAGAATAAGTATCACTTGTCCACCAAGGCGTGCACTGATTGATTTATACATTTTTAAGACCAATTAATATTCACACGTTGATTATTTAAAGTGGTTTCAAAATTATCCTAAATTATCGATCAGAGGTTTTGGCATTTTTGAAAACTAAATCTTTTACAATTATGTTGGTGAAATACATGTGTCTTTATAATGTATATTGTTTCATACTTAGAATTATATGAAAACAGTGTTAACCGGTTTTGATAGTTAGCGCTTCAGTTGTTTTATCGCTAACACGAAGATACAAAGAATGAGTAGAATTAAAATATTTATTGTGATTAATTGAAAACGAATTGTAGCCCATTGTGAGGTGAACTGTATTATTTTTCTGAAACAAAAGCAACTCTTGCAAGCGGTGTAAAATGTCTCACCTTTATTTCCGGCAGATTAACTGCACGCTTACTAACCTAATCCGTGATATATTCACACGTGTGACAGCATTAATCTAGCTTAATCTTGCGCCAGGTGAAGGACTGAACATTCGGCTCCGGTTTCACAGCGTAAAACGAGCTGGAGAATCGCTGTCACTTTGCCACAGCCAGGCCATCAATTTTAATGCGAGGCCAACTTTCAAAATAATCGTTTTTTTTAACTTGCCGCATCGCGGCTACATTATTTATTCTGACAGAATTCAGACAAATTTCGAAAGTATTGCAATGTATATATATATTCAATTGTATACACATTCTACTTTTTCTAATATTTCGTTGTCTGTTTTGACCATGCATTAAAAATAAATTGCTAACAGGAAAATATGAAATTAACTGTGGGTTTATTGATTATTTCAATTTTTATTTACAAGCATGTCATATTTTGACAAGCTATTGAGCATTTTCAACAATTCCATTGATCATATTATTCACTTTTATAAAACTTACTGTCAATATTTGGCGGAAAGACATTATATTAAAATATAAATCACTTGTACTGATACCACATTTATTTAATGTGATGTGATCAAGACCGGGTTCGCTTATCACGAGTCAAATCGGTCCTGATCATCTTAAACAATGTAAAGTTAGTATAAAAGAGCAACTCTTCCAATCGTATTTAGTCGACATAAGCTTATTTTAATAATAAATGAAATACTGATATCTAATTGCTTCAACTCAGTTAAAAATGTAAACAACACTGATACTCGAAATCATGAAGAAAAAGTACTGAATGAAACAAAAAGATGAATTTTGTTTGTATATAAGAAATGTAAATAAAATTATGTTAGAAAAAACTTGTTTTGATGCAACGACGTCGGCAAATGCATTTTTAAATGAATGAAGGAGGAACAAACGCACTTTAATGAAACCACTTATGTATAATTAACTATTTAAATCGTAGATGTACGATAAAAAATATATATAACTTACATAAAAATGAAACTTATGTAACAAAAATGTATTTTGAACATATCACTCCATGTACAAAACTAATTTTGATGTGGTTGACAAATTTTGAACATTATATTATAATTTGTCGCATATTAAATCAATAATACTTCTGAAAAATGAATAAAAATCTATTTTGTACTACTGGTAGACAAAATACGATTTGGTGAATTGCTCCTCATATTGTTGTTTAATTCATTTTAATAGCTATTAGTAAAAACGATGTTTTCATTCCTTAATCAACTTGAAATTACAAAATGAACAAATTAATTAAACCGGCATAATTAAGAGTTAATTGTTTTTCACTGTTCACTTTTTTCAATTTTGTCGGCTATTAAAAATACAACGAGAATTATGTAAGGAGTAAAAATAGCAAATTTTTTCAAGACGGACGATTAATATTCTGACAGAATAAAAGGAATTAATCTTAGCCCGGTTAATTACTTAATTAAACAGCCTTTCAGATACAAATCCCATCAAACGGCTGTCAGGAATCGATTAGTTGTTATTCTTACTTCTAACTTTTCTTAGTAGAAGAATAAAGTGGTTTTTGTTTTCTGTTAGAAAAAAAAGATTAACGAACCAAAGAATAAGCTGATAAGATTGATAGAACGATTGATCTTTCTTTTTGCACACAATGCGTTTTTGATTGAAGTCACTTTTTAAAACGATGTGAAGAAATGAGTATAATCAATTTATAATTCTGCTCAAAGTCATTTTTGTTGATTGTCGTATCTCTACGCAAATAGTACTAATAGTTAAAATCTTTATTAAACTAACTATTATTTATCATACGTATGATATATACATAAATGAAAGATTTTAAAAATATTTTTAGCCCTTTAGCTGCCATAGATAATTAATAGTAATTACCGAACACGCCGGCTATAATTTGCAACTATTAATTTAATTAATTATTGATAAGATAACTCGTCTCTGGCGTGTTGAGCACGAAAAAATATACGAGATATCTCGTCGATGTATAAATACGAAGGTACATCGATTAAGTATTTTTCCCAAACCTTTTCCAATGTCAGTGTTAAGTAACTCGATCACTATTTTTGTAAAAATAAATATCTCTATAAAGCTTTATGTATATCCTTCTTTGAGAATTTCAAGATGAGTGCATGATTTTTTAAAGTATGATAAAGTTATAAAACATCAACAAACTCAAAACTGACAACAACTAGGAACGTATGCTTGACATAGGGCCAAATAATAATGAATTCATATTCACAATAGATGACTGTCAATAATATAACAAAACAGTCATGTTTTTCTAATTTGTACTTGTACGCTTTACATTCATAAACACGATTAAAACGTTTACTTAGAGTTTTATCTTTTTTGAGTTTTTACTTTTTTGACTCCCCTCCTAAGTTCTTCAACCATAAACCAATACGTGTTTATATTTAGGAATATTAACACATTTTACTAACAGATAAAAATGCGATATATAGACAAACCATCCATCACAGCCTAAATTTGTTATTCTTAGTTTTTTTTAAAATCGTCTGACCTATTAAAATATCTATTTTTGAATTTCTCTCGTAAGCGTTCATGAAAACTATAATATACGCATGAATGGTGTCAATGAAACCCAGATTTTTTTTTTTTGGAAATTCAAATCCAGCTAATGATTAATTAAACCTAATTTCCGAAGCAAATGAATGTTTAATTCACGTTTGTTAAATCGAACCGTTGACATATTACTGTTGTAACTGAAACATTATAAACGCAGATAGTTGCAGGCTTAAACTATTGAGTATTGGGAATCTACAGTGGAGTGGTCAACGTTGTCGGCTTTGGTTACGGAGCTTGCGGATTCAAATTCTGACACAGAAACTACATAAACTGATTTCTCTCTCGATTTTTTGATTTCTCTTGCAATGCTCGGAAGCCCTTGATATCTTAAGTTCTTTCTCATCCATCTTATCATAAAAATAAATCATAAAGTCTATTTACTTTCTTATTAAAAGATTATTTTACTTTAAAAAAGGTTAAGCAAGTACCAAGCAGTTATTGTAGAAAAACTTCTGTTGAAATAAACTCTCTATAGAGTTGTTTTGGTTCTTATTGGGAGCAGACATAGTATAAAAAAGGAATACTTCAAGTTGATACTGTATAATATTTTTAAATGAAATTGAAAAATCTAATTTAGTATATTTGGTAAGCTTCTTTAGCTGAAAGAAAATGTATTATTAAACCTATAAAAATAAAATAATACCGATTGATGATCACTGTTTCCCAGTGGTAACTCCTCATAGTTTATGTCTCATCTATTTCATGTTCAAGAAATCGAATACATGAATGACAATTTTTCATTCATTGATTATTTAATGATCAACAGAATTTGTCCCCAATAGCAAACATATCGGTGATATTTAATATATATTAATGAAACAACGAGATGATAAAATATTAACTATTATACTCTTAATCTCATTTATATGTGTATTTTTACTCTATGACAAAAACTAGCTACTGCTTCTTATTTATGATCTCATTTAGATCTGTTTAAAAATATGGTCCATCTGCTTTGCGTCGGAAGCAGATATTTATTTAAAAAAAAAAAAAAAATGAGCTGTTAAAGTTTTCTTTTACGGGTACGATATTTAAAAAAAATCTTTTAGCATTTTTCTTCCCTTCTGTATTGACGTACTTTTTCGTTTCTTACAGCAAACTTTTTAATTACGTAATTGTTCTTCCTTTTAATTAGTATGAACTAGAAGGAGATTTGATTCCTCGCCATTGTTCTTTCTTAATTTTCTTTTGAATAATTAATCGGTATCGCATTTCTGTCATAAAAAGCAAAACTCGTCCTGTTGTACTGTGGCTAATTTAACGCTTGCTTCATTAACACAAAAAGGTTTTCGGTTTTTGGCCGTGTTTATTAATTTTCTGCCCACATTAAATATTTTCGATGCTCGCAACACAAAAAAGCGTTGGGCCTTGTGTAATATTTAATTTTATTACATTTTTTATTTTCCTTTCGGTAACAAAAACCACATTTTACTGTAATTATATTATATTTTGAAATACTAAATTATTTATTTTGAGAAATAAAATAAATCGATTAAGGCCATTTCTGGTATCGCATAGCCGGTCGAAAATCTATTTTACAGAGGAAAATAATACATATCTATACGATGTTATATATAGTTAAAACATTCTAAAGAGGCGTAATTTAACATAAAATTAAAAATATGTATTTAACGGGCTTCCGGCTTCAAGAGACACTGTATAACCCACACTTTTTTCAAAATAGCTTTCTTCCTATCACAATGTATACAACTTGATACACGTTCTATCAAAAGTATGTAAGCTGAATATGCCGAATTAGCATTAAAATTAAGCTTTTAATTTTTAAATAAGAAGGGTCAGTGGAAATGGCGATCAGGGAAAAAGGATCAAAAATTGTTTTTTTTCAAAAAAATATTCAATTAATATCAGATAAAGTCAATTAAAAACCAGTTTATTAGTCTCCATGCACTTCAAGGTTGTGTATATTTCATAAATTGCATTTGGCCTAAAATCATCAAAAAGAGTTTTTTTCTGTCTCCTGTAAAATTTGTTTTCCGTGGGTTACGTCATTTTTCCTTTCCAAAGTCCTAATCCTAATGAAAAAATTCTCCTTTTTTGTTTTTTTTTCAAACTACCTTATATGTATAGTGAATTACATTTTTTATTTTTATAATAATGAAAAAAAACAACAAAACAATGTGAATAAGCGAAAAATTGATACTATAAATTGAATCATTAGCAGGTTATAATAAATTAATTATTCTAATCAAGTTTTCACGACTCATGCGTACATAACATCCCACGATTTACATAAATTACCACTATATCACACTTTATTACACCTCAAGGGTTTTATTATGCCTATTGTAATATTAAGACAATGGAAAATATAAAACAAATATTTAACGAAGTATAAAGTTTTATTTTTTTACTTAAATATAAGCTTAACATTTTTTTTAAATTGTATATAATCATTTTAAAGGTGTTCTCAGTCAGTTCTTGGTTGCAAAACATTTTATTAAAATATATAACAACTTTTGTATACTAATTAAAAACATTTAAAATTAATATCATGACTGGTTTCACTCAACACGAGAAATATTAACTGATGACTGGGACAGTATATGATCGAAAAAAGTGGGGTGTACCGTTATTTAACCCACATCTTTTTAAATGTTGAGTGATAAGCCATTATGTTAGATATGAGGAACCTTTTTGTGACATGAAACAGAATACAAGAAAATTCAATCGATTAACTTAATATACGTACATTATTTTGTAAATTAATGGAAAAAAACAATCTGTTAAGAGGTCGTTCTTGAGGACCGAGAATACTTCATATTCTATACTTTTGCTGCATTATAACAAGAAGTTGTTTGACTGACATATAAGCATTTTTGTAATTTTCAGAGACGGTGTGTAAAATAATGGTCAAATTTCGCGAATTTCGACTTGTTTCATTTTTAGCTTCAGTGTTTAAAAGTAAACAAGTAGTAACAGCTTAGTTGACTCTTTCTGAAAAAAAAAAACTATATTTTACTCCAACAGAAAATCGCTTCGGTTACAGAATTCACGGGATCGAATTATTTATAGATCTCTGTTCGAAGTCATCGATGTATGTGATGTCTCAAACACCTACTCCCTATTATCTATCCAATCCTAAAAATGGGACGTACCGATAGCCATTAGATTAGCTAACAAATAGTTCTTTTCTGACCCAATTTTTCCATCCCTACTCTATTTGACAAAAGAAAGGTTGAGCAACTGAGTAACACGTAGTTGTCTAAGAAAAACTTTCATTGAGATAAACTCCACACTGGGAGTGGACATGGCTTAAAAAAACTTCACATATACTGTTTTTTAACTAATATGAAACTTCTTGCTGTAGTTAAATCAGATTGCATGATCAAATTGAATCTGTTTCCAAAGATAATAATTTACCTTCAATATATATAAAAAAAAACTGCCATACAAGTCATTTTTAATTGTTCGTGTTAGTTATCGTGTTTTCGACATGTACGTCTACTTTACATGGGTCATTATTTTACAGCCGCCTGTGTGGTCGAGTGGTCAACGTTGTTGGTTTCGGTTACGGAGATTACGGGTTCGAATCCCGGTACGGACAGTTTTATAAATTGATTTTTCAATCGATTTATGAATTTCTGTTCGAAGCCATGGATGTATGTGATGTCTTGAATTCCCCCCTCCCACACATCCCACCCTATGAACGGGGCGTATCGAGAGTGATTAGCTAACCACTAGTCCTGTCCTAGCCCTATCCTTCTATTCCCCTCTCCTTGGAAAAAGAGAGGTTGAGCAACTGAGTAACAAGCAGTTCTCGTAGAAACACATCTGTTGAGATAAACTCCATTAGGAGTCCATATGCTCCACATTGGGAGCGGACATGGTTAAAAAAAAATATATCATTATTTTTTATGATATCCAGTAATCCTTTCAATTAATATAAAATATGCCAACCCCTTCCTTGTACATATAGTTTACTTTACAAGATTGTTGTCTTTGTCACACACAACTTATACAGCGGGGTGTGACCCATGCTTTGCCACTTCCAACCCCACGCTCTGATTCGCAGTGTCTCAACAGTTTTTTGAACGAGCTGTGTAGAAGTAAAATCTCTTTGTCTGGAAGTTCCACTCGATTCATTCGGATATCATCACACCCGCTTTGCAGACGATGCGGATTATATTACAGCCTGATTAATATGATAGTATCATATTAATTTTAATAAAACAGGCGGTTATACATTACTAAACTTATTCATTTTAAAATTTACCCCTCCTACCATAAGTAATTAATCTATCAATGTTTGTATCTTACCGTCTCCCTGCGTCTAGTAGAAAAGGGAAACCCCCGACCTTTATTTTGTAATTGATAGTTTAGTTATTAGAATCGAAGAAGAATAAGAGAGTTGAGATAGAAAGAATGGGGTTAGTACACGAATAGTGGAAGAACCACGTTAAATAAGGATTGGTGCTCTTAGATAACACACACATTCATAATCGTACTGGTATTCAAATTTGTGAGATCTGTCACTCAAGCTAACGACGTTGACAATTGCACTACGGATCGGAATAATGAAGTATTTATTTGTGTAGATAAGCTTAAAATCTGTTAAAAAAAACAAAATGATTTTTGGTACATAAATAAATTTGTAAATATTCATTGAGCGTTGCCAAGTTTTATAGCAATAAGTATTTTTTTTTCTCTGATCTACAGTTCGTTTAAGTGAAATATTGGTATATGTTATAGGGTATATATGTATAAATACTGCGTTACCATATTCTATACCATTCGTATTCTGTATTCGATAAAGTTTACAACAGTAGCATTGGTTTTAAGAAACTTCCTTTGGTATGAATGCTGAAGATCTAAATTTCTGAAGGATTGTAATTACACGATGAAGTTCGTGGAAGTAAAGACTTGAGAGTAGAAGAAAGTAAAAGATATGATAAACTTCAATTTTTTAGTATTTTTTTTATGCAATGACAATATACATTAAAAAGATGGTCTTAGCATTTAAAACACTTGCCTTTGATGAGTAAAAGCAACAGGAAATACATCAATATTAATTTATTATGCAATGAATCGTATTTAAGCTGTCTACGCACATCTATAAATATCGGTCATAAAGTCGTCTATCCAAATATATTTTAGTGCCAAGGAAATGGACAGTAATAATAATTCAATCCTCGGTTGGCTTGTGTAACTATTTGTCAGTATAAACTATGTTGGCTATTTTGGTACATAAATAAATCGATCACATTAATGTGTATTAAGCCTAATCCCTGAATAAATATAATACTTCGAGTAGTAAATAAATATTTTGATTAATTTAGATTGATAACGTTTTCAGAACACGAAATAAAAATTACAATGCGTGTTTATATTTCCCTCCGATTTACACAGAGTTCTGTTCCTCAATATGCACGTAGAAAGTTTGTTGCAAAAAATAAATGATACATTAGTTCATTTATTTAGTTTTATAATATTATGTCAGTTATCTAAAGTTCAAGAAAAGTAAGTATAATTAATTTTAAAAGAACCAAGAGTATTTTCATCGTCATATTTATTTTTACCTCCCATACTTAACCAAAAGACAAATGGTTTTTCTTTTTATTGGCTTGAAGACATATTAAAAAAAATGAGAAAAACATGTAGGTATTCGAAACGGTGCTTAAAAAGCCATGTCAACTGAAAACATGGCCGCTACTTTTTTACAGTAAAAATCTGATATCGTATAAAGTATGATATATAAATTGAGATAGAGGTTTTTTTATCGATCATGGTTAAGCAATACCTCGTATTCTATACGACACAAATTTTACAGGATATTAAAAAAACTTTAGAGTCACTATTATTGCATCAATTTCGTTTATATAATTTTTGATACAACAATTGCATTTGCTCATGTGACACATATTTTATTTGTAAAATCAATAATAAAGGAAATTAATCGTATTACTTCAAGATGGAAAACAATTGATTGAAATCATTTTTGCGATGTGAGATTTTGTTAAATCGTTTTTTTTTCATTGTGAAGCTGATATTCATTTTTTAAAAAGATGTGGGATACGATGTTTTGTTTTAACATGAGCGATATACCTTTTTGTACCTTGATTAAAAAAAAGTTTATATTTAAATTTAATCAAATAATAATTAATTTGAAAAAATTAATGATAATTAAATTCATATTGTTACAACGATAAGTGATATTTTTTCTAGTACATATGTATACATTTAATTTCATTGTATACCTACTAGAATATCTTCAATTTCAATTATGTGAGAATATAGAAGGTAAAAGCACAAGTAAATATTCATTTACTTATCGTTGCCATTTTCCTTCCCTACACGACATCGATTTATAAGCTTTAAGCGCTCGCGGCGTCATTGTAAATATTTACTTTCCGTATTAAACCATCGCCCTGATTGTATTTTACGACATTTAGTTTGTACATAATGTATTGCAGGTATCTTTCATCTTTTTGGTGATCAATTTACGGCCTTCACAGAAATCATCCCCATATTAAAAAAGGCGGTTTTCAATGGAACGTTTTGTGAATATTCATTAAGTACTTTGACCCAGTTTATTACTAGTGTCTGCTGGATGGAAATTTAGTTTTTTCGCTGGCTTGAATTTTTTTTACATGCAAAGCAAATAAATTTTTAATTCACACTTTGTATCACATGCTTTTTAAATTTTTCATTGCACGATAAACGTGATGTTTTTTCTCTTTAAATCATATTTTTTTAATCAGTAAAATTTGGTACATAACCATAAATTTGGTTATTATCGACTCGTGACTCGCTTTTCAGCATCTGCAGGCATTCAAGTGCTCTGATATGCTTGAACTGACGGTTAGTAAATAGTTCATATTATGCATACATATAATTAAGAAAAAAAGTTAACTTACCTTAGCAAGCAACTCAATCTACCTGATCTCCTCTGATTGGACCTTTAGGTGATATTAGATATCAAAAGCTATCGTATATATAAAACTTATTATCAATTCTGACAAATTCTATTTTTCTTACGAAAAAATCCAATACAAAAAATCATTTCTATGCTATGATCTTTTTCAATTACTTTTATTAATTAATATTTTTTATACCCACATACTCACAAGAAACAAAATTAAGATTGTATATCATAAATATCAAATTAGTAAACTAAAAATATGACATGTGCTTACAGGCGATTGAATAGTACAACCATCAGTAGCAACTAAATTATGTTCACTGAAGAAATTCTCAGCATCTACACTATTAATTGGAAACCAAATTGAGTATACAGCAGCATAACCGAACTCACAAAACAATTTGAATCCGACTACATGTTATGTGTGTGTAACGCAGTTGCCAACAAAAACATGTGAATGAAAGAAATATCCATAGCCAAAATTTACGGAGCGGCACAACCAAACTCTTTATATTATTTAATGTTTATACCTCGCGCTTAGCGGTTTTTTCAGTATAATAATTTGGCCATAGCGTTGTAGAAAATAGCCACAGTCAAAATCTATGCTATTTATTATATACGACAAATCATATTTCTTGAAAAATTATTACGTTAGTTTCTTGTTTTAGAAAATATTAGCATATTTGACAACTTTTATCAAAAAATAGCATTTATTGCAAAATGTTAAGAAAACGGCTCTTTGTTAATGGTTCACAATCTTTTAAATTAAACATGGTTCTAGAAAATATCAGTTAATGTACATATACTAAAAATAAGAAAACACGTTACGTCTACGAACGGAAAAAAAGATTATTTTTATTCCATATAAAAAAATAACAAAGACGACGCCGAAATCAAATCGATTTATCTTACGTTTTAAAAATAAAATATATTTATACTGAACAATGAAATATTATACAATACTTTTCCTCAAAGTGATTACAGGAACAACACAACACGAAATAACACTTTTTATCTCTACAAATGCGAAATTAATAATAAAAGACATTAACCTAACTCTTAGAGAAAAGGTCATTCTTGGTTCATTCATTGCCTATCTGTTCAATGTTTTTGCAGAATATTCTGCACGCGATCAACTGGCTGCCTTCACACTTTTTCAACAAGTTTTTTTAACAACCAACGTAAGGGTACTTAAGTAACACAAAAACCAGCTGAGTTATGACTAGATTTTGTTCCAAGGAGCGACCTTTATATCAGATATATGTATATGAAAGACATGTTAGCTAAAAACAGTTTTATTTTATTAAAATCTTTCAATTGAAGAGTCGAGTATAAGAACTTATCCTCCAAAAATATTACAGCAGCACAATTTTTCTTAATCATAAAAAATGTTATAAATTACCATGATTTTTATCGCAAGTGCTTCCCTGAGATGCAAAATAAACTATTACATCATAAAAAATATTGATTGATTTTATTCTAATCATATAATATTATTCATTTTAAAATGAGAAATTAGAACCAATAATGATCTTTGGCTGATGTTTTAACGGTACTCAAGGTAAAATTGTGTAAACTATTTTTTTATTAAATTGGCAGAAATCCATTGTAATAGAGTAAAAATATCAACTTATTTAATTTTACAGATTGTGGCTACTCAGGCAATTATTTTAACATAGTTCTGACAATGACGCTCGACAAAATAGCTGTAAACTAATATTATATTAAAAAAACTGTAGAACTAAATACGTTGATATTTTTACCCGAAAACTATTTAAAATTTGTTGGCATACATCTCAAAAACATTACACATGGATGTTATAAGTTTTGATACCAAGCCCCTCAATTATTCACATATACATTACAAGTTTGTTTTGATCGACAGGAGTTCGATAGAGAATTAACGTAGCGTTTATTGAATTGCTAACTACTTTGAGTGTTTTAATGCACTTAGCAAATTACAGTTGTCTTTTGAATAATAAACTGACGATTTAAATTATTTATAGCGAATTTGAAAAAAAATAACTTAATTATTATTTGTTCAATCCTGTTAATTCAATGTTATATTTAGTTTTTTACTAACACTGGTTAGGCGACAAATACAATTATTAAAAACTTGTTGATTGATTATAAAATGATTATTTTTTTCATTGCAAATCAAAACAAAAAAAACAATATTTTTATATTAAATGTCTCAAGTCATGCAGAGCATTTGTTAGATTGGCCCGCGCAGCCTTTGAATTTTCTGCGCAGTAAACTTATTGTCTTAGAATTGAATATGACCATGCCATGAAAACTTATTAGTGACAAAGCTTATAAATATTAACTTAAAACATAATTTATAAACTTTAAGTATTTTTTTTTTGTACTGTAAAAAATATTGAATTTAAATATTTTTTTATTTCAGATGTTCATATAACGAGGATATATTTTTCAGTCCATGAAATAAGTTTCCAATTTCTGGTAAGAAGTTTATTTATTACAATACATTTAATACACACAGAACGAACCTTATTTATGTTTTTGAAACAAGCAAATTGGTTACCCATTTCCGAAATAAATTTTCCCACTTAAACCGTGTTGCAAACAACAGTTTTTATCTTTTATTATTTTTCCCGTAAATGTTTTCTTTTCTTTCGGCCGAGTCACATCTTTTTGCAAAGAGGATTTTGTTCTTTGATAATATTAGTTTTGGGTTAACATATTTGAAAGCAACGTATATTATATATGATATATTAGGGTGCAAGTATTGAAACACTGTTGACAATAAACAGGATGTGGTTTTATCCCCAAAATTCACATGTATATATTTCATAACCCATAGGGGGTGGGGTAAAAGAGTCAATTTCCATACAGGATTGCATGTTATTTATTTTAAATTGCATTTATACATTCAGACTCGATTTACCAAACGCAGATATTATGATATCAGACAATGTCGCTCACGTAATACTATGAAATCACTGTTATTAAATTTTAGATGAAACTCAGCATCTTGAAAACAATTAATTTAGTTGGCATAAATAAAATTAAACCAAAATGCAACTAAATATTTTTTGTATTTTGTAAAATGTATGTCTTTTTTGTAGAAATTTATTTTCAAATTATATTAAAATCATATAAATATTGATATAAATGTTCTATGATAAATAAATACCGATTACATCCACAATTTGATGAATTATTTCTAATTTTTCCACAAATATTACTTGATATTAACTTTTAGAAATTTAAATAATTTGTATTTTTCCAGTGGAGAAATACGGAAGATGTAATCAAATACAATGACCCAATCATTAATATATAATTTGCACATTCTTTATTCAAATGATTGAACACATCTTTTTCTTTCAGTGAGTTATGCGAATTGAATTTTTCAACTTGTTTTATTTTAAAACTCATTTTAAAACTTAAGATAAACTACCAAGTAGATTTTTCTTTCAGACATTGCCGACAATCCATCGCACACAATTTTTCCTAAATACATTTTTATTCATGTTGAGTCCTAAAATAAGTAATAAAAACAATTTAAATATTTCCGCGTGTTGTTTTCTTAAAATTAATTCTCTTTTCATCAACCTTGTGTTTCTTTTTTTAAAAATTCTGTGTCAGCTAAAAACAAAATAAAGTACCATCGTACTTTTTTCAATTTTTGACAACTTTTCATAAAATCCATACCATAATTTAAAATAATATTTCTTCTTCATGAGCTAATTAACATGTTACACATACTCAGTTTTGCAATTCTAGATCAAATACAATAGTAGACTCCAACGTGGCGTAGCCCCAAGCTCGTGCACTACAACAAAAAAAGCTGTAGCTGCCGAAGCGGTTGTAGTCGGCGTAGTACCGCGGGCTACGAAGGTTGACACAAATGTAATAGCATTTCATGCAAGCAAATAGCAGTAGACATTTTGAGGATATCGGGTCTACGTTATAAAAATGTAAACATACCGTCGGAGGAGTTTTTTCGTTTCTATTTTAGGGTAAGACATTCCTGAAATTTCCTGAAGTTTTCGTGTATTTACGTACACCTTTATATTAGGTGTTTTATTTTGATACGTTTTGCATTTTATTTAGATAACATATTTATTTGAATAAAATAACATGGAAATCTTCTTATTTGTACTCTTGTAATTTTATTTTAAAACGTTATCTTAATTCACTGTATATATAATTTATATCATAAATGAAACCATATTACCATTTAAAAAAACGAATGGTAAACACTAGGGTATCCAATCCCGGGATCCCGGGATTGGGACTAGCTCACCGAAGAATTTGAAATCCTCAATTTTGTATACTTTTTCCCCGAATTGTCACAAAAGCATTTTTTTTTTAGTTCACCGACGAATTTGAAATCTCCAATTTGCCAATTTCGTGTCAATTTTCGAGATTTTCTCAATTTTTCTCAATTGATTCTTCGGGATTGACACGGTCGCGATCCCGAGATTTCGGGATCAGAAAATTGAACGGGATCCCGGAATTGGATGCCCTAGTAAACACACTTGAATCTTTGTTTCACCTAAATACGAAGTACATAATTTAAATCATCGAATAAGAACTTAATATTTTTTTTCAACCGATTTATGTTTTTTTTAATTGACGTATATAGGAATTATGTGTCGATAACACGAGAAAGGAATCTTGAAAAATCGAAGCTTTTCGTCTGTCCCGGTTCCCAGGAACTTTGACTAAAACAACCAGAGACTTGATAATTGCTAATTCATTGATACAAAATGTATAAAGCATATTTTATTCATTAAATACACATATAGTTTGAGAATCTTTACACATTGAGAACCTTTTTACATTTTGGTATGCTATAAAAAGGAAACAAACTCCCAAAATCTACTATTTATTAAATATAAATAAAACATGACCACTGTACATACGTATGAAAAATGCTAGTTTTCAATAATATACATAAAATTACTGAATCAATGTTTTATTTTACGAATCTTAAAAAACAAATTTTGCATGAGTTTTGATTTTTCTAAAGTATTCATGTGTAGAAATATTTTTTCATAAAAATACTACAGTAAACGGTCACGGTACGCAAAAATTTCCTGATAAATAAAAAAATTATGTCTCGTATTCCGGGACATGAAAAAAGTCGAGACTTAAGAATCCTTACTGTATATTTGATGCTTTTTAATCAACCTAATCACTTTTATTATGGAGAGCGATGAATCAACTATTTTTCATTTCTTAATCCCTTCAAGCAGAAGTTAAGCAACTTCTTTTCTGATTGTATGTATTAATAATAGTCTATATGCGTCATATTCGAAGCGGACATAGAAAAATCTACATATAAGTCCGCCTATACATTAAAATTTGGTTTTCATGCATACAAATGTACAAATGGGAGTTTGAGAGTGGATACAGAATGGATAAAAAAAGCACTGCTATTGTTGAATAATCCACAGTAGCACGATGCCTTTGTTACAACTACAAAACAATATTATTTTTTGTCCGTTACAAATAAAAAACAATAAATGATTTTATTGGAATCATATAGAAAATATGTAATGATAACCACGATGTATAATAGATATACTTCGAATGTAGTTTATGCAGAATGTATACAATTATTAAGACGATCCCCGGAGTACTGGATCGCCAAATTGGATGCCTTATCATCAGTATCCATTTTTGTCATTTTTAATTATTTATTTTTGAACTCTTTGTACACAGTATCTATAACAATTTTTTACATATTACTAATAGCACTTTCATATTAACTTAGCTGATTATCTAACATATGAAGCTATTATTAGAAAATTGTTGCTGTTGCTCTAAAATTGTTGAAACATGAACCATAAATGTAATTTAAGATTTCGACTGAAGGTGCTTGGTGGAATTTCAATATTAAATTTGAATCGTTCAAATTATGTATACTCCCACAGATTTTGTCACTAACGACCCGGGTTGAACTTGAACTGACTGACTGAAGTTCATCCGTGCGCTTGAACGCCTGAAGATGCCGAAAGGCAAAACCCGGTTCGTTAGTGACAAAATCTGTGGGAGTGTACATAATTTAAGCGATTCAAATTTAATACATGTAATTTACTAGATAAAAATAAATTTTGATAGTACTATTAAAAATCAGTCTCAAATAAACAAAATATCATTCCAAAGTAATGTAAAACTAAAAATACTTTTAAAATATATGTACATTGTTTTTCAAAATGAAATTCAAGTTTAATTTTTTAACCATTTCGGCATGAGCCGTATTTGAACTTATTATTCACAGTATCACTATTATATTGTATATTGCTGTCAATTTTAAAGTCTAATCTAATTGTTTTTTTACTTATATTACGATTATAGGCTTCCGATAGTTTTGAACAATTATTGAAGTGTATCTTTAAAGAAAAAATCTTCAAAGTAAAGTAAAACCTTACACACAATTCGTACAAAAACAATCTTAAATTTATCACAAAGTGTTTTAAAAGAAAATAGTCTTGAATAGAGGACCTGAAATAAATATTTATACATTTAAAGTTTATTAACCTTAATTAGGTAAAAAGTCATTTTGATTCAATATTCTCAATTTTCACTTTACGTAATTCAATATAACAAAGATCAAATCTATGTCGCCCTACGGTTACGATACACAAAACGATAACAAATGAGTTTTGAAAAATACGTCTTTTTGAAACAGAAAACAATACAAATCATTCACGTAATATATATTAAATCACTCCCGGATAAAGGTCAACCAATTTTATACTTGGTTCAAAATAAACTTGAATAAAATCAATGCTTGATTGAATCACAGAACGGTAATTTATTATAAAGTGGTTTGAAATTAGGGCCACCCTCTCTTTGCAATATCAAAAGCTTACCACGACATATCCGGCAATCGAACCAAAGATCACTTTATACAGCTGATGTATATCTAACGATCAACTGAATTATTTATTGTATACGCAAATATATTACTATGTTTATATACTAAAGTACTGTCACGTAGGTTAATAATTGTATAAATAAGTATAGAGCGATAACAAAGTTTCTATTTTTTACTTTCATCTATACCAAAAATTTCAATTATAAATATTTCATAACGACGAAAGTAGCAAAACATCGATTGATATTAAATTGCTTTACATTATATTGATTGTCCAGATCATCAGTCAGAAAGCTCATATGAAATAATATATTTTGAGTTAATGTGAAAAGCAATATACAATTTTTTTAATCCATCTTCGCTCCCAAATTTCGAGCATGTGGTCTTCTAATGAAGATATCTCAACAGCAGTTTTTATACTATAACTGTTTGTTACGTAGTCACTCAAAAATACCGAAATTATGTTTAATTATTAAGGAAGTTTGTCAGCATTAACTTTTTATGTTTCAATTATTAATTACCTTTTTATTTAATACGTTAGAGTGCAAAATTGTATTGTATTGCATATGCCAATTATTAATGTAAATTTTTTAAATTTCTGACTAAAGAATTAAGCGATCAATATATACGCATTAACATTAATATGAACAAGAAAGATTTACACCACCACAAACACCTGTTTTGATTGGATTAAAATTGGACAGTTATTATAACGTTACAAATTTGTTAATTTACTTTGAAATTTACGTTAGTTTCTAAAGTACACAACAAATATTTTTCCATTTGAAACGTATTTTTATTGACCTTGTTCTTCGCATATATATTTACCAAAAGAGGACATAAAATCAATATGTTGGTGCACAATTTGTTTGACATTTCAGAAATATACATATGTGTGTATATATACAATATAATATGCGACACCCTACAACTCAAATAATGAAGCTACTCTTTGAAATATGAACCGTCACGTTTTGTACGTCTAACTTTCCTCAATATATAATTACAAGAGCCTTTTCAAAAATTCGTCCACTGTAAGTTTATTACAAAAAAAATAATGGATTGAAAAAGATAATTATCGTTCGTACAATAAAATATTGTCAACGTCAAGTCAACAGAACTTTTATTATATGTATTATAAATGATTAATTCCCTTTACTGCTTTTATTGATAGACTTTCCATTGAAGTATTTATTTAAAACATTGGATGTAACCTTAATTATGTAATGTAGAAATACAAGTTATTAAAATAGTACACAAAATGATTTCTAGCATGGCATTAATTGTCAAAGTAAAAATTTATTTAATTGTCCAACTAGTAAAAAAAATTGAAAACAAAACTTTACGATTAATTGTTCTTTTTTTAATTTACCATATACAAAACATATGATTGATTTTAACGGACCAAAGCCGAAATGTATTCAATAAATTCGTGTTTCTACAGTTTGGTTAAAAATAAAAAACTATTCTACAATCTTGTGCGATCGTTAAATCCCAAATATTAAAAAAATATATAAATTTATAAAGTCAAACGTAAGTTCGTATGACGCCATGATTTGTATTGCCAATATTCTTTTTTAAAACAGAAACATAAAGAATACTTTACGGATTGTATGAATTTCTTCAGAAATTGACATAATAATATTGTAATCTAAAATATTAAATTTGATATTACTGAAAAAAAGAAAGAGCAGATCGAATTAATGCGGCGAGAAGGTAGAAGGCGCTTTGTTTGAGAAGGCGAGGAGTACAGTCGTGAGTTCGATTTGACATGAAGCTTCCGTTCGAAGGCTTCCAGGGCGGCGCCATTTTCGCCCCACTTCTCGGCAGGAGCTTTCAAATAACACTTAAACCTCCACTAATTGATTTACGTCAAAACAGACTTATCGTGTTAGAGTTCTGCTAAGGCTTTGATTGTTTTTGATTTTCACTTTATTCGGTCAGTACCTCAAATTTTTGTTAATTATAATTTTAAAAAAATGTACTGTTTATTTTCAAATTACACTTAAATATGTTAAGATTATGAAAAAAGAGAGACGCTTATTAAAATTCCGTTAATTTACCATTTGAAGTAAAGCGGTGATTAGTAAAAATATGAGCATGTAACGAAGGTTAAGATGCAAAAAACCAATAAGCTTTAATTATCATTTAACATTAATAACTTTTTCAGCATCATGCCACTATCCAACAAAATAAATAATTATTTTTTGTGTAACTTTTAGTAAATATCAATAATTTAAATTGTTTTCATTTTTAATCAATACATTCTATTCTTTTTTGTTTCTGAATTTTAGCAGTTGGAATATTTTCTTACCGATCACTTGAATTGCCAGTTTATATTTTGTTACTTGCATATAACAATATACGAAATCGTATTCTACAAAAGCTGGCTCAATGTATGAACTTCCTTGCCCACAGTTATCTAGAAGATATACCATTTGAATCGGTTAACACATCGTTTTAGTGAGAATTTAGGTAAGGAAAGTTTTCCTTGAGTAAAAAATGATATTATATATCCACAAACAAATATAAAGACTCAAAACTATTTTATAATAAGTAAGCGTCTATTTAGAGTTGAAGTTACGACACGTTTAATTTACTTAATTATTTAACGAAACAGCTTCTGATCTTAAAATTATAATTAAAAATTTCAAAACTTTTCTTTAGACATAAAAACACGAGATACATTTGAAGTTAGAAAAAAATAATAACGTCAATTGTTTAAGTAAAAAAATATAATTTCTGTGCTGGTTTAGTACTATCAAATATCATGAATCGTTATCTGAAATTTCGGTTGAAGATATATTTTTTTTAATTTAGAATTTTCGAAAAATTGATCTACCGTTTAAATTGAGAGAGACATTATATGTTGAGTATCATTAACATATTAACGGTGTATGAAAATTGTTTATTATAATTCTGATATATGGTAGTATAACCGCCGTGATCATGGAAGTTGACGAAAACCTTTCCTAAAAATTGTCAACACATTAGTTTGGCTATGTTATTGTATTAATGATATGTTATGAATTACTCATATATCACGACTCGAGAACTACAAAATTTTAAAAGTAGATTTTTTGTGAAACAAAGCGACAATGAGGTAGATTTCCTAGTTTCATTAATTTGTATTCATTGTTACTTTCGCTAAGCCAAAAATCTGCACTTACAACATTGTAGCATTTGCGTCACGATATATATTCCAAATTCAATATTTAAAAAAATCGATTTAACAAATGCCTTCTTCAATTCCATTAATATTGATTTTGTATACAAATTATGTAAAATTAAATAAATTTTAAAATAAAATACGTATTTATCGGATTAATTGTAAACAATAATTTAGCTTACTGAAAAACTGGACCTCGTAAATAAAATATCCAACATTGTCATGATTTCTACATTCTTTTATTAAAAAAATATATTTTAAGTTATAAAAGAATCCTTACATAATAAATAATTATTAATGTAATATTAAAGATAGTTGTTATAAATGAAACCGATGCTTTAAATTGTTCTTGAACCTTAAATTAATTCCACGACTTATTGTTTTGATAAATTTATAGCGCATACTTATTTTCCATCCATTTGGTGGAAAATAAACCAGCGCTAAGTCTGTTATCTTTCATAAAATCAATGGTTGATATGTTGAATAAATATGATGTATTTTAAGTGTTTTATCTTTGCTCATAATGAAAGTTAATTTATAGCGCTCTAGTTTTAATAGGCGACCCCTATGGCTTAGTGCCTAACGCTCTGCGGTACACAAATACAAAATAAAGGTTCACGAAGCATATTGCGAGCACTTTTAACCCCACATACTTCTTGAAATAGGGTCGGAGAGATGTTGATATATGTATTGTTTTCATCCCTTCTATTCTTGAAAACAAAGAGTAAAGAGAAAGCTCGTTCGCCATCCAACGTCAGTGTTTTATCGTAAGCTTTTCTGACTATGTATATGAATCCAATAATCGACATAATATAATTGTTATAATCTTTAACGCTTAAATTCTCTGTTTGGATTTAATGCAATCAAAATATTATCGGTATCAAAATGAATGAACAGAGTTTGCTTTGTTCCGTGAATTGTTTTTGCTTTCTAGAGATATATATTATATTATTTGTACATGCTTTGTGAAGGCTTTTACAAACATTCATGCGTGGTTTTAAAAATAGGATACGACATTGACCAGATGCGTTAGTGTGTGTTTTCCGCTAGTATTTTAATTTCCGTTATCCAAAAAGCAGAGAAGCGTAACAAGGCATGGATAGAATAATAGGAGATAAAGATAAAATCAAAAATACGTATCTACTCACTACTTTCTTCGTCTACCATGTCGTATGAATTCAATGAAGAGCTATTGATATAAATATTTCGTTTTATTTACTACCGTGCGGTATTGTAACTGCACAAAGATAAAAATGTTTTTTTGCGATACTGTTAACACTTGAGGGCGTTTTTTTATATTCAGTTGCAGCGTTTACAAGCATTACAGACAGACATTTTCATTAATTGATTTTATAAATTTGTTTGGAACGGAATGGATTTTTGTGATGTTTAAATTGTCTCCGCTCATCTGTTCTTTAAAACGAGGCGTAGAGAGAGAGAGCTATTATACAATTACCAAGCCTGTATTAGGCATATTTTTACATATTTTCCTTCTCAAAAAAGTGAAAAAGTTACGCTGAATCACAGTAAAGTAGTGATAAAAAATGATAATAATATTATACTCTAGATATCAATCAAAACTTCATACAGGTTGTTTCTTTGCGATTTGAGTTAATCTATTCAAAAGTGTACAATCTAATATTTATGAGAAAGCTTTTCTGTAATGAAGCAAAATAAATTAGTTCTTATTAATAGTCTTACTGGAGACAATTGGGATGCAATTTTGCAGCTTAGTACTACAAATATAAAGAAAGACTTTTTTCACGAATTTACATAATCAAATAACGCATTAAATATTATAACTACAGCGTATATAAATATTTCACAACAAAAACGGTTTTTTGAAAATAAGTATTTTAAAAATAATATAAAATTAAATTTGATAGCTTTGTTGCTCTACTTATTGTATAACAAATTGTGCCATGTGTTTTATCTATTTAAAAAGCATTATTAGACAAAAAATCGCAAGGTGTGTAATGTATAGACCAAAAATTAATCTTATTATTAAGTTATAAATTATAAAAGAAAACTCGGGGTTTTATCCTTTTCTACCCAACGCAGTGAAGGGGTTACGATACAAACATTAATAATACTAATTACAAAATTAAAAACTTATTTTAGGTACGGTAAAGCGAAACACGTCTTACAAGCTATTACACAAGTGGATTAATAAAATTATTAAATTTAATTTTATAAAAAAAAATCAATTTCACAAAGTAACTGCCGAATCCATCGAGAAACAGTACTTTAAATTTCATTTTCTTAGCGATGAAAAAAATTATGTATGTCTACACTAGAGTGGTCGTCAATGTTTTAATGTGTGTATAAAATATGCGTTCAATTAAATAGGTTGAATGAATTGACTCATGTGGTTCAATACAGTATTTATAAAAAAACAATTTAACCAGACGAAAATAAACAAAATATTACTTTATTTTTTGGAGCAGTATTGAAGTAGGTAGAAATAATGGAGTAAATTATCAAACTTCACAAACAGCTAAAAACAAACAAAAAAGTTACATTTTCCACAAACAACCCTGACTGCCTACCTTTGTTTTCCTGCGCTCATATATCTCTTTCACTTCTCCGTATTTTTTTTTTTGATTTTCATCCCCATCCTCGAGCTAGTCGTATGAGTAGATATCTTTTTATCACGAACACCCCCCAGGCTTGGTTTATAAACACATCATTCATTAGCTAGCGTAAGACTAAAAACTAAAGCTGCTTGAAAAGTATCTGTTTTTTTGGAAACGAAGTTAGAAATTTCAGATTTATTTTGTGTCTACTGAAAGTTTCAGTGAAACATGGGAATTATTATTCCAAGCTGGAAAACAGTTTTTCCAAGGTTTTTTTGTAGTTGAAATCTTTAAGTTTTTTAACGAGCTTTATAAATTAACTACATTGTTGACGTACAAGTTCGCGTTTTAGAAATATTCTTAAAAAATAGATTGGATTTTTTTACTAATACATTTTTTTTTAATCCATGTCCGCTCCCAATGTGGAGCATATGGCCTCCGAATGGAGGTATCTTAACAGAAGTTTTTTCTACGAGAACTGTTTGTTACTCAGTCGCTCAACCTCACTTTTTTCAAAGTGAGTAGGGAAAGAAGGATAAGGCTAGAACAGGACTAGTGGTTGGCTAATCGCTATTCTACGTCCAGTTATTAAAGGATCAGAAGGATTGGAGGAGAGGAAATGATGTTAATTGACATCACAAACACCCAGTCTTCGATCACAACTTTGAATTGAATAATTCTCAAATTCACTGTGATTTGACCGGGAATCGAACCCAGACCTGCGTGATCGGTAGAGCAAGCTCTTTCCAACTGAGCCACAGCAGGCGACTTTGTATTACTTTGTATACTAATTATATATTATTATTATTCGGGTCCGTAGCAAAATGGCTTCTTTGACGGATCTTTTGAGCCCTAGTACGAACAGAACTTTTTTTAATCGATTTCTGTTCGATGACATGGATGTTTGTGGTGTCTGAGAATTCCTTACCATTGTTTTTATTCTAAAATAACGAGGTGTAGCGATAGCGATAAGCTAACCACTAGTCCTGCTTCTCTATTCGAAAAAAAGAAATATTGAGCAACTGATTAACAACTTTTGTTAAGAGACCTCTCCATTAGGAAGCCACAATTTGCTGTACATTTTCAGCGGACATTATTATTTAAAATCAACGTCTACCATGAATTATTGTTTATAAAACAATTAAGACACGAGTAAAGTTTTTATTTCTCGCTATATCAAAATTGATTTTACTAAACGATAAAACGATTTTAAACTAAATACGTATAAAATAATCGGAGATGAGTAATTCTCAAAAAGATACAAAAGAAGAAATGTTTGTTTACTCACATTACAAATAACTAAGCAATCAAAAAAATTATAAATATTTTTTAATATTCTGTAAGAAAAAAAAAGCAAAAATTAATGTACCGTTTGATATTCAAAAACGTTTTTAGATGTTGGATAAATGTAAAATTCAATAATAATTACATAAAGATGCTTAAGGTTTTTTTTACGACGGACCTTGTGTATTTCGTATGGTGAATAATAATACAAAGTCAATAAAGACAGCAAAAAATATTATATTTTTATAAAACATGACGGGTGAAATTTGAAGTTCTTCAACGATTTTGGATCCGTAAACTGCAAATATTCTTGATATCATGCAAAAATGATGATGTTTTCTTACATCTGATGTGGCGTAGAGTCTATTTCTAGGCTGCTTAATAAAATCTTTCGTAGCATAGATATTTTACTTAAAACAATACTAGCTTGTTATTTTCTAATAATCACACCCAGACTTCATTTTTCAATGCTTGATCATTGTATGTTTGTCATATGTATATCAGAGTTTAAAAAATCTAGATACTGTTTGTCAAAAATTTCACTTAGCTCACTTCACTTCTCATGAGCTCATATGATTGACCTCAAAAGTTTTCATGAGAAAATATGCCTATTTGGTGAAATTTGCTTTCATCCTATCGTATCCAGGAATTCATACTATTGTAAATGCAAGTGTATTTATATCGACTTATTAGCCCACACATAACAAATTTTATAAGAGACACAAAAAACATGATTTTGAGCTAAAAGCAAATTATGAAATATATATAACTTTTGAAGTGCACGGAGACTGATAAATTGATTTTTAATTAACTTTACCTAATTTTAATTTGATTAATTTTTCAAAAAAACTTTTTTTTGATTCTTTTTTCGTGATTGCAATTTTCGCAGGCCCTTATTTTTTCAAACTTTAAAGTTAAATTTATATACTTATTCGGCATTTTCAGCTAAAAAACTTTTGATAAAACGTGTATCAAGTTGTATACATTGTGAGTAGGGCATCCAATCCCGGGATCCCGTTCAATTTTCTGATCCCGAAATCCCTGGATTTCGGGATTGAGAAACTTTGAGGAAATCCCGAAATTTGACACGATATTGGCAAATTGTGGATTTCAAATTCTTCGGTGAGGTAAAAAAAAGAAAACGAGCTTTGGAGATAATCTGAGGAAAAAGTATAGGGAATTGAGATTTTTAAATTCCTCAGTGAGCTAATCCCAATCCCGGGATCCCGGGATTGATTAATTTTCAATCCCGGGATTGGATACCCTAATTGTGAGTATCGGAAAAAAGCTGTTTTTAAAAAAGTGTAGGTTACGTCCTTTTTTCTTTTCAATGTCGATATTTAAATAAATTTTCACTTTATAACATCAGACTAACTTTTAAATTTAATTTGTCTCAGTTCAGCTGAATTTTAATGACAAATCAATTCTTGCTTTTACAAATTTGAATTAGCAATACAAAGTTTTATTGATCCTGTAAAAAGCTATTGTTAATAATGTATCGTCGCTTTAAAAACAACAATCCAATGGAGACGTTAAGAATGCTTTCATGCCTGGAAGGTAAAACAAATAATTCAAAGCTTTCCACTTAAAACAGCGAAAGCACTTTCAAACCAACAAGAATAAAGTTCTTTCGAGGAAAATGTGGTTCGGCATTTCTTTTCACAAAGTATACAAAATTGTATTATAAAATAAAAGCGAAACAAATATAATAACCCGATAAATGTTAGTGATTTAAACACAGCCGTACAAAGCCGTGTTTAATTATAAAATATTATTTTCGCTTGTTGGTATTTCAAAATACAACTCGAATTTTCCTAGGAATTTTCATCCAAAATGTATTTATCAAAAATATGAACTTAAGCAAAGGAAATATCCCTGCTTTAGAATGAAAACAAAAAGGTTTGTACATCAATCGTAAATTTAAACTTTTACTTTATTACGTTTTAATTAATTTTGATTTGTACATATATTATATCAAATATAATATAGTGAACTTTACAATTTCAATTTTAATCCCGGGATGCTATTTATTTTAAATAAATACAAATCGAAATTATTATTTAGATCAGTCATTGGGACAAAAAACGCTTTATCTATAGTAGACCGCGGTTTGTCATTTAACGCGGTTAAGTAAAATGTAAATCAATAATTTGGATGGATCCCTTGCTCAATCAAGAAAATAAAATTATTACTGTGTTCCACAAATAATGAGCCGTTGCTGTGTTTATAAGCGACATTTATTAAACAAATTAGATTTTTTTTTTTGAAAAGTCACATGAGTAAAAACAATAAATCTATTCGTCTAAATTTTCTACTAATATGTTTAGATTTATAATTTTTGTCTGTCTTTTCTGTATCATTTTTTCTTTTTTCCTATTGCTTATATTTAAGACTTATTGTGTATATCTTTTATTGTATTTTGTATGAATCTAATACTTTGTGTTAGTATAAGTTAAAGTTATCGCGGAATCTTTTGAACCTGATCCACCGCATAGATCGGGATGGGGTTTCTTAAAGTTTTTTTTTCAATTTTAATTTTTTGATCATTGGATACATTTTATCATCTTCTTTAGGAGCCTGAAAGCCAAAGGTGGGTTTTAACTACCAACTACAATCGTTACCTATCTATGTCAAAAGAGACCATCTTGCAGCTCGACACCCCAAGCAAACGGCATTTATTGACAGCTCCGCCAGCTAGCAAATCCTCTGTCTATCTTTTTTCTATTTTTTGCACTATTAGAGTTCTGGATAACATTTTATTTTACCAGTTGATTGTCTTACATTAACATGACCTAGTAAGCAAAAATTTATATTTGTAATTAATAAACTGAACTGTTATTTTTGAAAATACTGTAGAGCTCAGCATTAAAGCCACTACTCCAATCAATGATATCACGATTCATATTTTATAAACTAGCAAATTAATTATAGCATTCATTTTTTTGTGACCATTCCAACGAAGCGATTGTGTTTGGAAATACTCAAATTATATGTTGTGAATTCATATGGACATTTAAAAACTAACCGCGTTTATTTCAACTACGATTAATATTAAATATGATGACTATACTCTTCATGACTTGGCATGACTTTAAAAAAACAAACAATTATGTTTTACGAAGAACACGCCTTGCGACATATTTTAGGAATCGTTTTCAGTTTTACCGGGTTAAATAACTTTGAAAAGACGTAATAATATTGATGGATTCATAGATCAAAGAATATCATTTTTTTGTATAAAATGAATAGTAAAAAAATTTATGACTTTATGTTTGACGTTAACAAGTGTGTTCGTAAGAAGACATCTAATATAATCTCAATTTATTTTGACCATACTCAATATAATAAATTTCATCACAACATGTAATGAAAAAACATCTTTTATTTATTTATACAGCACTAATATTTCGTTTTTGTCGGGTTCTTTGTCGCAGCGTTGTGGACTTCCGTGCCGGATCTCACAGGTTCCAGTCCCAGTTCTAACAACATTTTTCGATCAATATATCGATTTTCTGTTCGAAGGTATGAGTGTTTGCGATATCTATTTTTTTTCCCACACCTTTAATAACTGGGCGTAGCGAGAGCGATTAGTTAACTACTAGTCCTGTCTTACTCTTATCCTTCTATCCAGAACTAGCCATTAGGAGACCATATGCTCTACATTGGGAGAGGACACGAATAAAAAAATATTTCGTCTGAAATTTCATTTACTTTTATGATATTTTTTTGATTTAGTATATTGTATTATCTTATAGAAACTGTTATGCTTTTAAATAGGAAGAAGTATTTAGGTTGAAACATTTATTCAAAGTATTATTTTTACGAGAACATTCTTTTTCTATCATTGAGTTCCTTAAATCGCCTTAAATCGCATTCTACTCAAAGTGTCAAATCTTGGGCCAAAGTATTTTCAATACATGTCTGCTCCCAATGTAGAGCATATGGTCTTGTTTGTTACTCAGTCTCTCAACATATTTTTTCAAAGAGAGTAACTACGGATAGAAAGATAAAGCGAGAACAGGACTAGTAGTTAACTAATCGCTCTCGCTACGCCCAGTTGTAAATGGATTGAAAAGTAGGGATCTTTGTAGACATCACAAACACCCATGCCTTCGAACAGAAATTCAAAAAGTCGATCGAACAAATTCTGTACGTACTGGGACTCGATCCTGTGAGATCCGGCACGGAAACCCACAATGCTAACCAAAGTATGGTACTTTATTTCAGGTCGAAAATTTGGATACTATTTATAATAGATGAAACAAACACTTTTAATAGCATTGGAAAATATCACCATTTTTATAATACAATTAATTTCGAAGTTGTTTTCAAACATTCTATGATTAAATTCAATTTGCTTTTAAAATCAAAACACGTCGCGTTCGGCAGATAGTCACGTGCTGAGAGTTGTACTTTCCAGTTAGCATTCATAAAACTTATTTACAACTTTTCGTCGCCGGATTTCGGAGGATTTTGTCTCTTGTAAACTTCCACTTGAGAAAATTTGCGAACAGTGCTAGCGTCAAATTGTTAAAGAAGCAGCGTAGTTCCGTATCACGTTTATCAAGTTCTTACAGTATTATGAATTTAAAATAAATAATAAACGTTTATAATTTTACCTTTTTTAAATATTAACTCAAGATAAAAACTTTGTATTTATATTCTGAAGTTTCTAAAGTGTATAATTAAAGATTAAAATTAACAAAAGAAATGTTTTCATTTTATTATTAGATTAAATATTTTGTTTGTATGTATCTTCTTCCGCTCATTGTATGGAAGATTTGTTTGAATTTCGGATGGGTCACTTTAAAAAATATTTTGACTTTTCAATGAATACGAAGGTATACCCAAAAACATGGTGAATCTAACCTTTACATAACCCCTCTCCAACCTGGATAAGGGTCGCTTATTAAATAATTAATAATAAGTTTTACGAGTTTCCTCATTAACACCTAACCTAAAATCTCTCAGGTAGATTGAAAGATTGTATAAAATTGAATCGCTTAAATTTTGTACACTCGCTCATGTTTTGTCACTTACGACCATGGTTTCACTTTTCGGCATCTTCAGGTTTTTAAGTGCACGAATGAACATTTACTTACTTTTTAATAGCTACTTAATTAATTATAATTTATTCAATGGTAAACTTAAACAAATTTACACTAAGATTTTTAAATATATTTTCCGTTTTGTTGACTAACCATCATTTTAAGAATTCAGATTAGTTATATATCAGACAAATGTTCTGGGCTGATGGGTAATTGTTTATCGATTGTATGGTGCCAGGTTTGAACCGGGGTGATTTTTGAACAGATATGGATTAATATTAAAAAGTAAGGGTGTTTGTCAATTTTTGACAACTTCCAACATACTCACTATCTGATGATTTTCTACATCATATATTTATTCTAACCTCTCTCTGAAAAAAAGAGGTTGAGCCACTGACTGAGTCCAAAAGTTTCACGTTGGTAGTAGACACGGTCAAATGCTTTTATGCTTGCCTTTTAAGTTTTACTCTTTGTTGCCTCTGATATCTGTGAAAAAGTGCCTTTACATTACAGCATAGGAAAAGAAAATAACGCAAGAAAAAAGTAACTTTGGCTATGAAAAAGTGATGAAATTTTATTTTTTAATGTTTTGTCATAATTCAGGTAAACAATAAACAATACCATTTAAAGTTATAAAATATGTTTACAAAACATTTGGATGTATGTATTTTGTTCTCTCAAATAATTACTTTCTATATAACAAAAATAGAAACGATATGTTATGTATAACATATCGTTTCTACGGTTATGATCCTCTATTGGTTTGACTTTAATTTATAAAAGCTTCAATATTATATGTTTTACGTTTAAGTGTGTCCAACAGGCAAACGGTCTGTTTATGTAGCTTTGTAGTAAGATCTTTTTTTTCGAACAAAGCGAGACGGTCTTTTGACATCCTTTATATTTTAATTTCTAGAGTGGGTATTATATTCCTTTCTTTAATATTTTGTTAAAATGAAGTGCATGGATGTAATGAGTTTATTCTTATTATTTTTTTACTGAAATACATGACACATTGGCAATTCATAGTAATGGTAAATATTTTTTAAGTTTATTTATATTAAAAGAACATTTTTTTTTTTTTTATATTTAATTAGTTGGTTCCCGGCAATCGTTGCGATGCCAATCAAAGAAAGAAAGCGTTTGTGTTTCTTCAAGTGCATGTTTTCTTTTTCTGTATGTTTGACGTTTGCTGCCGATTATCTATGGAACGAAACACGCGCCATCTACTATAAGTTAATTGTACTATTACCTTCACGCAAGTTTAAGCATACGTTGTCAAAATGAACTGTATGGCAGACATACAAACATTGATTTTTATATATAAGACCTACTGTAAGCTAATTTTACTATACCTATAACCTTTCCGGAGTTGCAAGCAGAAAGTTTGTCAAAGTTTTATTCCAATCGGATGAGCGGTGTAGCAACGCATAAAATACGAAAAAACAAAAATACATTTTTATACATTAGATTATTGTAATTGGTGAAATTTATTATATAATTACTTCAAGTAAGTATTTTTTTAACATTTAAATGATACTGATTGTATATTAAAAAAAAACATTATAATAACATTGATGGTAATATAATGTATGTATTACACGAGCCACATACTAAGTTATCAATAATGTTAAGGGTGTAGAATACGCACGGACTTTGATATGGGTCGGACCCTTTATAAATGCTGCTCCACGGGTTTTGACGTATGAATAATTCAAATTATCCCATTAATAACGGCAGAAGATTTTTTTAATATTAAATTCATCATAATATTACATTTAGATACGTGACTTACGGACATGTGACGTGTCCCATAATTCGTCGCCAATCTAGCAGAGTGTTTCAAAATCAATAAAATCAACCCGTAATAGCCAGAAAATCGTAACTGACAATTTATAAATTTTACAAAAGAAGGTTTTTTAAAAATTGAGTTCGAAAAATCAATTGCATCAGTCAATCAACCTTATGTGCGTTTAATAAATAGTAATATATGGTCAATGCTTATCCTAATATTATAATAAAATTATCTGATTAGTTCCTGTTCTCGGTAGTAGGTCAGCATTCCTCAACCGATGTCCATGTGGAACAATCAATAAAAAGTCAAAACACTAAAATGCGAATTTTTGGCATTGACGCCTTATATGACGTTTATATAATTGAACATGCCTTAAAATAATAATATGAAATATTTAATATATAAATACGTATTTAAACTTTTGTGGAATACTTATCTATCCGATATTTTTGTTACACGAAAAGATATTACTATAAACATGTTTTTATCCTAGATAATTGAAAATAAGTCAAAAATTAGTACTAGTACTAATTTTATATTATTACAACCATTTATGTGGTAACTAAATGAATAATTTTTCAGTGATACTGAAATTTGCTCTCTGTATTTTGTACTTTAGTACGCTATAAAAATAAATTCAAAAAATGCAACGCGGTTCACTTTTATGTATTATTTTTACAAACGAATCCCTTTGCAATTTACATGTTTGAGTTTTAGAAATTCATTTGAAGCGAAACTGTTCGTTGATGTTTGTTTTAGTTGGTATACGACACCCAGTGGTGTACTGTTACAAGATAATAAGTATCTGCTTAAATAAAATAACAAAATAAACTTTGTATATTTATAGCTTTGAGTTGAAAGCTTTTAACACTAACGGTAAGCTTTTTTAAACTATGTTCTCTTCTAATGTATCTCAAACAAACTGTTTAATTACAACACATTTTAAGTCTTGTGTATTTTTGGAGATGCGATCAGTAAATAAATCGTTGTTAATTAATTATTCTGCTCGCGTCCAATTTTCAGGATCGGCTAGAGAATGATGAGTGAGGTGTATAAACATCATAGAAATCCACCCTCTTTTGAAACCGCCAATTATTTTATAAAAGCTTCTTGTTGACAATAATTGAAACTCGTGCCTACGCAAACAAATATAATAAAAGCTCAAGATCGTTTAACATTCAGTCAACTCAGTTAGGAGAAAGATCACCCGATCAATATAGTTCATTATTGTTTCTCCGAATTAAGTTGCTTTGTTGACTATTTGTCGTGGTTCCCGGTAAATTGCTCGAATAACAAGATAATCAATTTGTTTCCGTTTGTTCTGTCCGTTTGTTCTGTCTTAGCCCTAGTCTTCTATGTGTTCTGGAAATATATAGAAACAGTTTGAGTAACTAATTAATAAGCAGTTCTCGTAGAAACACTTCTGTTGAGATAAACTCCATTAAAAGATTATATGTTCCGCATTTTGAGCGAACACGGTTAAAATAAATACTTACGAAAATTATTTTTTTATTTCACTCTCTAAACAAGTGTCGCACAAGATAAAAATGAAATTCGTAGAAAAAGTCGTGAAAAATCTTTTAAATAACCAAGCAATTCGAATAATTTGTAATTCGAGCAATTTCCATTCGAGCAATTTACCGGCTACCATTTGTCGTACAAATTGAATAATATTTTATCGCCCTCTTTAAGTGTGTTTTGTAGTAGATGTATTTTTTTGAAACTATATCATTTTCAAATGTGAAGCATATAGACTCCTATTAGAGATTGCCTCGATTAGTAGCAGGATTAGACTAGCACAGAACTATTTGTGAACAAATCACTCTCGCAGGATAGGAAGGGTGGGAGATAATCTTTTAAAACCTCCATGCCCTTTGAACGGAAATCCATAAAAAAAATTAAAATCAATTTATAAAAACCTGGGATTCAAATTCTTGAGCATCATAACCGAATCCAACAACGTTGAGCACTTGACCGCGATCTTTTTACTTCTAATGGTTAAAATGTGGAGTACTGAATAGGGTCTCCAATCCTGGTATCCCGAGAAATTTTGTGATCCCAAAATCCCGAATTGTGAAAGTACTATTCCCGGGATTTTGGGATTGAGAAAATTTGAGAAAGTTGCGCAAGTGGTAAAAATAGGTCCAAATTATTTTCATTGTGTTAATTCCGTAAATTCCTGGGTTTTTGGTTTCGGAAATTCTGAGAAGAGCTAAAACAGGTCTCGCGTCTTTTTGTTTTAGGAATTTGGTAATTTCTTGGGTTTTTGAAATCGACTAAAATTTTTTTGGTAAATCCCAGGATTTCAAAATCGACGAGCCAAAATTTTTCAATGCCGAATCTTGAATTATACACGATTTACGGTGAATTTTCAATCCCGGGATAAGAAAAATTGTCAGTCCCAAAATCCCGGGATCACAAAAAGGGTCCGGGATTGGATGCCCTAGTACCGAACAATCAGAAACCTCTCAACTAGTATTTAACCGTACAGTAAAGAAAACGAATGCTTAAAGTGGGGTTACGTGGCAATTGATTCTATAAATGAAGCACCGGCGTCTTCTAATTCTATAATTGTCCAAGAATGCAGCAAAGTTACTCATGTATACTTTTTCAATTAAAACATTGTACCCTTCTAGCTATTAAACGACAAGCATGCCATTGTATTTTGAATGCAAGAGAGCATAATACATCTGTGACATCATTTCGCTTTGTTCTTCTTGCACAGAGACAGCGACCCTAAACCATTACTTGTAAATTAATGTAAAATGATTATTCACAAAATAGTACGATTCGGAATATAGCTCACTTTATTCGTTGATTTAAAAACATTTAAGGAAAAACAAAATCTTTATAAGATGTGAAAAAATAATGGAGTAAAAATCAATATAATTATTATAATTGTTGAATAACGTTGATTTTATTTGTTTGATAATCTTTAAAAAAAACAGAAATCTTTTACATAATGACATTGTAGTTCTTTTAGATGATTTTTTACTTGTACAAGTAATACTATAGTTAATAAAAGACGCATGAATAAGGAATCTTGTATTTTTAATCAAGTTATATATCAACATTGCATATTTATAAAATTAATAATCGATACATTTTTTGTAATATGAATTCAATATAAATTTTGGAAAAAGAAAAAGCAAAAAAATGGCAGCTGCGGCCGGACATACATACAAAGTAAATACGAAGAAACATTATCCGCTATTTATATATTAAAATTGTAACAACCGTGTTATATTTATCATTTATGTAATTAAAATTTAAATGTAATTTTATATGAATAGTAAGCGATTGACTAAAAAAATCAAGTGAAATTCATTCCGTAATGCGCAATAAAAATCAGCCATGATAACATATAAAATATTTAATTGAAAATTGATTGCTTCGCCTCGCACACTTTATGACGTAGCAAAAAACACTTAAATACTTTTGATTGAAAATCAATCGCCATCAGGTGTCGTGTAATTTAGAAGCTTTTCGAAATAAATGTCATATTTGGTTGAAAGCTGTTGATAAACGGTTTTTCGTATAAAATAATGTGGTTTTATGGATTTTTCGATGCCATACTTATATTTGTATAATGTATGAATGTACGCCAACACAATGAGATTCATAAAACATTTCAGGTGAGTTATTTTAGAATTTTATAGTTGGGTTATGTAAGTTTCTGTAAAAAAAAAAAAAAACATCAGGTTTGGTAAAGATGATTGCATTATAAAAAAGACAAACGTAAGTAGCCTCTGTTTTAATGTTACATAACATAAATTAAGGGGTGGTGGTAGCTAGGGTATTAAATCCCAAAGCCCTTTTATAATCCCAATATTTCGGTATTCGTATTTTTTCTATCTCGGAATACCGGGTAGATCATTAACCAGAGATTCATGTTTTCCCCATAAGATATAAGAGACATAATCCCAATTTGATTTCGAGCTTACCAGGACTTGAACGCAGCCCCTCCTGATCGCTAGGTTAGAGTTCTTCCCACTAGACCATAACAACCGATAAATCATGCTTATTTCAACTTTAATGTGTGCCCATTACTGACTGCGATTAAATATCATTGAAATGTTTTTTTATTTATTTATTAATAATTCGACAACGATTATTAGTAAAAAAATTCGTGCTCAACACGCCAGAGATGATTTATCTCATCAATAACTAATTAAACTAATAATTGCAAATTATAGCCGGTGTGCTAGGTAAATACGTACTTTTTTTCGACGGCAGCTAAAAGGCTAACATTACAAATAATTGACAATTTATTGACGGAAGCTTCACAAACGGGATATCACTTATCCCGTCTTAAAAAATAATTGGTTATAGCTGATTTTTCTACACAATATACGAGAAGGAGTGAGACTAAAATTTTGTTTATTTATTATGTAATTGATATATAAAAAAGTAAAAAATAATGACAAAAACAAAATACACTTTTTAAAAATTAAAACATGCTTATACATTAATATAAATATTAATGTACAGTAGAACTTAGAATAACGAGCACCTCTTATAACGAATAATTCACATAACGAGCAAAACGGATTGTGAAAAAAATGCTCCCTTAACGAGCGATATTTCGCATAACGAGTGACGCAAAGTTTTGGAAAGATCACTTTCACATCGTTGCTTGCCTCAAGATGATTAACAAGGCGTGGGATGAGGTTACCAAGAGAACCCTCACTTCAGCTTGGAAGAAGCTTTGCCAAAGAGCGTTGTCGAATGTGATTTTGAGGGGTTTGAAACAGTACCTGTGGAGTCTACAGTCAGCGAGATTGCATCCTTGGCCAATACCATGAGACTGGAGGTGGATAACAACGATATTGATGAGCTTATGAAAGAGTACAGTCAAGAGCTGACCACCGAAAAGCTTATGGAGTTGCATTATTTTTCACAGCAAGAAGTTATGGAGGAGAGTTTATTAGTGGAGGAGGAGGAATTAGCTAAGAAACAATCTTCTGGCGCAATAAGAGAAAAGCTGAAAGCATGTGAAACTGTTGCATCGTACATTAAGAAGCATCAACTAGTCGATTTTTTATCGTTTTTTGCAAATCGAAATCGCATTCCAGGTTGTTACGCTCCTTAAAAATTTAAAAGTATATAATTTTACTTGAATACACGTTAAAAATATAAAAAAAATGTGTTTTTTTTCGACATGGAACTCATTATTGTATTTTACATTGTTTTATATGGGAAAAATTGTTTCGCATAATGAGTGTTTCACATAACGAGTAAGATTCTGGAACGAATTAAGCTCGTTATGAAAGGTTCAACTGTATTTTTATAATATGAGCAAAATTTATTTTATTTAAATTTGTAGATGATCATTATTATCAATTATTCAGATTTCAGACAGAAATAAAAATAGCCTTGCAATAAACGAACATTTTGTTCCAATTCAAAATCTGTTTCTTTTCCGTCGTTTATCAACGTATTTTTTCCTTTCAGTTGTGCCATGAAAGTCGCTTTTATATGTTCGCAAAGTTAACGACGCCCATTGACGCGTTGTATCACAACGTGAAATGTGACAACGTGAAAAGCTTTATATCGGTTCATGCCATCTTAGACTGCGTATACCATTCACACTACCAGGTAGTACCGACAAAGCTCTCGAACATTAACATATTAAACTGAAATAAATATTTGCATTTTAGGCAAGAGAAGAAACATAAAAACGTAGGTATACAGTGTTTTCTATTGCAATGATCTAAGATTTCTTTCTACAGATTTAAATTTAAAATTATTTAATCATTTTTATCATGAACAACAATTGAGGAGCAAACATTGAAAAAGTGATTTGTCACACAAATACAGAGCTTGGGAAGTGATGATTTAAATGTTGGAAAAATCACGATCTGTTTGAATGAATCAACTTTATGATTTAATTATTATAATAAAAAAAACCTCTTTTGAACACTCATTCTGATTTATATTCATAGATTTTATTATGTACTATCGAACCTTTATTAGGCGGTATTTTCCAAATATTGTGACAAACCACTTTTTGAATGTTTGCTTCTCAATTATAGTTTATCCTTAGATTTTTATCCATGTTCGCTTGTAATGTGGAGCATATGGCATCTCATAGAGGTATCTTAACAGAAGTTTTTCTACGAGGACTGTTTTTTACCCAATTTATCTTTTCCATAAGAGATTAAAGAGTAGTAGGGATAGAAGGATAATACTAGGACAGAACTATTGGTTAGCTAATCACTCTAAAATTGTTAACTCTAGTAGTCGTTCTCACCCTCTTAATATTTTACATCTAACCTTAATCCTTGTGTCATTTCTACTCTACCTATCGAGTTATACGCATACTAGTTTATGCATACATCGACGAGTTAAGTGAATATAAATTGTTAAGATGTATGCTAAAACTGCTAGTTAATATACACATTTTATGCCACGCGAAGAGCTCAAGAGAGTTATACGTAATTACGTCAGGATAAACGTTTGACATCAGTATTTCCTAACAACTGTTCAAGGAAATTCATATTTCCTCTAGACGTCTGAGTTTGGTTTGTAAAATCAAGATACGAGGCAACTTGGTCTCTCTTTGGACCCAGTTCTGTACCATGCTATATGTACACAATGAATTGCACAACTGACTGCATACTTTATAATGTAATTTTGAAAATAACGGTGAGAAAAATGTTAATGGCACAAAAGTATCATATTATCTTGACATTTCGATTGAAAATTTCAAATAATATTCGCAAATAATAATTTATAATTAGTTTTTCATCTCTGCTGAAAAAGTATAGTAATTGTTAAAAACGCACACTTAATTGTTAATTGTATAAGATAATAATTAAACTTGAATGATCAGTCCCGTCAGTTGATCGTTAGAAAATAGTTATTTCTAAGTAAAACCGTTTTTTTTTTTATACTAAAACTATGCTTCAAATTAAACTTAAGACTTGTTTCTATGATTTTTTTTTTAAATTATTAGATATGTTAAATTCACGGTTTTAAATCAATAAAACTACCACACAAGACAGATTTTTTTAATTTGTCAGCCATGTTATTAAGAGTCTAATGGTTTTAAAAAAAAAACAGTGACAACATAAATATAGAAATATCCACATGATGTTAAAAATCTAGCTTAGTTGACAAACAAATCAAACACAATACGAATATAACTACTCTAAGAATAAATTATGTGAAGAAAGCTTTCTTCAATGACGAGAAAGTTAAGAAAAAGCAATTTCAAAAACTTGTATCAATCGCATAATATAATAAAAAAAAATGCCATTAATTCACTTACAAAAACTGTAGCGGAATCTAAATAATCTCTCCTTTTATAAAACATTTCAAAAAGGCTAAAAAAACGTCGCCGAGCGAAAAAGCACGGCTGTGTGTTTTTATTTCGTTTCTGTTTCTGTATCAGTCAGGAGGTTGTCGGTTAAACAAAAGTGTTTTTATTGAAACTGAAAGACAATTTATTGCAGAGACAAAAAAATGAATGTCTGCTTTTTCTCATATGACATTATGATGTGATATTAATATTATATAATACTTTTATTTACATTTATCATTGGTTAGTTATAATCTTTTATGTAAGGCTAGCTTTAAATGTATTTTGTTGTTTACCAAACAGTTATTAGTCTCTGATATTTAGTTTGTATTTTGAAAGCAACAGATATCATATATATTTTTTGTTTAACAATTTTATTGAGATGATAAGAGACGATTAATAATTATATTCATAACAGTAAACATTATACTTTTAAATTAAATAATAATATATAATATATTTTGTAAAATTATCAAAGTATTATATCAATATAGATACACAATTTAATGAAACAAAGTTATAAATTTTAAAGCTAGAGATAAATTTTACGAATTCACGACTGACTACTAGGGATTCTGTGTCGAGACACAGGTTTAAGGTTTTTCGCTGTCTTAGGTCCCGGGACTTTGTTGCTAAATGTCCCGGGACTTAAGGAAGCCAAATTGTACATTTTAATCTTGAAAAAACCATTCTAACAAATAAAAATTGGATGCAAGCAATCGCTAATGTGACATTAAAAGTTAATTTTGATTTAAAATAAATTTACATTGGTGTCTATCATCGGGATCAGTTTTGAAAAAAATGCATTATATTCAAGCTAAGGATTAAAGGCCGGGGTTTTAACAAAATAAAGTATGCATATATTTAATGGATCTTATAAAAGAAACAGCTGTTTGGATTTATAATTGTAAAAGTTTCAAATAACATCTATTTATATATTGTAATACGAAATAACCATTTTTGATGGGTAGAGACATGCAGAAATACAAAAAAACTTAGACACGTGTTCGCTGTTGGATAGTTAAGCGAACTGGGAATAATCGCACAGAATTCCAAGAAATAATGAAACCTATAGTTATTTCTAGAAAATGATGTTATAAATCAAGGCAGCTTATGAATAATTTTATTACCTACGGTTCTGCTGGGACTAATTGATTTTCGAAAAGAATACACGAAAGATTTTGACAAATGCTCCAAAACAATATATTTGAAATACGGAGATAATTTACCACAACGTCTTTTCTCCGTGGAAAAAGATATCGAGGTATGAAAAGAAAATATCGATGATGAGATAAATATTGCAGAACTGTCACTGGAAGAAGAATTAAATAGACATATTACATAAAAACAAAAGATTTATCCAATAAAAACGAAATAACTAAACGAATTTAAGATTTTAAAACCAACTGGAGAATGGACACAAAGATTATTTATGATATTTTTGGCTGTCTGATTCGTCATTAAGGGTAAAAATAACAAAGTATTTCAGTTCTACAGTTTTACTAAAAAACTACTACAAAAACTGTAGAACTGAAATACTTTGTTATTTTTACCCTATTTATATTTTTATTTATTAATAAATAAAACGTGTTCAAAAGATATATTTTTTTATTAATGCATACTTTCGGCGCCTATTTTAAAGTACGCATGAAAAAATTTATACGTTTTAACTGATAAAAAACGCTCAATTAGTTTAATTGAAACAAAATTATAAAAACGTTTGGGAGAAAGATATTTCCATTTATGTTATTAGAAATTTGTTTAAATCAATTCATAATCGTATAAAAATATAACTGTAGAAAAAACAAATTAAAAAATATATAATTAAACGTTCATACCTGATGATGTTTCATTTACAAATGTTTTTCACTATTGTACAAAGTTACCAATGTCTCAATAGGACAAAAAAGGTATAAAAGCTGTATTGTGATTTGTGAAGTACCGGTATAATTTTACCCAATTCATTGTTATTTTTTCAATACATGTACGTTATCATCCCTTTTTGTACATTTTTTTAAACCATGTCCGCTCCAATGTGGAGCATATAGACTCCTAATGGAGTTTATTTCAACATATGTGTTTCTACGAGAAATGCTTGTTACTCAGTTGCTCAACCTCTCTTTTTCCAAAGAGAGTAGGTATAGGATAGGGCTAGGAGAGGACTAGTGGTAAGCTAATCGCTCTCGATATGCCCTTTCATACGATAGGATGGGTGAGAGGGGGGAATTCATGACATCACATACATCCATGCCTTCAAACAGAAATTCATAAATCGATTGAAAAAAATTAATTAAAACTGTCCGTACCGGGATTTGAACCGTGCCCTCCGTAAATAACTGAAGCCAACGACGTTGACCACTCGACCACACAGGTGGCATACTACATACAAATATTTTAATTTAAATAAATTGATAATTTTATTGAAGGGGAAATAAAAGTCCCAAGTCCGGAAGTCCCGGGACTTTGGACTTTATTACGTCTCGAGTCCGGGACTTTGAAAAACCGAGACTTCAGAATCCCTACTGGACTACAAATATTCAAGAGAAACTATATTCAGTTTTTCACTTCATGCATTTGGAATAATCGTGGAGTAAAGTTGTTGAAGTAAATCTTCTCGAGATAATTTGAAGTGACTTTCTCGCATGCTGTGCTCTCATTAAATTTATTTGAAATATCTTCAGGTAGAGAATATTTGGCTCTTTAATAATTTCAGATATTCTCTTCAAAAAGTTTTAAGCATACTCCTCATTAAGAGGAAGTATGATAAACAAAAAATATTTCTTTTGTTTTAATCTTTCAACTTTGTTCGGCCTTAAATGTTTATCATTTCACAGGATCGTTACGCCAAATACTCTGCCGTATTGAAGCTCACCTGTATATTATTTTAAGACTTTTTCTGGAGTAGAGGTTTTTAAATTAATTTTGATGTTAACAACTGAACCCTTGGGGAAATCAGTATTATAATCATATCTCGTAATCAACTAACCCCTCAGAAATTTAACACAAAATGCTACGCAAATTTCAATATATATTAGATGAAATTACGGCTACATGGAAAAATATTTCTCAGAAAAAAGCTAATGGAATTTTCTAAGAACCCATCTGCGGGAATGGGAAATTTTGTTTTGATTTGTTTTTTGAAGAACATCGATATGTAGAAAACATATAAACCAAAACAATTCATAGAATAAGAACATCAATATTCAGTGGAGCAACAAAGTTATCAGACGTGTTTCTTTATTCAAAATAAACTTCCACAAAGTTACTGCCGAATCCTTGTAAAATAGAAAGTTTACCGTATCATTTTTTGTTCATATTGTGAATATAAATTAAGAAAACTGTAATAAATGTTTTTAAGTCGTATAAATTACCATTACAATTATTTTTATTGTTACATAATTCATGAAAAACTGAAAATATCAATAATAAATAAATTGTAAACTTTATGTTGTTAATGGACACGTGTTTCGTTTCTTGTATCGAGTAAAACAACTAGTGGAATAGTATCACATGTAATAAATATTTAAAATAAATTTCTACGAAGTTGTCTGCTAAATCCATTCCATTAGTTGCGTAACTAGACGTGACGCACGTTTCTTTTTTTGCTTTAACATTAACCTTCTCAATAAGTGATCACATCTAACTATTCGTCTAGTAAAATAATAATGTCCAAACGTTACAGCCAAATCAACGAAAATATTTATAATGTTTATTTTTTCTGGGGATAAAATCCTGAATTTTATCCTGAAATATAGTTCAAATATATACTATTTAGTGTGTGCTAAACTGTCGACTATTTCATATAAAAAAAACATTGAAGTTGTTATGAAGGAGACAATACTATTAAAATAAACTAATTACTAGTAATAAATAATAGAAAATAGTGGTCGTAATATGCAAAAGGCAATTCAATTGCCACCCAAATTAATGCGGCAGCATTTTAACACGAGACCTTAATTAGAGTTTTATCTTTATTTATCTGTTCCTTTGCCACATACTCTGTTCACTTTTCCCTTTAGCAAGTGAAGGCTGCGCGCTGTGTAACCCCATATAATTAAGCTTCACTTTAAAAGTTTAACACAGCTTTTGCATTCTACGACGTCCTTTATTAAGAAAATTTTCTGTCTGCCAATGAATATGTGTACAATATTTTTTCCATATTTATCACTTTACATGTTTTGTCACCAATATTATTCATAATGAATAAAAGGAGAATGTTTTTTACAATTTTGTCGAGTTACGTTAAAATATATGTTATAAATCATTTCTTTTCGTATGAACTACTTAAAACATGGATATCGTTGATTAAGTTTAAGTAAGTTATTAATTAAGTTGAGTTTATTAAATAGATTGAAAACTGTTTTTTTATCAAGTAAATCAGAGCTTAGTGGGTTATATTTTTTGAAAACATATAATAAAAAGGATACTAACTATTGTTTAACCCTTCCATAAATAAGTACGATGAATGATAAAAAAGTAAAATTAACATTGTTTATCAATTTTGGACGAATCCATATATACCTTGGTAAATTCACCAATATAGGTTAAAAGTTTGCTTAGTTTTGTAACGAATTCAATTATCATTCATTATTTTATAAAATGAAACATAAATATTTCCAATAAAAACCTACGGTTATATTCACAAAAAAAATTTTTTTTTTATGAATATAATGCCTTTCCACCATAAATTGAAAGTTAACACCAAAAAAGACATTAAACTTATAAGTCATGGAAATATGTAGATACATCTTCTAAGTGATCCAATCCCTGGCAATGTTGTAATAACAAAATATAAAATTCTTTACGGTATTCCACAAAACTTTCTATAGTTTAATAAATCTATATTATCTATTTCATTTTTCTGCGTATGAAAAAATACTTATTTGTTAGAGACAATATTTTATTATAAAAATTTATTAAAGAAAAAAACATTTAAGCGAATTTATCTATAAAAGAATAGAATATGTAACTTAATTCTAATACTTGGTATTTACTAAGCTTGTTAATTTTATAATGTCAATGCCCACATTTATTATATTACTTAAATTTTCAACATTCTGAAAGCTTTTCCTGAGTAGTAATATAAGAAGATACGGAAAAGCTATACGATTGAGTGGATGCCATGATATTTTATCATCATTCAAAAACATTCACAGAGAATAATTAGAAGATTAGCTTGTTACGAAAACCTGTATTTTTTATTTTTACTATTAGTATTTGTATGCGACTACACAAATATTCTCAATATTTTGCACGGTCCAATGTAATTAAACGTATCTTCTAATTTCTCTTGAACACTCCATTTTTTTTGCACGGCATTTTATCATGGAACGATCCCCCGTGTCAAAAGAGAATTGGGTGTATTTTGTAATACATGTATAATCGAAAATTATTTATCAAATTTTAAATACTATTTTATCGTTTTTATTACTTGATCGTATGGGCCCATTACAGATGAAGTGAGCACAAGCTAAATGTTAGAAGAAAAAAAAACACTTAGGATTACGTTATTATATGTTACACGTACTTAAACACAATTACGTGATTGGAATGTGAATATTTATAAATTCAAGAATTTTTTTACCGTTTTAATAGTTGGTTTACTTCACCTTATCAATTCGGCCCATACTTATTCTAAGATAGAAAATTATTTGTTTTTATCAAATAAAAAAATGCAAAAGTTTCCTAAAATAGCTTCATTTACTTTTATACAGCAGAAGGAGGTCTGTTGTTGTGTCCGGCATAAAGGTATCAGTACTGTTTTTTTTTTTTTTTTTTTTTTTAGTGTTGCTTTACCTTCCTCCGTAAAATTTCAAAGAATTCAATCACAACTTAGTTTGAAATAACTGGGACAAACCAAACAATGTTCACACATTCCTCAGCAAGAAACGTGACCTGAGATCTTGGAACCCTCGTCTCAAGCATTCATAGGATCAATTGCTGTGAAACGCAACAATGATACAGGGACAAATCGTACACGATAAAATTGTTACTAATAACATCTTGGATCAATTAAGATGGACTTGTGTACTTAGTGAGTAATTATAATGAAAACAAATATTTTAAAGCGGTTAAATTTATGATCGAATATATACTTAATAATCTGTCTTACAAAGATTTTCAATATATTGTATGTAAAGGTATTCCGGCATCATATCATCGTCTTGACCACTATCTTAAATAGTAATTAGAAATAAAATAACGAACCGGCTATAAAAAATTCTTCTTCTGCCCTTGAGTATATGGACACTAGGGCATCAAATCCAGGAAACCCTTTTGATTGAGTAAATTTTGCGAGGCCAATTTTCAAAGCCTGGGGAATTCCTACGGATTTCCCTAAATTTAAAAAAAATGAGATTTTTTAACCATCTGGCCGATTTCGAAAATCCAGAATTTTTTCGAATATTCCCAAAGTGTAAAAATGTGGAACCTTTTATTAAGCCTCTTCCGGGAAATCCCAATTTCAAAAACCCCTAAAAATTGCCCTAATGAAATCATTTGGGTCACTTTTTTATCCGCGATGGTATTTGAAAAAGAGCAACAATTATGGGAATACGTAATCGTGTATAAAAACAATTTAATGATTCAGAATATGTTTTTTATTAATTAAATAAAAAATTTAGTAATATTTATCGCTACGTGATTATATAGGAGGCCTTTGCAGAAGGGACTGGTACTTGTATTTGCTTTCATCACTAGACATTTAAATGGCACGTCGAATGTAGAATAATTGAATGATTTTTTTTGTTCATGTGTTGGTTTTATGGAATCCATCATTCCTTCTTCTGTATTTTTTATGTCTGAGAATCGTGTGTAGAACAAATAATTTTGTCTAAAAAATTTAGTACTCGTTCTTTCTAGTCGACCGTGTTAAAAAATAGAGTTGGATCGTACATATATACTGACCAAAAATTCAAAAAACAACGACAAAAACCAATAGATCGCTTTTTTTTTTTCCTTTCCCTTTCTTCCACCCTTTCACCATTTGGATTTAAAAAGGATGATAGCAAATCACTGTTAATATGGTGTAAACCAAAATTTATATTTGATATTGAAACATATTTTCTTTTGGTATAACCACCGCTCAAAATTGTTTGTGAATAAAAAAATCAGCGAGTTACCTGCTGCAAAAGTAGCACGACTACTTGTGGAAAATTGTGAAAGAAAGTTTTCTTTCATTGTTTTGAATTTACGGCGTTTGTTGGGCTGCCGACATCGCCTCTATAGAAGGACAAGTTCCTCGTTTCAGATGACAATGGGGGGGAGCCTTGTAAGGCAGCCAAGTCACAAGTGCTTACTTGACATTTACATTGTGTAAATTACACACATATTTCACGTAAAAGCATTTTTTAAATGAATGACGTTTATATAATTTCTTTTAGATCTAGAATTATCAGGATAAAGTTGAGACGAATGTTTTCATTTACCTGATACAATCTGTTAACTTAATAGTGACTCCACTTCGCTGAATTAGAAATTCATGTTATGTATATTTTTTAATTTTGTCCGTTTCTAAGATTTAGATAGGTGGAAAGGGTATTTACTTGACATTACGAACGACATATTAATATAAGTACAGATTAAAGCGGCAAACTCAAATAAAACGACTAAAGAGTAGTTATTAATAACGTTAAATAATTGACTATTTTATAAAACTCTGCGATTTTTTCCGGATATTTGATATACAACTTGATTTTGACAGTTTGTAATTAAGTTTGTTTTACCGTCCACGTAGACAACAAAACCACATTAACACGAACGGTTGGTTCATCGTGAGGAGAAAACCAGTTCGACCCGACTCGAGATAAACGTAGATTAGAATATGCGATGATAGTTTCAACTTAAAAAATTAATTTTCGAAATCTGTAAATCGATGGTTTCAATACTATCTTAGCTGGAATATTAATATAAAAAACACTCTTTTGGTATTAATTCTATAAACTATTCTTGCTCAAGGATCCGGGACTGGTTTATTGTAAGTGACATATTGCTAACTTATTTTTTTAATGCAATTACAAAATTAGTAGCAGTTATTTGTAAGTCTTAAACATTTTAATTATAGTTAGTGGAGTGTCACTTATTCATTATTTTGTATTACTTTATAATTTATTAAGCCAGCTGTAATGGTTGAGTGGTCAACATCGTTGGCCCTCGGAGGTTCACGAGTTCGAATCCCATTACGGACAGTTTTATAAATATTTATTTTCGATCGATTTATGGATTTCTCTGTTCGTAAGGCATGGGATTGTATGTGATATCTTGAATTATCCTCTCCCAACCCATTTTATCCTGAAACGGGTATAAGAGTTTTGGGCGCCAAGTCTCGTTCTAGGCCTTTAATCCTTTTCTTAACCCACTTTTCGGTTAACAAATGTTTGTGTACACCCTAATCAACCTGGACTTGGCTTAGTATTAATAAATCCTGTATCAATATATTTTTTGTTCTGTCAGTTTAAAAATGATTTTGATAAAAGAAAACGGTCCTGATAAAAATAAATGTTAAACTAGCCTAAAAAACTAGGTTGTTTTATGATATATGTAATCCTTTCCCTCAAGATTAGTGAACACTTAAAGTGATTAGAGTAATCATATTTAAATTATGCATTTTGATCAATGTAGTTAGTAAAAATGATTATTATATATACTTTTAAATTTCTTATGAATTAATATTGATATTAATCGTATTATGACGTCATCCAGACATACTTACATATTATATTTGAATAAGTCTCTTCAAACATTAAAATTGCTTAAATATTTTACCTCTCAGTTTTTATATAACATGAAAAAAAACTAATGTACAATACTTCTAGTCTCAATTTAAGTAGCTTAGATTTTATTTTATTCTAAATTAGCCGTCAGTGTAAACTTTATTTCGTGTTCACAATAATTTACGCTTGCTCGAATTGTCCAGCAGTTTCTCGCCGTTTCCTTCGAAAGTAAATCTTACTTTTCGTATTATTTTTATGGTAAACTTTTGCGTTTATTCAATGTATGTCTTAGATGGGGCTTATTTCTATTCAATTATAAATGTATTTCCTATCTGGGTTTTTTAGAGTGCTTATTATCACTTTATTAAAAATTAGTAGGACGCAATTAAGTTACGATTCTGTTGGAAGTATTTTTTTTCATAGAGAATTTTATAGATAAATGAAAACTATATGTAATTCTTATTCCAATGGTTGAATATTTTTATTTGGTTTTTTTAAATGCAATTAAGAAAACAATAAAATGCATTATTATATAAAAACTTTTTTCTTTGAGACTTACGGTTTGCCACATAAGATGTTTATAATATTAAAATAACAAATAAAGTTTTTGTTAGGGTTTAAGAAACAAATATGGTAATTAACCCAAGATTATTAGCACTATTTTTGTTATTAATAATTGAAAATAATGTATATTGGTTATACTCAATAAATTTTGAATGCATAGATAAATACCATTTTAATACATTTATTTAAATATTCAAATTTGCAAAAAACCGGTCTTAAATAATTTATATGATAATTTATTGGGCATACATTTGTTCTACAATGATTGGCCAATATGTTTTTTATTAAGATCTGTGTGTGCTTTACACTATCGTCTGAAAAACTTAATTCTTCAAAAAATAATAATTTATTTAAAATAAAAATTGTTGAAAGATACAGTAGAAAATTGTTATTGTGTTTGAGAAACATGTGATGTTTGTTTTTTTTTTACTCTATATCTTGGATAATTTTAAACTTTTATAACGGAAACTCCAGATAACACTTAGCTTACACTGTTGCATATTGCCGTTTATTTTCATAAAGCACTTAATTCCCCCTTCTTTGTATGCAGAGTTTTATAAAAAGCTTAACAGCTGCGTTATAACATACGTCAAACTCTTTTATGTTTTGTATATTTGTTGAGCTATTATTATATACTTTTATTTATAAATACGAGCGTGAATTTGTTTTATCGTTTTAGTGTTTTAATATTAAATGCAACACAAGTAAATGTTTTATTGATCGTTGAAGTATACACTTCGACAGTAACATTAAGGTGTTTGGTCTAAACAGTTTTAATTTTAGGAAATAATTTACGAAAATTAATCAAATTAATTTATTATAGGCTCATTTAAAATATAATATTATTGAAAAAATATAACATTGTAAATTGGAATTTAAATGAGAAGAAAAGATTGTGCCTAAACAATCTGTCTATATAAGCTCTCGTGGATTTTTCAAAACTCAAAATAATATGCGATTAAATCTTTTGAATTATATAGAGCTTTTTTAATTAGATAAATGTAAGATCTTTCGGAAAAATATTCCAGTTTAATGATCCATCCTTCTTAAAGCAGGCAATATTAAAACAATACTAGATAATACAATTTTATATGCAAGAATTTTTATTTTAGAATTACGAGACAAATTAATTTCAACTTAGCATCCACTTTATTTACATGGTTTATAATTATTTTCTAACTTTCCATATAAAAGTTAATTGCCACTATTTGATCTAGCTATTTTATTATTTAAAAACATAATTTAATTTTTAAACTTTTATAAATTCACAAAAAAATGTTTTATATCAGCTGAAAAAATCTTTCAAATTAGTGTCATTGCTGATGCAAAATTCACCTCGTTTTTGACTATCCTTTTGTGGACTTTTAATTTAACTTAACGTTATGCAAACAAGTAATCTTGACATACGTCAGTTTTGTCCTCGTAGGAATTAAAGACCGCGAACTTGATAAATTGGCATCTGAAGTTAGAGATAGTACTAGAAGAACTATTGGTTAAATATTTTCAAATTCAGAAATTTTATGACCAGTTTTTTTTTGTATTTTAATAGAAACGACTAAATTACTATAGTTATAATTACTATGTTTAATTTGCTCTGACTTTTTTTTATTCTATAAAAAATTCGTATTGATATTTTGTCGGGCATAAAATTTAGGTACTGTTAAATAAATCAATATTTCCTTAGATGTATTTAAAGTTGTATGAATAAGATACAATCTAGATGTTTCAACACTCTGTGCTGTAAATTTGTGCTGTTAAAATAACATTAAAAAATTAGCTTAATAGTACAAGGGCGTAAAAATATTATTACGCCTTTCGTGCCTTGTAAAACATAATCCAAAGATGAAAATGAATTCTTAAACAGCGATAAAGGGATCTTTATATAGGCATAAAAGGAAAATTTATTTAAAAAAAAGAATTTTTATATAGGCATTATTTTATGTGCATACATTTTCCTCTCCCGGGCTTAATTTAGGGCGAGAGTTTAGCTGCGAGGAAATTATTTCCCCCGATCCGATTCCTACAAAATGAACATTTAAAACTGGTTTTATTTTAATTGTCTAAATTTGGAGGCTTTGACGCTTTTTGAAATATCAGAGAGTGCTGTTTCAGCTGAAATATTACCCTTATCACACTTTGAATTTTTCGCAAGGCTAATATCATATGATGAGAAAAGAAAATCAGAGATTTATGTTGACTTCCACGTTTTAAATGAATAATAATGATCATTTAATTGACACGTTAAAGTCTATTTACTTATTAGACAAATCTGTTGACATTTTCATATGTAAAATTTCAATTAAAAGAGTACCGTAATGTATAAAAATATATTAAAACATTTTGTATCATTCATCATATTGTGCCGTAACTTAGGTTTATGGATCCTGCTTAAAACTAATTCTCTAGTGAAATGTATGTTAGTTTTAAACGGACAAGGTTAGTAAAAAGAAACTTATTGAAACTTCACAAACACATAATATATTGATATATTAGCTTATAAAAAATATTTATGAATATTTAGAAATTTGCAAACAGGAATATATTCCAGAACCCTAAGGCAAAGCGTTGAAAAATAATACCCGCATACTACATGTAGTATAGAAATTACTGTTTTTTTATATTATTTTTTTTGATTATGAAAATACATGTTAAATTAACAATAAAACGATTTTTTTAAAATGTGTGTTTTAATTATGAATCGTTTAAATTTTAAATTGTTTTAACTTTCATCTCTCCTTATATCAAGAATAAGCAATATTAAATTTATTACAACACATGTGTTCATAACGAACTTTGAGTCATGCTGATACCATAAATCGGGTTCTGGGTGCATTTTTAATTTATAATAAACGTATTCATAGCCATATTCACAGTAAATGTAAAACCTCAAAGCTGTTAGGGGCGTTATCTGCTTAAATGAAATATTAATTAATTAGATTAACTTAAGTAATTTAATAGGCAACCTTTTAGGGGTAGTTCTAAGTGGAAAGCTACCCGTATATTTTATCCATATATGTGTGGAGCAAACGGTGGATTCCAGAGCTAATGACAAGTATCAAACTATCTCTAATGTCTTACCCTAAGAATGACGTAACTAGCAGTTGAAAAATCCTTTATTAAACATATACGTCTTCGATATTCAGCGTTTCGTTGTTAATGATTAGTTCTTAACAAACTAAAAAAATGGTAGACTGAATAAAAATTGTCTAGATGTTATTTATATAATTGGATTATTCTGTTTTATGGCAATACGGATTACAAATATACATGCATTGTATCGGGAAAAAGTTACTAGTAATATGTATAGTTCAAGTCTTAGTACATAGTATATAGAACGCTACAAATCTTATACTTTGGATTCACATGGTCGTGAATGGCAATGGTCGTAAAAAAATCTCTTTGATTGAACTGTTTTTTCTGTAAATGATACACGTACGTGATATTTTATAATATAAACTTATTTGAGCCGCCTATGTGGTTGAGTGGTCAACGTCGTTGGCTACCGCTACGGAGGGCACGGGTTCGAATCCCGGTACGGACAGTTTTATAAATTGATTTTTCAATCGATTTATGAATTTCTGTTCAAAGGCATGGATGTATGTGATGTCTTGAATTCCCCCTCCCACCCATCCTATCCTATGAACGGGGCGTATCGAGAGCGATTAGCTTACCACTAGTCCTGTCCTAGCCCTATCCTTCTATTCCTACTCTCTTTGGAAAAAGAGAGGTTGAGCAACTGAGTAACAAGCAGTTCTCGTAGAAACACATCTGTTGAGATAAACTCTATAAGGAGTCCATATGCTCCACATTGGGAGCGGACATGGTTAAAAAAAAAACTTATTTTTCGAATGATATCATTTTGACTGTACTTCGAGTTCATTTCAAATGTTCCAAATGGAGTCCGTATATTGAATGCGAGCATGACTTCAAATATACATATATTTTAATTCAGTGTAATATAATTCTAAAAGTAATTAAAAATAGTATATATAAATTAATTCGAACCATTTTCACGTACACAGATTATTGATAACGTTAACAAAAACAGGAAACAGATATTGGATTATCAGCCTTGGTTTCACTGCCCCTATTCGAAGGCCTGTTATCAATAGACGTACTTATGCACAAATGA
>CM062826.1:15908004-15941008 GCA_031772345.1 Himalopsyche anomala | reverse complement strand
ACTTCCAACATACTCACTAACTGATGAATTTTCTACCTCATATATTTATTCTAACCTTTCTCTCTGAAAAAAAAGAGTTGATCCACTGACAGAGTCCAAAAGTTCACGTGGTAGTAGACAACGGTCAAATGCTTTTAATGCTTTTAGCCTTTTTATAAGTTTTAACTCTTATTAGATGTATGCTCATCTGAAATCTAGTGAAAAAGTATCCTACATTACAGCATAGGAAAAGAAAATAACGCTAGAAAAAAAAAGCTACTTTTTTTGGAGCTATGCGCAAAAGCGTGATGAAAATTTTAATTTATAATTTTTTTGTCCAGAAATTCAGTGTAAATAATAAATAATACTATTAAAGTTTAAAATAATATTCTCTATTAAAAAACATTTCGGATGCTTATGTATTATTGTTACACACAAATAAGTTCACTTTCTATAAGTAACAAAAAAATAGTAACTCTGTAACATGATAATGATGATAACCAAACTATTCTACCATACGTGGTTATGATCCTACTATTGGTTTATGACTTTAATTTATTAAAAGCATCACCCTAATATAATGATATTTTTTACGTTTAAGATGTGCTCCAACAGCAAACGATTCTGTTTAAATGTATCGCTTTGCTATTAATTCTCAACATTCTTATTCGTAAACAAAGCGCGACGGTCTTATTGACATCCGTTATACTTTACAATTTATCTAACAGCAGTGGGAATTATAATCCTTTCCTTTAAATAATTTGATTATAAAATGAAGTGCATGGTGATGTTACTGATATTATTATTATTAATTTTTTTAACTGAAATACATGAACCACATTGCCAAATCATCGAGTAATCGCGGTAAATATTTACTCACTTCTAAAATTTATTTTAATATTAAAAAGGCACAATTACATTTTTTTAATTTAACATAACCGAGTTTCCCGAATCAAGCGTTTTCGGAATGGCCACTCTGAAGAAAGACAGCGTTTAGAGTGTTCTTCTCTAGAAGTTCATCGGTTTAATTTTCGTGTTATAGTTTGACGTTTGAGCTGCCGATCTAATCTATAGGAAAAAAACACTGCACCACGCCACCTACAATAATAAACTAAAGTATTCGATACTCAATTGATCCTTCACGCAAGTTAACGTATACGTTGTCAATAATGCAACTAGTATGGCATCAGAACATACAAACATTGATTTTAATAAATTACATAAGATCCTACTGGTAAGCTAATTTTACTATTACAATAACCTCTTCCGGAAGTCGCCAAGCAGAAAGTTTGTTACAGTCTTTTTTCCCAATCAGGATGAGCGGTGTGCACAACGCATACAAATACGACACAACCACAAACATTCAATGTTTATGATATTTAGCTTATTGTAAATGGTGAAATTTATTATTATATACATATACTTAAACAGATAAGTATTTCTTAACATGTAAAGGATACTGCGATTTAAGTATATTAAAAAAAACATTATCATACCATTAGATGGTAATATAATGATATGTATACACGAGCCACCTACTAATTATCAATAATGTTAAGGGTGTAGAATACGCACGGACTTTGATATGGGTCGGACCCTTATATAAATGCTGCTCCACGGTTTGGACGTATGAATAATTCAAATTATCCCATTAATAACGGCAGAATGAATTTTTTTTATATTAAATACATCATAATATTACATTTAGATACGTGACTTACGGCCATGTGACGTGTCCCATAATTTCGTCGCCAATCTAGCAGTAGTGTTTCAAAATACAATAAAATCAACCCGTAATAGCCAGAAAATCGTAAACTGACAATTTATAAAAATTTACAAAAGAAGGTTTTTTAAAAATTGAGTTCGAAAATCAATTGCACTCAGTCAATCAACCTTATGATGCGTTTTAATAAATAAGTAATATATGGTCAATGCTTATCCCTAATATTATAATAAAAATTATCTGATTAGTTCCTGTTCTCGGTAGTAGGTCAGCATTCCATCAACCGATGTCCATGTGGGAACAATCAAAAAAAAGTCAAAACACTAAAATGCGAATTTTTGGCATTGACGCCATAATGACGTGTTATAATTGAACATGCCTTAAAATAATAATTGAAAATATTTAAATATATAAATACGATATTTAAACGTTTGTGGAATACTTATCTATCCGATATTTTTGTTACAACGAAAAGATATTACTATAAACATGTTTATTATCCAAGATAATTGAAAATAAGTCAAAAAATAGTACTAGTACTAATTTTATATTATTACAAACCATTTATGTGTAACTAAATGAATAATTTTTCAGTGATACTGAAATTTGCTCTCTGTATTTGTGTACTTTAGTACGCTATAAAAATAAATTCAAAAAATGCAACCGAGTTCACTTTTATGTATTATTTTTACAAACGAATCCCTTTGCAATTTACATGTTTGAGTGTTAGAAAATCATTGAAGCGAAACTGTTCGTTGATGTTGTTTGAGTTGGTATACGACACCCAGTGTGTACTGTTACAAGAATAATAGTAACTGCTTAAATAAAATAACAAAATAGAACTTTGATAATTATATAGCTTTGAGTTGAAAGCTTTATACACTAACGGTAAGCTTTTTTAAACTATGTCTCTTCTAAATGTATCTCAAACACAAACTGTTTAATTACAACACATTTATAAGTCTTTGTAATTTTGAGATGCGATCAGTAAATAAAATCGTTGTTAATTAATTATCTGCTCGCGTCCAATTTTCAGGATCGGCTAGAGAATGATGAGTGAGGTGTATAAACATCAAGAAATCCACCCTCTTTTGAAACCGCCAATTATTTTATAAAAGCTTCTTGTGACAATAATTGAAACTCGAGCCTACGCAAACCAAATATAATAAAAGCTCAAGATCGTTTAAACATTCAGTCAACTCAGTTAGTGAGGAAAGATCACCCGATCACATAGTTCATTATTGTTTCTCCGAATAAGTTGCTTGTTGACTATTTGTCGTGGTTCCCGTAAATTGCTCGAATAACAAGATAATCAATTTGTTTCCGTTTGTTCTGTCGTTTTGTTCTGTCTTTAGCCCTAGTCTTCTATGTGTTCTGGAAATATAAATAAACAGTTTGAGTAACTAATTAATAAGGCAGTTCTCGTAGAAACACTTCTGTTGAGATAAACTCCATTAAAAGATTATATGATTCCGCATTTTGAGCGAACACGGTTAAAAAAATACTTACGAAAATTATTTTTTTATTTCACTCTCTAAACAAGTGTCGCACAAGATAAAAATGAAATTCGTAGAAAAAGTCGTGAAAAATCTTTTAAATAACCAAGCAATTCGAATAATTTGTAATTCGAGCAATTTCCATTCGAGCCACTTTAACCTGGCTACCATTTGTCGTACAAATTGAATAAATATTTTTTTTTTTTAAAAATAACTCGCCCTCTTTAAGTGTGTTATTGTGAGTAGATGTATTCTTATTTTTTGAACACAATATCATTTTCCAAAAGTGAAGGCATAATAGACCTCCTAATAAGAGAATGTCCCCCCCCGCCCCCCCCTCGAATTTTAGTTAGTACGGGGATTAGACTAGCACAGAACTATTGTGAACAATATCACTCTCGCAGGATAGGAAGGGTGGGATAGATACTCTTTTAAGACCTCCATGCCCTTTGAGACGGAAATCCATCTAAACACAATTAAAGTCCACTTTATAAAAACCGGGGATTCAAATTCTTCCAGTCCCCATAACCCGAAGTCCACACAAACGTTTGCGCACTTGGACCGCGATCTTTTTTACCTCTAATGTTTATATATATATAGTTAAAAATGTGGAGTACTGAAATAAGGGTCATCCAATCCTGGATAATCCCGAGAAATTTTGTGATCCCAAAAATCCCGAATTGTGAAAGAACTATTCCCGGGATTTCTGGGATTGAGAAAATTTAAGAAAGTTGCGTCAGAGTGGTAAAAATAGGTCCCAATTATTTTCATTTTGAGCGTCAATTCCGTACATTCCTGGGGTTATTTGGTTGCGGAAAATTCGGAGAAGAGCTAAAACAGGTCTCGCGTCCTTTTTGTTTTAGGAATTTGGTAATTACTTGGGTTTTAATCGAAATCGAATAAAAATTTTCTTGTTAAATCCCAGGGATGTTTCAAATCGACGGAGAGGCCAAAATTTATTCAAATGCCGAATCATGAATTATACACGATATAACGGTGAAATTTTTCAATCCTAGGGATAAGACAAAACAATTGTCAAGAACCCAAAATCCCGGGATCACAAAGAAAGGGTTTCCGGGATTGGATGTCCCTAGTAACCGAAACAATCAGAAACCTCTCGACTAGAATTTTAACCGTACAGTAAAGAAAAAACGAATGCATACAAGTGGGGTATTACGTGGCAATTGATTCTATAAATGATAGCAACCGGCGTCTTCTAATTCTGATAAATGGTCCAAGAAATGCAGCCAAAGTTACTCATGTATACTTTTTCAATTAAAACATTGTACCCTTCAGTTTTAATTATATCTCCTACTAGCTATTAAACGACAAGCATGCCAATGTAATTTTGAATTGCAAGAGAGCATAATACATCTGAGACATCAGTTCGCTTTGTTCTTCTTGCACAGAGACAGCGACCCTAACACCAATGCTGTGTAAAATTAAAGTACAAAATGGATTATTCACAACATAGTACGATTTCGGGAATAGTAGCTCAACTCTTAATTCGTTGATTTAAAAAACCATTTTAAGGGAAAAAACAAAACATCATTATACAGATGTGAAAAAAAAATGAGGCGTAAAAAATCAATATAATTAATTATAATTGTTGAATAACGTTGATTATATTTGTTTGAGAATAACTCTTTAAAAAAAACAGAAACTCCTTTTTACATAAATGACATTGTACAGTTCTTCTTTAGCTGATTTTTTACTTGTACAAGTAATACTATAGATAGATAAGACGACGCATGAATAAGGACATCTTGTATTTTTAATCAAGGTTATTATATCAAACATTGCATAATTATAGAAATTAAATTAATCGCTACACATTTTTGTAATAATGAATTGCACAATATAAACATTTTGGTATAAAGAAAAAAGCAAAAATAATGGCAGTCTGCCGGCCGGCCATACATACAAAGATAAATAGGGAAGAAAACATTATCCGCTATTTATATATTAAAATTGTAACAACCGTGTTATATTTATCATTTAAGTAATTAAATTTTAAATGTAATTGAATATGAATAGTAAGCGATTGACTAAAAAATCAAGTGAAATTCATTCCGTAATGGCGCAATAAAAAATCGGCCATGATAACATATAAAATATTTAATTGAAAATTGATTGCTTCGCCTCGCACACTTTATGACGTAGAAAAAAACACTTAAATACTTTTGATTGAAAATCAATCGCCATCAGGTGTCGTGTAATTTAGAAGCTTTTCGAAATAAAGGTCATATTTGTAGTCTGAATAGCTGTTGATTATACACGCGTTTTTCTATCGTATAAAACTAATGTGTTTTATGGATTTTATCGATGCCATACTTATATTGTATATATCATGAAGGTACGCCAACACAATGAGATTCATAAACATTTCAGGTGAGTTATTTAGAATTTTATAGTTGGGTTATGTAAGTTTTGTAAAAAAAAAAAAAAACATCAGGATTGGTAAGATGATTGCATTATAAAACAGACAAACGTTGGTAGCCTCTGTTTGATGTTACATAACACAAATTAAGGGGCGGTGGTAGTAGGGTATTACTCCCGAAGCCCTTTTATAATCCCAATATTTCGGTATCGTATTTTTTCTATCTCGGAATACCGGGTAGATCATTACCAGAGATTCATGTTTCTACCCCATATATATAAGGACATAATCCCAAATGATTCCGAGCTTACCAGGACTTGAACGCAGCTCTCTGATCGCTAGGTAGCGTTCTTCCCACTAGACCACAAACAACGATAAAAATGCTTATTTCAACTTTAATGTGTGCCCATTACTGACTGCGATTAAATATCATTGAAATGTTTTTTATTTATTTATTAATAATTCGACAACGATTATTAGTAAAAAATTTCGTGCTCAACACGCCAGAGATGATTTATCTCATCAATAACTAATTAAACTAATAATTGCAAATTATAGCCGGTGTGCTAGGTAAATACGTACTTTTTTTCGACGGCAGCTAAAAGGCTAACATTACAAATAATTGACAATTTATTGACGGAAGCTTCACAAACGGGAATTAAATTATCCGTCTTAAAAATAATTGGTTATAAGCTGATTTTTCTACACAATATACAAGAGGAGTGAGACTAAAATTTTGTTTATTATATGTAATTGATATATAAAAAGTACAAAATAATGACAAAAACAAAATACACTTTTTAAAAATTAAAACATGCTTATACATTAATATAAATATTAATGTACAGTGGAACCTCTCATAACGAGCACCTTTTATAACGAGTAATTCACATAACGAGCAAAACAGATTATGAAAAAATGCTCCCTTAACGAGCGATGTTTTGCATAACGAGTGACGCAGAGTTTTGGAAAGATCACTTTCACATCGTTGCTTGCCTCAAGATGATTGACAAGGCGTGGGATGGGGTAACCAAGAGAACCTTCACTTCAGCTTGGAAGAAGCTTTGCCAAAGAGCGTTGTTGAATGTGATTTTGAGGGGTTTGAAACAGTACCTGTGGAGTCTACAGTTAGCGAGATTGCATCCTTGGCCAATACCATGGGACTGGAGGTGGATAACAACGATATTGATGAGCTTATGAAAGAGTAGAGTCAAGAGCTGACCACCGAAAAGCTTATGGAGTTGCATTATTTTTCACAGCAAGAAGTTATGGAGGAGAGTTTATTAGTGGAGGAGGAGGAAGTAGCAAAGAAACAATCTTCTGGCGCAATAAGAGAAAAGCTGAAAGCATGTGAAACTGTTGCACCGTACATTAAGAAGCATCAACTAGTCGATTTTCATCGTTTTTTCCAAATCTAAATCGCATTCCAGGTTGTTACGCTCCTTAAAAATTTAAAAGTATGTCATTTTACTTGAATACACGTTAAAAATATTTAAAAAATGGTTTTTTTCGACATGGAATGCATTATTGTATTTTAAATTGTTTTTATTATATATGGGGAAAATTGTTTCGCATAATGAGTGTTTCACATAACGAGTAAGATTCTGGAACGAATTAAACTCGTTATGAAAGGTTCAACTGTATAATCATGTTTATAATATGAGCAAAATTTATTTTATTTAAATTTGTAGATGATCATTATTATCAATTATTCAGATTTCAGACAGAAATAAAAATACCCTTGCAATAAACGAACATTTTGTACCAATACAAAATCTGTTCCTTTTCCATCGTATATCAACGTATTTTTTCCTTTCAGTTGTGCCATGAAAGTCGCTTTTATATGTTCGCAAAGTTAACGACGCCCATTGACGCGTTGTATCACAACGTGAAATGTGACAACGTGAAAAGCTTTATATCGGTTCATGCCATCTTAGACTGCGTATACCATTTACACTACCAGGTAGTACCGACAAAGCTCTCGAACATTAACATATTAAACTGAAATAAATATTTGCATTTTAGGCAAGAGAAGAAACATAAAAACGTAGGTATACAGTGTTTTCTATTGCAATGATCTAAGATTTCTTTCTACAGATTTAAATTTAAAATTATTTAATCATTTTTATCATGAACAATAATTGAGGAGCAAACATTGAAAAAGTGATTTGTCACACAAATACAGAGCTTGGGAAGTGATGATTTAAATGTTGGAAAAATCACGATCTGTTTGAATGAGTCAACTTTATGATTTAATTATTATAATAAAAAAAACCTCTTTTAAACACTCATTCTGATTTATATTCATAGATTTTATTACGGACTATCGAACCTTTATTAGGCGGCATTTTCCAAATTTTGTGACAAACCACTTTTTGAATGTTTGCTTCTCAATTATAGTTTATCCTTAGATTTTTATCCATGTTCGCTTGTAATGTGGAGCATATGGCATCTCATAGAGGTATCTTAACAGAAGTTTTTCTACGAGGACTGTTTTTTACCCAATTTATCTTTTCCATAAGAGATTAAAGAGTAGTAGGGATAGAAGGATAATACTAGGACAGAACTATTGGTTAGCTAATCACTCTAAAATTGTTAACTCTAGTAGTCGTTCTCACCCTCTTAATATTTTACATCTAACCTTAATCCTTGTGTCATTTCTACTCTACCTATCGAGTTATACGCATACTAGTTTATGCATACATCGACGAGTTAAGTGAATATAAATTGTTAAGATGTATGCTAAAACTGCTAGTTAATATACACATTTTATGCCACGCGAAGAGCTCAAGAGAGTTATACGTAATTACGTCAGGATAAACGTTTGACATCAGTATTTCCTAACAACTGTTCAAGGAAATTCATATTTCCTCTAGACGTCTGAGTTTGGTTTGTAAAATCAAGATACGAGGCAACTTGGTCTCTCTTTGGACGCATTTCTGTACCATGTTATATGTACATAATGAATTGCATAACTGAATGCATACTTTATAATGTAATTTTGAAAATAACGGTGAGAAAAATGTTAATGGCACAAAAGTATCATATTATCTTGACAATTCGATTGAAAATTTCAAAGAATATTTTTTTCAAATAATAATTTATAATTAGTTTTTTATCTCTGCTGAAAAAGTATAGTAACTGTAAAAAAGGCACACTTAATTTGTAACTACATAAAATAACAATTAAACTTGAATGATCAGTCCCGTCAGTTGATCGTTAGAAAATAGTTATTCTAAGTAAAACCGATATTGGTTTTATACTAAAACTATGCTTCAAATTAAACTAAAGTCTATAGTCTTATTTCTATGATTTTTTAAATTATTAGACATGTTAAATTCACGGTTTTAAATCAATAAAACAACCACACAAGACAGATTTTTTTAATTTGTCAGCCATGTTATTAAGAGTCTAATTGTTTAAAAAAAACAGTGACAACATAAATATAGAAATATCCACATGATGTTAAAAAATCAAACAAATCGAACACAATACGAATATAACTACTCTAAGAATAAATTATGTGAAGAAAGCTTTCGTCAATGACGAGAAAGTTAAGAAAAAGCAATTTCAAAAACTTGTATCAATCGCATAATATAATGAAAAAAAATGCCATTAATTCACTTACAAAAACTGTAGCGGAATCTAAATAATCTCTCCTTTTATAAAACATTTCAAAAAGGCTAAAAAAACGTCGCCGAGCGAAAAAGCACGGCTGTGTGTTTTTATTTCGTTTCTGTTTCTGTATCAGTCAGGAGGTTGTCGGTTAAACAAAGGTGTTTTTATTGAAACTGAAAGACAATTTATTGCAGAGAGAAAAAAATGAATGTCTGCTTTTTCTCATATGACATTATGATGTGATATTAATATTATACAATACTTTTATTTACATTTATCATTGGTTAGTTATAATCTTTTATGTAAAGCTAGCTTTAAATGTATTGTGTTGTTTACCAAACAGTTATTAGTTTCTGATATTTAGTTTGTATTTTGAAAGCAACAGATATCACATATATTTTTTGTTTAACAATTTTATTGAGATGATAAGAGACGATTAATAATTATATTCATAACAGTAAACATTATACTCTTTAATTAAATAATAATATATATTTTGTAAAATGATCAAAGTATTATATCAATATTGATACACAATTTAATGAAACAAAGTTATAATTTTAAAGCTAGAGATAAATTTTACGAATTCACGACTGACTACAAATATTCAGAGAAACAATATTCAGTTTTTCACTTCATGCATTTGGAATAATCGTGGAGTAAAGTTGTTGAAGTAAATCTTCTCGAGATAATTTGAAGTGACTTTCTCGCATGCTGTGCTCTCATTAAATTTATTTGAAATATCTTCAGGTAGAGAATATTTGGCTCTTTAATAATTTCAGATATTCTCTTCAAAAAGTTTTAAGCATACTCCTCATTAAGAGGAAGTATGATAAACAAAAAATATTTCTTTTGTTTTAATCTTTCAACTTTGTTCGGCCTTAAATGTTTATCATTTCACAGGATCGTTACGCCAAAATACTCTGCCGTATTGAAGCTCACCTGTATATTCTTTTAAGACTTTTTCTGGAGTAAAGGTTTTTAAATTAATTTTGATGTTAACGACTGAACCCTTGGGGAAATCAGTATTATAATCATATCTCGTAATCAACTAACCCCTCAGAAATTTAACACAAAATGCTACGCAAATTTCAATATATATTAGATGAAATTACGGCTACATGGAAAAATATTTCTCAGAAAAAAGCTAATGGAATTTTCTAAGAACCCATCTGCGGGAATGGGAAAATTTGTTTTGATTTGTTTTTTGAAGAACATCGATATGTAGAAAACATATAAACCAAAACAATTCATAGAATAAGAACATCAATATTCAGTGGAGCAACAAAGTTATCAGACGTGTTTCTTTATTCAAAATAAACTTCCACAAAGTTACTGCCGAATCCTTGTAAAATAGAAAGTTTACCGTATCATTTTTTGTTCATATTGTGAATATTAATTAAGAAAACTGTAATAAATGTTTTTAAGTCGTATAAATTACCATTACAATTATTTTTATTGTTACATAATTCATGAAAAACTGAAAATATCAATAATAAATAAATTGTACACTTTATGTTGTTAATGGACACGTGTTTCGTTTCTTGTATCGAGTAAAACAACTAGTGGAATAGTATCACATGTAATAAATATTTAAAATAAATTTCTACGAAGTTGTCTGCTAAATCCATTCCATTAGTTGCGTAACTAGACGTGACGCACTTTTTTTTTATTTGCTTTAACATTAACCTTCTCAATAAGTGATCACATCTAACTATTCGTCTAGTAAAATAATAATGTCTAAACGTTACAGCCAAATCAACGAAAATATTTATAATGTTTATTTTTTCTGGGGATAAAATCCTGAATTTTATCCTGAAATATAGTTCAAATATATACTATTTAGTGTGTGCTAAACTGTCGACTATTTCATATAAAAAAAACATTGAAGTTGTTATGAAGGAGACAATACTATTAAAATAAACTAATTACTAGTAATAAATAATAGAAAATAGTGGTCGCAATATGCAAAAGGCAATTCAATTCCCAACCAAATTAATGCGGCAGCATTTTAACACGAGACCTTAATTAGAGTTTTATCTTTATTTATCTGTTCCTTTGCCACATACTCTGTTCATTTTTCCCTTCAGCAAGTGAAGGCTGCGCGCTGTGTAACCCCATATAATTAAACTTCACTTTAAAAGTTTAACACAGCTTTTGCATTCTACGACATCCTTTATTAAGAAAATTTTCTGTCTGCCAATGAATATGTGTACAATATTTTTTCCATATTTATCACTTTACATGTTTTGTCACCAATATTATTCATAATGAATAAAAGGAGAATGTTTTTTACAATTTTGTCGAGTTACGTTAAAATATATGTTATAAATCATTTCTTTTCGTATGAACTACTTAAAACATGGATATCGTTGATTAAGTTTAAGTAAGTTTAATTAAGTTGAGTTTATTAAATAGATTGAAACTGTTTTTTTATCAAGTAAATCAGAGCTTAGTGGGTTATATTTTTTGAAAACATATAATAAAAAAGGATACTAACTATTGTTTAACCCTTCCATAAACAGTACGATGAATGATAAAAAAGTAAAATTATCATTGTTTATCAATTTTGGACGAATCCATATAACCTTGGTAAAATTCACCAATATAGGTTAAAAGTTTGCTTAGTTTTGTAACGAATTCCAATTATCATTCATTATTTATAAAATGAAACATAAATATTTCCAATAAAAACCTACGGTTATATTCACAAAAAAAATTTTTTTTTTATGAATATAATGCCTTTCCACCATAAATTGAAAGTTAACACCATAAAAGACATTAAACTTATAAGTTCATGGAAATATGTAGATACATCTTCTAAGTGATCCAATCCCTGGCAATGTTGTAATAACAAAATATAAAATTCTTTACGGTATTCCACAAAACTTTCTATAGTTTAATAAATCTATATTATCTATTTCATTTTTCTGCGTATGAAAAAATCTTATTTGTTAGAGACAATATTTTATTATAAATAATTTATTAAAAGAAAAAAACATTTAAGCGAATTTATCTATAAAAGTATAGAATATGTAACTTAATTCTAATACTTGGTATTTACTTAGCTTGTTAATTTTATAATGTCAATGCCCACATTATTATATTACTTAAATTTTCAACATTCTGAAAGCTTTTCCTGAGTAGTAATATAAGAAGATACGGAAAAGCTATACGATGAGTAGATGCCATGATATTTTATTCTTCAAAAACATTCACAGAGAATAATTAGAAACTCACATATTTTTTATTTATTTTTAGCCACTGACTTAGCAGGTTAAATAATTACGCTGTATTTTTTATTTTTACTATTAGTATTTGTATGCGACTACACCAAATTCTCTTTTTGCACAGATTTTTTTCACGGTCCAATGTAATTAAACGTATCTTTAATTTCTCTTTGAACACTCCATTTTTTTTGCATGGCATTTTATCATGGAACGTATCCCCCGTGTGAAAAGAGAATTGGGTGTATTTTGTAATATATGTATAATTAAAATTATTTATCAAATTTTAAATACTATTTATCGTTTTTATTACTTGATCGTTTGGGCCCATTACGGGTGAAGTGAGCCAAGATAAATTTTAGAAGAAGAAAAACTTAGATATGTTATAATACTTTACATGTCTTAAAATATTGTGAAGTAACCTCAAGTTAATACACATTTCAATACTATTATATCCGTAAAATAAAAATATTTAATCGACCAAAACACTAAACAAATACGTGTTCGTATTTAAAATCAAAAACTTTTTTACAGTTTTACTAGTTGGCTTACTTCACCTTTCAAAGGCCCATATCTAAGATAGAAAATGATTTGTTTTTACAGAAAACAAAAATGAAAAAATTCCTAAAATAGCTCATTTACAGCAGAAAATACAGCAGAAAAGTCTGTGTTGTGTCCGGCATAAAGGTACAGTACTGTTTAGTGTTGCATTACCTTCCTCGTAAATTTCAAAGAATTCAACAACTTAGTTTGAAATAACTGGGCTAACCAAACAATGTTCCGTTCCCTCAGCCAAGAACGTTACCTGAGATCTTGAACCCTCGTCTCAAGCATCATAGGACATTGCTGTGAAACGAACAATGATACAGGACAATTCGTACACGAAAATTGTTACTAATAACATCTTGTATCAATTAAGATGACTTTGTACTTAGTGATTAATATACATGAAAACAAATATTTTAAAGCGGTTAAAATTTTGATTGAATATATACTTAATAATATCTCTACAAAGATTATCAAATATTGTATGTAGCTATTCCGGCATCATATCATCGTCTAACCATTATCTAAATAGTAATTAGAAATAAAATAACGAACCGCATAAAAAAATCTTTTTCTCCCTTGATTATATGGACACTAAGGCATCCAATCCAGGAACCCTTTTGATTGAGAAATTTTTGGTAGGCGATTTTCAAATCCTGGGAATTCCTACGGATTTCCTAAATTTAAAAAAATGTGAGATTTTTTAACCCTCTGACCGATCCAGAAATTTTCGAAATTCCCAGTGTAAAAATGTGGAACCTTTTTTAAGCTCTTCCGGGAATCCCAATTTCAAAAACCTAAAAATTGCCATAATGAAAAAATTGGGTCCTTTTTTATCCGCGTGTTATTTGAAAAAGAGCAAAATTTTGGAATACGAAATCGTGTAAAAAAACAATTAATTATTCATAATATGTTTTTTTATTAATAAAAAATAGTAATATTTATCGCTACTTGATTATATAGGGGACTTTGATAAGGGACTGGACATGTATTGCTTTCATCACTAGACATTTAATGGCACGTCGAATGTATAATAATTGAATGATTTTTTTTGTCATGTGTTGTTTTTATGGAATCCATCATCCTCTTCTGTATTTTTTATGTCTGAGAATCGTGTTAGAACAAATAATTTGTCTAAAAATATAGTACTCGTTCTTTTTAGTCGACCGTGTAAAAAAAGAGTTGGATGTACATATATAATGACAAAATTCAAAAACAACGACAAAAACCAAAGATCGTTTCACCATTTGGATTTAAAAGGATGATAGCAAATCACTGTTAATATGTGTAAACAAAATTTATATTTGATATTGAAACATATTTTCTTTTGTATAACACCGCCAAATTGTTTGTGAATAAAAAAAACAGCGAGTTACTGCTGCAAATGTAGCACGACTACTTGTGGAAATTGTGAAAGAAAGTTTCTTTCTTGTTTTTGAATTTACGGCGTTGTGGGCTGCCGACATCGCCTATAGAAGACAAGTCCTCGTTCAGATGACAATGGAGCCTTGTAAGGCAGCCAAGTCCAAGTGCTTACATGACTTTACATTGTGTAATTACACAATATTTCACGTAAAGCATTTTTTAAATGAATACGTTTATATAATTCTTTAAACTAGAATTATCAGGATAAAGTTGAGACCGAATGTTTTCATTTACCTGATACAATCTTTAACTTAAAGTGACTCCACTTCGCTGAATTAGAAAATTCATGTATGTATTTTTTAATTTTGTCCGTTTCTAAGATTAGATAGGTGGAAGGGAATTTACTTGACATTACGAACATAATTAAATAAATCAGATTAAATCGGCAAACTCAAATAAAACGACTAAAGAGTAGTTATTAATAACGTTAAATAATTACTATTTTATAAACTCTGGATTTTTCCTGATATTGATTTAAAACTTGATTTTGAAGTTTGTATTAAGATTGTTTTACAGTCCACGTAGACAACAAACACTTTAACACGAACGGTTGGTCATCGTGAGAAAACCAGTTCGACACGACTCGAGATAAACGTAGAATATGATGATAGTTTCAACTTAAAAAATAATTTTCGAAATCTGTAAACGATGGTTTCAAACTATCTTAGCTGGAATATTCATATAAAAACACTCTTTTGTAATAATTCTATAACTATTCTTGCTCAAGGATCCGGACTGGTTTATTGTAAGTGACATTGCTAACTTATTTTTTTAATGCAATTACAAATTATTAGCATTTATTTGTAAGTCTTAAACATTTTAATTATAGTTAGTTGAGTGTCACTTATTCATATTTTGTATTACTTTATAATATATTAAGCCAGCTGAATGGTTGAGTGGTCAACATCGTTGGCCATCGGAGGTCACGAGTTCGAATCCCAGTACGGACAGTTTTATAAATATTTTTTTCGATCGATTTATGGATTTCTGTTCGAAGGCATGGATGTATGTGATATCTTGAATTATCCTCTCCCACCCATTTTATCCTGAAACGGGTATAAGAGTTTTGGGCGCAAGTCTCGTTCTAGCTTTATCCTTTTCTTAACCCACTTTTCGGTTAACAATTGTTTGTTACACCCTAATCAACCTGACTTGGCTTAGTATTAATAATCCTGTATCAATATATTTTTTTGTCAGTTTAAAATGATTTTGATAAAAGAAAACGGTCCTGATAAATAAATGTTAAACTAGCCTAAAAAACTAGGTTGTTTTATGATATATGTAATTCCTTTCCATCAAGAATAGTGAACACCTTAAAAGTGATTAGAGTAATCATATTTAAAAATATGCATTTTGATCAAAGTAGTTAGTAAAATGATTATATATATACTTTAAATTTCTTATGAATTAATAATGTATATTAATCGTATTTATGACGTACATACATACATACATACATATTATATTTGAAAAGTCTCTTCAAACATAAACATTGCTTAAATATTTTACCTCTCAGTTTTTATATAACATGAAAAAAAAACTAATGTACAAAACTTTAGTCTCAATTAAGTAGCTTAGATTTATTTTATTTCTAAATAAGCCGTCAGTGTAAACTATATTTCGTGTTCACAATAATTTACGCTTGCTCGAAATTGGGTCCAGAAGTTTCTCGCCGTTCCTTCGAAAAGTAAATCTTCTTTTCGTATTATTTTACACTGGTAACTTTGCGTTTATCTCAATTTAAGTCTTAGAAGGGGCTTATTTTCTATTCAATTATAAATGTATTTCCTATCTGGGTTATTTAAGAGTGACTTATTATACTTTATTAAAAATTACGTAGGACGCAATAAATTTACGATTCTGTTGGAAGTATTTTTTTCATAGAGAATTTATAGATAAATGAAAACTTAAATGTAATTCATTAATCAATGGTTGCATATTTTTATTTGTGTTTTTTAAATGCCAATTAAGAAAACAAAAAAATCATTATATATAAAAACTTTTTCTTTTGTGACTTACGTTTGCACATAAGATTGTATTATAATATTAAAAATAACAAATAAAGTTGTGTTAGGTTTAAGAAACAAATATGTGTAATAACCCAAGCTTATTAGCACTTTTTTTGTTATTAATAAATGAAAATAATGATATTGGTTATACTCAAAATTTTGAATGCATAGAAAAACCATTTTAATACATTTATTTAAATATTCAAATTCAAACGGTCTTAATAATTTATATGATAAATAAATTGGGCATACATTTGTTCTACAAAGATTGCCAAATATTTTTTTATTAAGATCTGAGTGTGCTTTACACTATCGTCAGAAAAACTAAATTCTTCAAAAATAATATTTATTTAAATAAAAATTTTGAAAGTACAGTAGAAAATTGTATTGTGTTTGAGAAACATGTATGATGTTTGACTCTATATCTTCGATAATTTTAACTTTTAATAACGGAAACTACCATAAAACACTTTGCTTACACTGTTGCATATTGCCGTTTATTTTCATAAAGCACTTATCGTTCTTTGTAGCAGAGCTTTTATAAAAGCTTAACAGCTGCGTATAACATACGTCAACTCTTTTATGTTTTGTACTATTTGTTGAGCAATTATTTAATACTTTTATTTATAAATACGAGCGTGAATATGTTTTATCGTTTTGTGTTTTAATATTAAAGCAACACACGTAAATGTTTTATTGATCGTTGAAGTATACACTTCGACACGTAACATTAAGGTTGTCATAAACAGTTTTTATTTTAGAAAATTTAACGAAAATAATCAAATATAATTTATTATAGGCTCATTTAAAATATAATATTATTGAAAAAATATAACATTGTAAATTTGGAATTTAAATGAGAAGAAAAGATAGTGCCTAAACAATCTGTCTATAATAAGCTCTCGTGGATTTTTCAAAACAAAATAATATGCGATTAAATACTTTTGAATTATATAGCGCAGTTATTTAATTAGATAAATGTAAGATCTTTCGGAAAATATTCCATTAATGTATCCATCCTTCTTAAGCCAGCAATAAAACAATACTAGATAATACAATTTTAATATGCAAGAATTTTTATTTTAGAATTACGAGACAAATTAATTTCAACTTAGCATCCACTTTATTTACATGGTTTATATTATTTTTCTAACTTTCCCATAAAAGTTAAATGCCACTATTTGACTAGCTATATATTATTTAAAAATAATTTAATTTTTAACTTTTATTAAAATCACAAAAAAATGTTTTATATCAGCGAAAAATCTATCAAAATTAGTGTCATTGCTGATGCAAAATTCACACTCGTTTTTGACTATACTTTTTGTTGACTTTTAATTTAACTTAACGATATGCAAACAAGTAATCTTGACATACGACAGTTTTGTCCTCGTAGGAAATAAAGACCGCGAACTTGATAAATTGGCATCCTGAAGTAGAGATAGTATAGAAGAACTATGTTAAATATTTTCAAAATCAGAATTTTATGACATTTTTTTTTTGTATTTTAATAGAACGACTAAATTACTATAGTTTATTACTATGTTTAATTTGCTCTGACTTTTTTTATTCTATAAAAAATCGTATTGATATTTGTCGGCATAAAATTTAGTACTGTTAAAAAAATCACATATTTCCTTAAATATGTATTTAAAAGTATGTATGAATAAGAACAATCTAGATGTTTCAACACTCTGTGCTGTAAATTTTTGCTGTTAAAATAAACATTTAAAAAATAGCTTAATATTACAAGGGCGTAAAAATATTATTACGCCTTTCGTACCTTGTAAAACATAATCCAAAGATGAAAATTAATCTTAAAACAGCGATAAAGGGATCTTTAATAAAGCGCAAAAAAGAAAATTTATTAAAAAAAGAATTTTTAAATAGCGCATTACTTTTTATGTGCATAATTTACCTCTCCCAGGCTTAATTTAGGGCGAGAAGTTTAGCTGCGAGGAAATTATTTCCCCCGATCCGATCCTACAAATGAACATTTAAAACTGGTTATTATTTTAATTGTCTAAATTTTGGAGGCTTTGACGCTTTTTGAAATATCCAAGAGAGTGCTGTTTCAGCTGAAATATTACCCTTATCACACTTTGACATTTTTCGCAAGGCTAATATCGTATTATTGAAAAAAAAATCAGGTATTTATGTTTGACTTCCACGTTTTAAATGAATAATAATGATCATTTTATTGACACGTTAATGTATATTACTTATAGAAATCTGTTGAATTTTCATATGTAAAATTTCAATTAAAAGAGTACCGTAATGTATAAAAATATATTAAAACATTTTTGGTAATCTTCATCATATTGTGCCGTAACTTAGGTTTATGGATCAGCTTAAAACTAATTCTCGTGAAATTTATTCTAGTTTTAAACGGACAAGGTAGTAAAAAGAAACTTATTGAAACTTCACAAACACATAATATATTGATATATTAGCTTATAAAAAATATTATGAATTATTTAGAAATTTGCAAACAAGGAATATATTCCAGAACCCTAAAGCAAAGCGTTGAAAAATAAACCACGCCATACTACATGTAGTATAGAAATTACTGTTTTTTTTTATATTTTTTTTGATTATGAAAATACATGTTAAATGACAATAAAACGATTTTTTTAAAATGTGTTTCTAATTATGAAACGTTTAAATTTTTAAATTGTTTTAACTTTCATCTCTCCTTATATCAAGAATAAGCAATATTAAATTTATTACAACACATGTGTTCAGTAACGAACTTTGAGTCATGCTGATACCATAATATCGGGTTCTGGGTGCATTTTTAAATTTTAAATAAACGTATTCATTAGCCATATTCACAGTAAATGTAAACCTCAAAGCTGTTAGGGGCGTTATCTGCTAAATGAAATATTATTTAATTAGCTTAACTTAATGCTAATTCTAATAGGCAACCCTTTTAGGGGTAGTTCTAAAGTGGAAAGCTACCCGTTATATTTATCCATATATGTGTGAGCAAACGGGGATTCCAGAAGCTAATGACAAAGTATCAAAATATCTCTAATGTCTTTACCCTAAGATGACGTAACTAGCAGTTGAAAAATCCTTTATTAAACATACTACGTCTTCGATATATTCAGCGTTTCGTTGTTAATGAATTATTCTCTAACAAACTAAAAAAATGGTAGACTGAATAAAAAAATTTGTTGATGCTATTTATATAATTGGATTATTCTTGTTTTATGGCAATACTGATTAAAAATATAAGCATTGTATTCGGGAAAAAAGTTACTAGTAAATTATAGTTCAATTCTTAGTACATATTATATGAACATACAAATATATTTGATTCACATTATCTTGAATGCATTTTCGTAAAAAATCTATTTGATTGAACTGTTTTTTTTTCTGTAAATGATACACGTACGTGATATTCTATAATATAAACTTATTTTTAGAATGATATTTTTTCTCATCATTTCAAATGTTCCAAATGGAGTCCGTATATTGAATGCGAACATGGCTTTAAATATACATATATTTTAATTCAGTGTCATATAATTCTAAAAGTAATTAAAAATAGCAAATAATAAATTAATTCGAACCATTTTCACGTAAACCGATTATTGATAACGTTAACAAAAACAGGAAACAGATATTGGATTATCAGCCTTGGTTTCACTGCCCCTATTCGAAGGCCTGTTATCAATAGACGTACTTATGCACAAATGATAATCAATCAAGCGTTAATCTTTGTAGCCAACCCGAGTAAACTTTGAATACACCAATCAGATTTAGATCCATCTTTCGCGTAAGCCGGATAAAACTACTTGGCTTAAAGGAATTCTCATGTGAAAAACTTTAGAAGATTTCATTTTTATTATAAAAATAATCTAGTTATAATATACTGTCGCCTGTGTGGTCGAGTGGTCAACGCTGTTGGCTTCGGCTACGGAGGACCCGGGTTCAAATCCCGGTACGGACAGTTTTATAAATTGATTTTTCAATCGATTTATGAATTTCTGTTCAAAGGCATGGGTGTATGTGATGTCTTTAATTCCCCCCTCTCAACCATCCTTTCCTATGAACGGGGCATATTGAGAGCGATTAGGTTACCACTAATCCTGTCCTAGCCCTATCCTTCTATCCCTACTCTCTTTAGAAAAAGAGAGGTTGAGCAACTGAGTAACAAGCAGTTCTCGTAGATACACTTCTGTTGAGATAAACTTCATTAGGAGTCCATATGCTCCACATTGGGAGCGGACATGGTTTAAAAAATATATATATATTTTAGGTACTAAAGCTCTTAACAAAATTGATGCATGCGTAATGTTGCAACGTTCCTAATCATTGATGAGCGTTTTTTTATGATATGATAATACAGTGGGAAAATTCTTAGTGCTATCACAATCCCGGGATTGTGGGATCAAAAAATTAGACTGGATTCCGGGATCGGAAGCTCTAATGTAATCGTACATGCTTGCTAATGGGTACTGTTATTTTTTCAAATTATTTATTCAAATTTGTTGCTAATCTTCATAGCATAGTTAATAAGGCTATAAGACTATGTTTTACTCATAATTGTATATATAATTTAATGAGACGATACCTGTAATCTACCTTACTAATGGGAGGATTGCTGTACCAAAAACGAATATTTAACGGCTTTCCATTATATCGCTAATCCCATGGTCCGATTAAAACATAACATAGTCCTATTAATCTCCACATAATGCCATTGACCAAATGAATGATTTTTTAACACGAGAACTGCCATTTATTTATTTCGACATCAATTGAAAATGTCACGTCGTTTTTGTTTTCTGTTTTGAGAAATAATCTGCCGCTGACGTTTCAAAATTGAGTGCAGCAAAATATGACACGAAGCTAACTAAATAATTTAAAAAGTGGTTCTCGTCAGATTATTTATTCATAAAGGCACGGCAGTAAAACATTTTGTACTCAAACTTTATATTATAGTGTTACATTGTCAGAAAATGGCATCTGGCAGAAGGAATATTCTAATCTCTTATGGAAATGATTACTACTACTTTCACAGCGTTCATTTTTAATACAGAATTATATTTGATAACATTTTTATTCTATTTATTGTGTTACAAAATTTGAAACGTGTATCGTCTTTTTAAGTAGCATCATAAGACAAAACATCGTTAGGTTAATGAATAAACTAAAAATTGATTTTAATTTTAGAGTTTGTCCATTTCTAAAACAATTTATCAAAATTAATTTTATATTCAATAAAATTTGGTTTACATTTTACCTATGGATACAAAAATGAAGTTTAGATTTTTAGAACATAATAATGTTATTCTCTCTATTATCCATTGATGATAGAGTAGAATGGATGATCAAATCGTTCAAGTATCCATTTATAAACAATGATAAAAAAAATCGTAATTCAATTGAATGAGCAAAGTATTTTATTTGTTTAAAAATAAATCAGCGTATGATGGAATGCAATATCCTTTAGCGATGATGAATAATTTGGGAACGTTTTTGCGATAAAGGATTTATTAAGGACATGCATGAAAATGTGATCGATTACTTCAATATATTATATCCAGAAAAATTTTACAGTCTCGTGAAAAATGTTATGTTTGCAAATTTTCATTAGGGATATGACAAAGCGAATAAAAAATCCCATTCGCTATTCGGATTTAATCTTGTTACGATCCACCCATGATTGTGGCTCTAGTTGTGATACGTAAGCTATGTATCAAATAATAATCGTGAATTTACACAACGTAAAGCTCCTGGCTACAAACAAAAACTTTACAGGTGAGCGTAAAATTGTAAATACAGAGTTTTCTTTACGATTTTTTTTTTGTGAATATTAAGACAACTCGTAGAAATCATGACAATGACGATAATTTCATGACAATTAATAATATTTGATATTACTAACATCACATTTTCTAACTTCATTACATCACAATTCAACGGTAGTCTGCCAATACGTTCTCGTAAGGAACTCGTTCAATCTGAGAGCTTTTCGCGGTATTCTGGGAAAGGGGCGAATATTTATATCATTCTTCTACAATTAAACTTAATCCTTATTTAAACAATCGAATGTTTTTTAATATCTTTGTAGTGTACATTCAATACGCAATATACCGTACAAATATATATATATATCAATAGCTGAAAAGAGTACTTACCCATTCAAGAAATTCCATGATTGATGCAGTAATGGACTACATTCTTTTCACTTTTAGGGTGTTCACTGTCAATACTTGGTAGAAAGGAATTATAATTTAAAACAACACAATATTCCTTTGTACTTATTTTCAATTTTATTTAGCAAGATCAAGAGCGGTTTCGCTTCGGGGAGCACTATCAACTGATAATAAATATACTTTAACAGTATTGTGTTTTTTTTTTTGTTAATATTCTCTTCTTTCAAATTTTAAGTTTAAAGCATTTTATGTTATAAATTGAAGTTAGGTACTGGTTCTATTTTAGAAAAAAATATTTTTTAATTTAACAAGAGGCTTGCTTGAGCCTCTCCGAATCCTCTCCAACCCATCCCTACAAAATGTTATATTAATTTAAAATACAATCATTTAAGATTGCTAGGCTCATTGCTTAATGGATAAGTTATTGGGATTTCTCATATCCGATTGTGTGGTCAAATGTTCGAACCCTCCAACGTTAACTTGTGTTGATTATTATCAAACTTAATATAAAAAATAGTATCGGTGATATTTACAGTGTAGAGGTAGCAATAGGCGATGAAAAAAAAATCCCAACAGCATCTATCACTTGCCAAATTCTTAGCATGGGGAACGCTATCTATGAATTATTTATTTTTATGTATAGCTCTTCCCTCTAAGCGTGGATTTAATCCCTGAATAAAACAAACAAATCTGTTTGGAAGCGGCCGCGGATTTTTGATTCGCTGTGTATGCGGGCTTAATGAAATTGTTTTCGCGGGAATTACAGAAATTAGTCCGCGCTAGTAGGCATCGAATGGCCGCGCTGCACACGCCAGATAAGTCCTGCTTTGCCCGCACCATTGTCTGCAAATAAAAGGTATCGATCTAGACTGGCGTACCCGGCATAATCTGGCTCTGGTTTGGCTAACAAGAGTGTGCGGTCATATTTAAGTATTGTTATTTGCACTCGAGTTGAATTATACATTTAGAAGTTATAAACTTATATTATTTAAATCTTGTAAAGCTGACAATATTCTGCATTATTCCCATTTCTGCTAATGACATACTACATTTTATTTTAATACATGTCCATTCCCAGCGTAGAGCGGAATGTAGATATTTCAGAAGAAGATTATCTATAAAGACTGTTTGTTTCTCAGTTGCTCAACCTCTCCTTATTGACAAATAGAGCTAAGATAGGACTAGTGGTCAACAACTCGTTCTCACTACGCCCCGTTATTTAACGGGTGCGTATTGCAGCGGTCAATGTCGTTGGCTACCGTGATGGATCTCACGGGTTCAAGTCCTATTACGGACAGCATTTTTTATTATTTTTTTAAAATAATTTGAATTTCTGCCAATTTTCTGCTGCTAATATGGACCCCGAACGAATTATTTTAACACAATCTATTTTCCATGTTCAATCATAAATCAATGGTAGAAATACTCAAGTAATTTATACCAAAATATTCTTATTTAAAACATTATAAAAATATTTGTAAAAATTAACATGGAAAAACTAGGTTAACTTCCATTCATTTTCTTATTTGAATCATATAATATATCAATAAAATCGTTATTTTTTACAATTGTTTTTGTTATTCATAATATAATAAAATTAAAATTTATACTGGAATGGTATTACATGGAATACGTACTGTTTATATGAAGATTAAAAATAACGAATAATATTCAACAATATAAAGATTTATAATCTATTTCAGCCAGTAACTGACCCGCGAATATAATATTTAATAAAGCTCTTCTATTTCCCAAATCATTCAACTGCACAAATAAATGAAGCGTATCATTTAATTGACTGAAGTAAATGGCTTTTTAGGCAATATTTCATCGCCTTTTCTATGGAAACGATTAAAATTCTGTCACCGGATATAATAAAATATTACGTCGGAACTGCCACTGTTCTAAATAATGATGTTTAACGTTATCTTATTATTGAATATCGTAGCCCGTTTTTTCAATATCACTGAGTGGATATTAATTTATTATATTTTAAAATAACAAAATATTTTTTTTCAGTATTGTTAATCCATAAACATACAATGACCATTCGTAAAAAATAGACACGTAGACATGCTCGTTATATTGAGAAGAGAACAAATTTCTTTCAGTGTGTAGGGTGAACCTGCTTACTGTGCTGCCTCTTTGAAGAGCTTGTTTGTTGTCTTTGGTATCGAGTTGATTGCACAATACATAAAAAAACACAGAATAAGAACAGAAAGGTGAAACAAAAAACATTAAAACGAATGATTTTGCAATGAAATTTTTGAGTTACGGATAAAAGTTTAACGAAGCTATTTTTGATAAAAATCAATACAATAAATAATTGTATTTAAAGTGTAAACAATTGGTGGAAAAGCGTTATATTGAAAAATAAATCAGTCTTTGTACTATTTTCATGTTTGTTTATTAGAATTGGGACCGTTTTTGCTTTTGTAACAATTTTAGACTGATTTTAAGTAAGACCTTTATAAAAAAGGTGTAACAAATAGTAAGTAATAGAAATATGTGGTTTATAGATACTGATACTAAAGATTTCAATCCCTAACCTTTTTTTGATACCGGGAACACCGGGGTCCCGGAATCGATCATTTACCGTGTCACAATTCTTTACGATTCTTGTAGAATTTTAGGATTTACTATTATTTAGGGATGCGGGCTTTCGGAATCCCGGGATTCATCTCTGGGAATACGTCAGAAATTTAGAGATTTTAAAATATGAAAAAAAAAGTTGAACACCTTTTTTTTAACTCGCTCCTCCAAACAAGTTAAAAATTCACATTTTTTTAGCTCCATCCCTTCAAAACGTTACGATTGCCAGTAAACTCCAGCGGAAAATTAATTTTTACCGAGATCTAAGAAATTTTTCACTTGTTATCCTGAATCTCAAAATCCCGGGATAAGTACTAACAGTTTCGGTATCACAAAATAGGACAGAATCCCGGGATTGGAAGCCTTTACACTAAATTGGCTATAGTTAAAATATTTAAGACTTCTTACAAATGTCACAAATTTTCCATCGCAATAAAAAACAATTAAGTAAGAAATGTCACTAATAATAAAGTTAAATGCATATTTTAAATAAGAAAATAAAGAATTACAACAGATAATGTATAATATCAATAGTTGTATTACAAAATGAAATGTAGTAAAGTTAATACCGCCAGTTAATTAGAATATACTGTTTTTGAATTGTTATTTGATGAAAATATAATGTAATAAATACTATGTGTCATACATTCCCATACGAAATTTATTTTTACATTATGAGATAAAAAAAAGAAATCAAGATATTCCTCTTTATTTTCTGAAAACTTCTCCAGATTCATTTAATGAATTTTCGTACAAATCAGAACGTAACATTTCTTTCAAATTACATAGACGATATCGATTTTTAATATTGGATACTATGTGAGTAGCTTCTCTTAATGCATATTGCGAATTTCTTCGAGCTTCAAAATACTAGGTCGGATTTCGTTATCAATCTGGCATACCTCTTTGATACATGAAGTTGCCAGATGTATAAGCCTTGAGCTTAATCCCTAAGTCATTTACTCATCCTTCGTTTAATCTTCGCTTAATGATATGTATATAATGCTTTTAGAATTGTTATTATAGTACGGGTGTAAAATTATCACTTATGCAGTTTCATCTATTATATAAAGTACAGAGGAATTAAATCAGGGGTGCCTAACCTAAATCGTTGAGTGGGCTACACATATAAAAAAATAAGCAAAGATTTTATTCAAAATATTTTATTACCTTATAATTAATTTAACACTTGTTTTTTTGTATCGTTTAATACCTTTGTTCATATCAACCGGTAATTTAATCTACACTTTTCGCAGTTGATTTCTCGTGATTTCATAGAGCAACCTGCAGCGACACATAGTTTTTGTACACTTAGTGTCAACTTTAAAAAAAGTGTATTGTTACTTTACCATCAAAACCTCGTTAGTCCGATTTTTGTAAAAAATATTGGAAAATGTAAACAAAAAATCATTTTAAAATTGTATTAACACCTCAGTATTCTAGTATTTTATACTGTATTTTATTGACACAATTAAAAAACTCTCAGGCTTCACTGTTTTAAACATATAATTAAAACCTCGTATGTCATAGGAACAGTTAGTATATTTATTGATTATGGAAGATTTCTACATATATTAAACATTTAGTGTTTTTATTATTTGTTTTCTTCTTCTAAGCATTCTATTCAAACAAACATAAGTGGCCTTAGTAGTAAGTTGATGATATCATAATCATAAACAGGTGATTTTCATAAATATTTTACGGTGTCTTAAAATAATTATACAACATTGATACAGCTCTAACTGGATTCAAAATATTTAAATTTATCATGAGCAATAAAAGTACGTGAAGTTGAAATTCAAATTGAAATATTGGTTTATTTTATACCAGATCTCAGTTTCCAGTTAATCAGCTTATGTAAGTTCATTCGTCAACTTCAATACATTAAGTCGCCGAAAAGCGATGTTTGGATTGTTAGTGACAATGCTTAATTAAGCAAGTGAGAATAATCTGAATGATTAAAACTTAGTTTGTTATATGTAGTCTATATAACTCGTAGTATCTGAGAGTTATTAGTATTTTTTTCTATTATTATGAAGTTAAAAATTCTATAAACTACAACAGTAAATAATTAAAAAATATTCAACTTAAAAACTCAAAATTACTACAAGTACTTCTTACTTATTTATTTTTGTACTTAAATTTTATAATTGGTTGAAAATATTTTTTGTTCTGTTAAAACTATAAAATTGAGAATTTGGTGTAGTTGTTAAAGTTATTTGACTTGAAATAAATTATACACGACTGCTTAAAAGTAACTAACAAATCACGTACAAGAAAATTAGTGTAAGTAGAAGCTGAAAAAAAAGAAGAATAATTAATGCATTGTCATGTTTGTATTTTTCTAACATTTTTTTTTTAGAATACGTTTACATCAATTTGTCTATAACGATTTAAATCTCTATTAACAGTAGTACACCTTTAAATTTCTCTTATGTGTAATATTTTATTTTTCAGATGAACTTTCTTGATGCTATACTGCAGTGACGAAACACTGCTTTCACTTGGTTTTATCCACATTAAAAACTTGTAAGTAAACAACTTTTAACCTAACACACTTTAGACTTACGCTTTTATAAAGAAAAATATTCATCATATTCCGCAACTTTTTTGGAATTTTTATGGTAAATATTTCTAAACTTTAAAAAGCTTAATCTTTGAGGTTTTTAAAGAAGATAAAAAATGAAGCAATAAATCAAAATAAAATGTTACAATTAAGTTGCCAAACAGCCTGTGTTAATCATTGCGTAAAAGTTTTTTGTTAATCCATCTGGGAATATTTTTGTTCTTAAAACAAAATAAGTATTTTACATCTGAATAATTGATGTCGATGGGGATTAATAGGTACTAAAAAATCGACATTTTAAAAATTCTATCATGTTTTGATTATATTCAACGAATTTATTATTCTTAACCATATAATTTACTAGTATATAATATGTAGTTGAAATTATGTGTATGTATACTATCTGCAATTTGACTGTAAGTTTTTAAAAATATATGTATTTTTCCAAAGCTTTATTTGTTCTTAGCAAAAGTATTTTGTTTTAGTCTGTATTGAAAAAAACAGTTACTTCTACTAATACATAGTTTAAACCGAATAAATATTGTATTGAAGTTTATAAGGTAGGTCTTAATTTTTTTTTAAAGAATTGAATTGTTCATAACATTGATTTTCCTTTACATCTCTAACTATTCCATAAAATATTGAAATTCAAAGAAAAAAATACTCATATACCACAAAACACAAGCGCAGAATCGCATGGAAATAATTTTTAAAATACAATATTAAATACCAATGAAAGTAATATTTTGGTGTATCTTGGTGAGAGGCAGGGGATTCGAACACTGGACCTCAAAGCAAAATAAGACAACAAAACTGCTAGTTCACTATGAAATATAAATAGAGGAACTATTTTACTGATTTTAAACAATTTATTTATCAGCTTCAGGGTGCAGTAGTCAACGTTGTTGACTTCTATGTCAGATCTCACAGATTTTACAAAGTCACAGTGGAGAGCATATTTTATCAATTGATTTATCGTTTCAAGGGTGTTTTTGTTGTCTAAAACTCTTTCTTACCAATTTAATTCTATAATAATGGTGTAGCGAGAGCGATTAACTAACTACTCCTATCCTTCTTACCCTACTTTTTTCAAGAGAAAAGAAAGGTTAAGCAACTGAGATACCTTCAATGCTCTACATTGAGAATATTGCCAATCTGTCAAATATGTTTAAGGGAATATCACAAAATCGACTCGATGTGAAAAAATACAACATACATTAATGTTGTAAAATATTAAATATAAAAATATAAAGACTTAAACCTGTAACCTTTTATTTTTTAATTCGACCTTTGTTGTGTAGCAGAACACCCACCTAAATTCTGTTAAGGTCGAATTAATTCAAGCAAACCTTCAATTTGAATAAAGTCGTGCGAATGGTTGCTTTTTTATAAGAAGCTGTCCAAATAAAGCAATGCTACAAAAAAGGTGCTAAGGAGCTTTGTCGTTTATTTTATAGTGCGATAAACTTTCATCGATACGATAAAGCTCTAGCTAGGATCGGCACGCCGGGCTATTATTGCGGAGGCGGGAGAGGGTATTTCATCTCATACTTGTGTTTGAGAAACGTTACGTCAACAATGTAATATTATGGATAATACACGTTAGTTATCGCTTCATCATTTTCATCATCGACGCCACAATAGCCGGTTTTTATTACTGCGTTATTATATAATGTCATTATTTAATAACCTTATATTGTAACTATTTTAAGCTTTTGTGTCGTTACTCTTCAAATAATGAACAGTATAAAACGTTTGTAATATATCTATATTATAATGTTATACAAATACCGCAAAAACGTTGGTTTTTTCAGTTATTGATTTTGTTATTAATTCAGTTGATACAGATATACTCATTTAAAATGTAATATACTTTAAGTTAATAATTTGTGTAGTAAGGTTGTCGTATATGTTTTCATGTATCTGATATAACTAAAAAATATCCAAATCGATACAAAAAAAACATGAAACGTCTTATAAATTTAATTGATGAAACATAATGAACAAGTCACGTGAATTTTTTATGTTGTGATGTGTATTTTCACTGTATAAATTACAAAAAAAAAAAAACAGAAACCAATCACTTTTAGTAAAATTCTCTTATAAAAAAAATCTTACGAAAATAAAACTTGTCTAAATGCAAACACGTATGTACATTTAAAATTAACTAAAACAGTTTTTTAATTTAAATTATTTAACTAAGTTTTCATGGATTTATTGCTTAAAATAATTATTTCTTAAATGCAACATTTGATTGGATGCTTTTACCTATATAATTCTGCCTTATAAAATAATTTTACCGTGAAAGCGAATAAAACATGCATTTATTTAGTAGTATATTTATAACATATATAATATTTACCGGACTAATATGGAGTACATGAACTCATTATGGTTTATTTCAACAGAAGATTTTCTACGAGAACTGTTTTCAATTTAGTTGTTCAACCTTTTTTTTGGAGATAGTGGGGATGGAATAATAAGGCTAGGGAATGACTATTGCTTAGAATATTGTTCTCGCTACAGATGGGTGGGTGGGAGTTTTAGACATCACGAACATCCATGCCTTCAAACAGAAATATATTGATCGATTGAAAAACGAAACTACCGCTACTTGTATTCAAGTATGTGAACATCATGACTGAAGCCAACGACGTTGATTCAAGATCTAAAATATTTCAATATTACTCTGTCTTAAAAAAAGAAAACGAAAAACACGTACCTTTTTTATTTGAATAAATTTTGAATTCGCTTTCAGCATTAGATTTTCTACAGTGTTCTGTTTAATTTGTCAATTGTTACTCGAAAATAATTTCTTATTAAATGAAGCTTATTCCGTACGAGATTAAAATTTTCAAAAAATCTTCTGTTAACTTGTTTTTTAGCGACTTCTACTCATTTAACAAAAATATGAGGTGAGTCAAAAACTTAAGCACTCATTAAGTTTTTCAAATATGACTTTCAAAGTCGTAGTTAATTACAATAATTCGTATCACGTATCACGTATATGTTTTCGGTAAACTTTTATTTTTAGGCTCATTATATATTTTATTTTAATGATTGATTGAATAAGCGTTTACTTGATAGGACTCCAATATTATAAGGTTAAAACAACATTGAATTTTAGTTTTACATTTTTTTATTTTTTTGTATGCTTAAGTTTGAATTGGCAATTACTTATGACTGAAATCCATTATGACATGTTTCCTAACATGAGCTTATTTTTATGGTTAAACATTTAAGTGGTGGTGAATTAGTTTTGTTATTCTTAGTGATTTTGCTCCAGTATAGAACCTATGAAAGTACTATATTAAAATATTATTATATTAATAAAATCGATCAATAGCTTTTCAAATATTTAATTTTGCCATGATTTTATTACATAGCCCCAAGCGCATGCCTACCAACAGAAATAAATATATAAAATGTACATAGAAACATACACCACAATACAGATTCATTTGAATATTTTAACAGGGGAACATACTGAAAATTGTATAATCAACGCGCCGTATTATTATAATACTAGTTTCAGGGGAATTCAGCAAAATGGCAAACTATTTATGTTTCGTTCCAAAATAACCATCGTTACATTATATTATCTCGGCAGTGAGACGACACGTTATATTTTAAACCTGTGGACCTGAAAAGCGGCTGTAAAATTCATCTAAAGCTAGTTTTCGCTCTGTAATAGTTGATCCCCGAATGCGAGTGATTTTCACTTTTGTATTGAGCTGAAAGGTTTATCCAGCTATACATGTAACTATGTTACAATGAAATCAAGGTTATTTAAAACAAAGATGGCTGACTCAATATTTTGTCGAAAATGAGTAAGATAAACTTAGAGCTGACAATTCCGCATATAGTAAATAAAGTTAAATTAAAATAAAAAGCTTTAACATTTAAAAAAAAAAATCGAGTTTGAAAAAAAATAGGCGGGTTATATTTTTTTTTATCCATGTCCGCTCCCAATGTGGAGCATATGGTCTCTTAATGGATGTATCTCAACAGAAGTTTTTCTACGAGAACTTTTTGTTACTCTGTCGCTCAACCTCTCATGTTTTTCAAAGAGAGTAATAGGAATAGAAGAATAAGGCCAAGACAGATAGATAATACTTTTACAATTTAAAATTTGATATCTATTATATTCAAGTTGTTCTCGAATAACATTGGCTTGGAGAAAAAACACAATATTTCTTTGCATTTATTTACACTTTTATTTACCAAGATCAAGACCGGTTTCGCTCATGGCGAGCATTAATAACTGATAAGAAATATAATTTAGCAGTGTTATTTACACAAAAACAAATTTAAGTAAAAGGTATAATAAACAATTGGCGTTAAAAAGATTTTACAAAATACAGTATATATAAATAAGTTACACTTAAATAACTAATTACTTTAAATTACACAAATTAAAATGTTTAACAACTGTAACATGTAACTACAAAGATCATCAAAGACTAATGGTAATTTTAAATATAATTATAATTTCGGAAATTTTAACAAATTGATCTAAAATGATACGTTAATAGAATTAAAACTTGCTCTTGTTAAGTGCAAAAAATCAACCGCTTTTTTAAATTTAAAATTAACATTTTTGAGGTAACCTAAAACATTGTTAATTGTGCGAAAGAAGTTCTATTTTTCTTCATTACATATGCCACGTCATATTAAGGCTTTTTCAATGGTTTTCTAGCGGTGTATCATAATATTTGGGAGAATTATTGGCGTGTTAAGTATTGTTTAGATCGGTATGTCACGGTATATCTGCATAATGTGCCCGAAACCTGTAAACCCGACGCTCGGTTAAGATCCCCCGGTGTCGGTTTTCCGGCCTCACAATAATATGTCGTTAGCCACAGAGTTTAAATTACAGCTAAACACTTTCGCCAACCCTACAGCACGGCTTTGCTTAAATCTCAAATATCCAGTGAAGTAGTCACTCCCCGGATGGAAGATAATGTTGCCATCCTTCTGGCATCAATCGAGACGATGTGAGATAGTATCACACGGTTTTCTTACAAAATTTGTATGTATTATTTTATGTGAATATAGTTATATATATTCTTCGATGACAATATTCTTACTAAGTTTGTCTCAAACGGTTTGTCAAATCTGCATCAAATTTCAAAATAACTACAAGACAGTACAGTAAAACACCCATTTACACTATAGTCGGGACCGTGTAATTGGGGGTGTGAATCTCATACAAAATTAGGGATTTGGTTTTTTTCCGCGGAAATCACAAAACTAAGATTTCCCTTAGTTTT